>JAVMKO010000007.1:6100021-6568146 GCA_032164245.1 Sternotherus odoratus | reverse complement strand
CCGAACGAATTGGGGTTTTTCTGGATTACGAGGCTGGCATCCTCTCGTTCTATAATGTAACGGATGGTATGGCCCACCTGCATACGTTCCGTTGCAAGTTCACAGAGCCTCTTTACCCAGCCCTTAGGCTATGGGAAGGTGCAATAACAATCTGCAAACTGACTTAGGAAGTGATGAGACAAAGAAATGGAGCCTGCTTTTCAATTATTTGTGTGTAAAACTACTTTAAAAGGAGTTGTAAATTAATTCTCACAGATTACAGCAACCATGCTGTAAGACTTTAAAGGGTGTAGCTACAGGTATATTTCTGATTCAATATTGATCAGTAAAATGTGATTTTCAGTACCCAGTATAGATAAATACTCAGGTCTTTGTCAAATCAAGTACCTCAGAAGGTTCTATTATAGGTGAGTGATTTTTGCATGATTGTATTTTTAAAGTGCTCTTCTGCCATTTATGAATGGCCTCAGGGTCTGGAATTGTAGGAATCCTCCTCAGTGTCTAAGAGACTAAAGCAATTTTACACTGTATTTTCGTAGTGAGTTGTGACTTACAAAATGGAACATAGTCCTAATGACGTGAGAGCTGTCAGTTTATACAACTGACATTTGGAACATGAGCTAGCAGTCCATTTTATTAAACTACGACCCTACCTCCAGCTGGCTGGAGAGATTACCATCTTGCATAGGTATTACTCTGAGCTTGTCTTATGTAAGATACAGCTTTTGAGTTTAATTTTGTTATTTCAGTTTGAATTTGGAGAACAGATCCAGTAACTGAAATATCTCATGGTAAAAATCTTCATCCACTTCCAAGAACAATCGATGGGTTGCCTTCACTGTTGCCTAAAATTCATTTAAGATTTGCCTGGAGTGAGGGCTTCCATAACTATACTAGCTAGCTGGTGGTGTTTGGGCTCTAGTAAATAGAGCTTGAATTGAGCTGACTTAAGTAGTACAGCACACTGGCCATTGAGGGAAGCCTGTCTTCTATTTAAACTTCCTGTAGATGCACTCCTTCTCCAGAAATGCATACTGCAGCAGTTCTGAAGGTGGCCACCCTTCACCCATATAGTAGCAGGGGCTTGTGAGAGGACAGTTCCTTTGGAAGTCAGAGGCATGTGAGAAAGGACCATTTCCACATTAGATTCTAGCTGCATTGTCGATTAGTGCTGCTTAATGTGTTTTACCATACTCACATGCAAGTGGGTTGTTATGACTGTTGCTCTTAAAGTTGGTTGTGCATAAGAATGGTGGTTTGTTCTTTTCCCAAATCCATACTACTTCAGGAGTTTGTAGATTGTATCCACTGAAATCCTTTTTCTAGTGTAGACACACCTGTATTCTCTAACTTTGTGAGAGCACAGGCTTAGCGCACACCTTGGTTTCCAATGCCAGAGGCACGCCTACAATAATGTTCTCATCTGTATTGTAGTGCATGGGATATTAAGAAAAATGCAAGGGCTAGGTCTCCTCGTTAAAATGAAATCGCAAAGTAGCAGCTTTTGTTTGACAAACTTGATTTATTTTTGTTTACATTTTCAATAAAAATGTTTCTTTCAACAATCATTTAGTATCATCTTCTATTAAGGCAAGCACACTGCATCAACAATCCTGATTCACACAATTTAAGCAAGAAGCTGAATGAAACAACCTCTTCCTATCTTAAATGTATAGCCATACAGTCTCCTGGCACTGCAGTAGTACATTTAAGATAAACATTAAGCAGCCCACAGCTCTGCTTATATTGTCAGGGTGTCCAAGATACCTAGAGGTAGAAAGTTCCATCAACCATCACTGATAAAAAATGACTTTGGCTATCAATTAATTACAATGAATTCTAGTAAGGTATTGCTCCAGTTATTAAGGTAACTGAAGGGTGTATAACCTGCAGCTCACAGCTGCCGTTTCTTCTACCCTATAACTCTTCTTCCTTCATGCAGGAGCAAAGCAGCAGCAATTGGTAAGTGCACAAATTGGCAAGGAGCATGGGCTGCTGCAGCAGGAGCCTGCTAGGATAGTGCTACTGAGATTGGTATGTGCATATTGACATCTTAGATCTAGGTCATCCCAAAAGGAACCTGTACATACTGGTCACTGAAATAAACCCACACACCTCTTCTCACCCAAATAACTATTACTGTGATATCCTGACAGTGAGCACATACAAGACACTTCTGAACGGGATATTTGGTGACATAGAAGATTATATCCTTTTTTAACACAATGTTACACAACTTCTAATAAAATTGGGTTCATAATTTCATGTAAGTTTGTGGCAAGTATCTTTTTTGCCAACATGAAATAGAAATTCTGTGCAGATTCTCATACCTAAATCCCTTCATTTCTAATCTACCATGCTATTAATTCCTAAGGGTATGGCTGCAGTATTGCACTGCACAGCACATTATGAACAATACAGCAAATGAATGCTTACATTTAGCATTTCACTTTTTTAACATGGTTTTCTATTGCATCCTCAGTGATTGTTTCATCTTCTTCAATGTTTATTTTGACCTTTTTGCCAACCAGATCAAAAATTTCTTCTGGGAGGTATCCTTTAGGTTCTCCCACCTTCACTGTGAGCATGTCAAGAGTCAGCACTGTACCTTCAGGGATAGTCACTTTTGCCACCACAGACTTTCCCAGCTACAGAAATACCAACAGAAGAAGGTTAGTATATAAGTACCAAGGACAAGCGAAAAAGACTGAAAATGAGGTCTTTTTCTTTTTTCTTACCAGCTACAAGGAAAACTCACTCCCTTTCTTCTCTCTCTCCCACCCCACCCCGGTCTGCTCTACTTTCAATGCACTCGCTTCAAATCAGTTTAGCAAAGATGTCTTAGTATGGAAATCTTCACTGCAAATGCAGCTGAATGACATGTTGTATTGAGGGCATAGGTGTCACCCAAATCCTTTCTAGAATCAGGGGGAGTGAATGATGGGTTCTTCTAGTTACAGGGAAGAGAGCCTGCTGCCTTCCCCAAGAGTGGTCAGGTGACTAAAAGAGAAGAGGTCTACGGATGCCTAAGGCTCAAGCCTGACCCTACCAGAGGGCACTGTAACCAGCCTTTGGTTAACTGGAGCTGCACTGCACTTGCCCACCTCAGCCACATTATCAGTAGAAATATTTTTATGCTGACAAAACTAATGAACAAATTATACGCGGTAGAAAGTCTATGCTAAGAACCAAACTCTGCAGCATTAGCAGTGTCTGCACATGAATGCTGTTGCTGCTATCAGTAGCAAAAGAGTTTGGGATGAGGAGGCAGAAGGAGCTATATTAATGGGAGTAGAAGAGGATCTGCAATTACAGTTTGCAAGTTGTTCCTCCTACATACTAAATGAAGAACAATTAGCTGTCAGTCCAGTTGGCCTTAACTACATGCGTATTCAAAAGGAAAGTTACCTTTTCATTACAGGCCATTTCACAGGGCAAGAGCTGTTTGATGGGAGACCCCATTGCCTTTTCCACCAGACGGATTGTTCTCACTAATTCTGCTAGTTCATTCGGCTCCAAGGAAGCCTGGTGATCACTTCCTTTCCACGTTTTGTCCAAAGTCACATGACGTTCCAGTACTTTAGCGCCCATAGCAACTGCTGCTACTGAAATGGCTATGCCAGTCTCATGTCCAGAATAGCCAATGGGGATGTCTGGAAAAGCTGACTGATACGCCTTGAATGACAACAAAGTTGATCTGAATTATAAGGATATCAATTTCAGAGTCACAGAGAGTAACTGTAACAGTGAGTGTAAGTGAATATACAGACGACTAGTGTCATAATACAAATGGCTGGCTGTTTAACAGGTAAATCCTGATTTCATTTAACATGAACTAACTGCACTGCACTATTGACTAGACTGATTTTGTTTAGGGGGTTCACTAGACAATCAGCACGAGTAAGGAAGGGTAGGCTCCTTGTACCTTAAAACATCTCTGGTGTTTTTCGTAGTTAAATTGTATCAATCAGCACCTAATGACTGTGGGTTACACTAACAATGTATCTCTCTGTTCCCATCCAAGAGTCAATTGGACTGAACCAATTAAAAAATGTCTATAAAATCCTTTGGATACAGATTAATTTTAAAATAACCCCCCCCCCCCCCATGTAACACTGTAGAAGAGGGTACTTCTGATGCTAAAAGTGCGTATATATGCACAAGTGAGTAGTCTTTCTGAAAACAATGCATACTCGTGCATTGAGTTAAGCATGTGTTAAATATTTTTCACAGTTTTGCAAACATTAATTTTCTTACTGCAGTATCTTTAGTAAATCACAAATATCCATGTGCCCACTACCAACAGGAGCATACTACCTCAAGGCACAGATGCATTTTAGTCACATTCTTGCTTTTCATTGGAAATATTTTTAATTAAAAGTTTTCTGACCTGATCTACTATATCTAAGTTCTTAGGGCTGGTCTTCACTAGGGGGAAGAATCGACTGAAGATACGCAACTTCAGCTATGTGCAGCACGTAGCTGAAGTTGGCGTATCTTCAGCTGACTTACCTGCCGTCCTCACGGTGGCGGCGGTTGGTGGCGCTCTCCCCCATCGACTCCAGCTTGCGCCTCTCGGCGAGCTGGAGTTCCGGAGTTGACGGGGGCACCGCGGGCGATCAATTTCTCGCGTCTTCATGAGACGCGGGGAAATCAATCGCTAACAGATCGATCGCGTGAAGACAAGCCCATTGTGTCTGATTGCCTACACATTTTTGTTTTATGTCACATTAAAGTTCAGGTACAAGATAATATTTCCATGCATATTTCACACCCTGCGCAGTTTAAGTGTGCATGTATCAACTGGTAAAAAATAAATCAAATCCCTTGATGCCAAATTCTGCCAAGGCAGGGATCCAGCAGGAACTTTTACTTTGATCCTTAGGGGAACTAAATAAGCATCACATTTTCTGCCCTCAGTAGCAAATATCAGCATCACCAAGATCTAGGACTCTTAAGTAAAAGTGCATTATTTCATCTGTGCCCTGGCTTTCCTATACGCTGTACATTACATATGATTCACTGACCGTTATCACATGCAGGTTGACATCTTCAGGCTGAAGAGGGTAAGCACTGGTGCACTGGAGAATGCAGAAGTTAGCATTGATCGGTTTCACAATCTGGTAAACCTTGCGCATTGTGTCCATTGACTGCATCCCACTGGAAATTACCATTGGGCGACCTGGCCGGTAAAACAAACAGGGTCATTTTTCTCCGAACGCTTCATGACTTAGGGCTAATCTATATATGAAAGTTGCATTGGTTTAACGTAAGATGGGAATTTAAACAGATTCGGTTAAACCGGTGCAAAATATTGACTACTGCTATTTCAGTGCACGAGTGGCTTATTTTGACATAGCTGAAACTTGTTCCAAACTGACTGAGGCTAAAGCAATATACGGCTAGTTAAACTAAACTGTGTGTGTCCACACAGCCTTTGCACCAGTTTAACTAAATCAGTTTTTTTTTAAAAAAAAAATCACACCTCTAGTTAAACCAGAGAACTGTGTGTAGACAATCCCTTAGATGTCATAGCTGCTAGATCACCTCACCTAATCATTTGCCAAGGATTTCATTTTGCTGTCTGAAATTAGTTAAACTAGAAAAAATGTTATGTCAGCAACAAAAACACCAGGTCTGTTGTTCACTTAATGATAAAATGCACTGCAAGCAATGCACTCTATTTAAAGATGTATCACATTAAGCGTGCCTGATTGCTAAAACTGATGCTATGACAGGTTGGGGGTATGTCTGTGTCAATCCCATTTTGTTTCATGGGCTCTAAGTCAAGATGGGAGAGAGCAGGGAGGCATGTTGAACCAAGAACGCTCCTAGCTAAAGGCCATGGGAAAAAGAGGAACAGAGACTGTTTTTAGTCGGGGGAGCTTCTCTAAGAAAGGGGCCAGACCACAGAGAGATACAAGACCAGACTAAGGAGGCAGGACAGGCTGACTAGCCTGTGGACGCTGATCACACCCAGGAGGCATAGGATGGGTGAAATCAGAGGGGGCACTGCATTTAGGACTGTTTGCTGTTTTCTGAAGATCTATATCTCTCTACTGTACTTTAAGAGTACAGTAAAACCTCGATTTAACGGACTAATTCGGGCAAGGGGGTGTCCGTTAAATCAGAAAGTCCGCTATTTAATAATAAAAAAAAACCCGAGCTGTTGGAGCAGTAGCCCGCCAGCCACAGGGCCGGGGCGGCAGCTCCGCAGCCTGCCCGCTGCCAGGACCCGGGCGGCAGCTGGGAGCCGTCAGCCAGCCCACCTGGGTCCCGGCTGCTGGGACCCCGGTGGGAGCCGGCAGCCAGCCCACCCGCTGGTGGGACCCGGGCGGGAGCCGGCAGCCAGCCCGCCCGCTGGCGGGACCCGGGCGGCAGCCGGCAGCCAGCCCGCCCGCTGGTGGGACCCGGGCGGCAGCCGGCAGCCAGCCCGCTTGCTGTCTGGACCCGGGCGGCAGCTGGGAGCCGGCAGCCAGCCCTCGACAAATGGATTTCGGATGCATCAGACTTGCTTAGAAATTTTGTCCGTTGCATCCGAAGTCCATTAAATCGAGGTCCGTTAAATCGAGGGTTTACTGTAAATTGTTTGTGATTGAGAAATCCTGTTGGTATACCTCTGTTCCTTGCTTTCCTGCCATGCTGTCACTGAAGGGGTTAATAAAGAAGCTCAGAGTACCCACAGAGAGGTGGAGCTTGGATGGAACATGTACAAACAACTGGGGGCTTGGGAGAGCTAGGTCATGGTTTTGGGGTGGAACGTGGCTGGATTGCAGGGTCCCACTGCCCAAGAAGGATGTTAGACATGCACCTGGGAGTGTTACTGAGAAACCCAGAGTTGGAACCAGGGGCTTAGAATTATGTGGGATCCAGCAGTTGGATTCATGCACAACAGACTGGTGGTCCATTCAGAGAGAGAGAGAGAGATTGGGCCAGACTGCAACAGACGATATTCTAAAGGAATTCACAAAGAGACAACTTGAAATTGAAAAGTTACTGAAACTCTCAGATGGTTGTCTCATGTGGGAGGGAAATGGTTGGGACCTAATCTGCTGGGACTCAATGATGGTTAATAAAACAGTCAAAAATAAAACCATTCACCTTTCTCTGCTGTTTTTTCCAAATATGGAAAATTGTTAGTATCCCCTGATCCTACTTTAAAAAATGGAACATCCAGTTCATGCAGAAACTCGACCGCCATCTATGAAAAGAGAACACATCTTTTTGAATTCCTATTACCAGTCCCCCCTCCTACTAAACATCAACAAAGAATCACCCACAGTAGATAACTGAGCCTTTCTTTTCCATAAGGCAGGCTAGGAAATTGTAACACAAGTACTTGAAGTTCAAGGCCATGCACATGCATACTCCAATGAAAACTTATCCCTATAGTATCAATCGCACCACTTTGCACTCCCGGATCAGGAACAACATATTGAATGTGTGGGGCCAAATTCTGCAGACTAGCACCCTGTGAAACCCCAAACAGCACTGAATTTGGCCCAACAAGTTTAGTCTAGCAAGATTAAGTATAGGGTCTACAGTGTGACTGAATTTACTGGTCAAGAAAGGTGCTGGATAGTGCTACACAGCGATATCTGCTATCCGTGAATTGCTTTGAGATCCTTGGAGCTATCAAAGTATCCATGTTGCTATCCACAGAAAGAGCAGCAAAAGCACTAACTTCACCACATAGATTTGCCAATGTGCCTCCACCATGAACTGACGGTCCCACCTCTAGACATCAGAAAGTAGGGCAGCTTCCAGGTGTTTTTAATCTTTGACCTCTCTCAAGTGCTGTTAATCAGTCAGCTGAGCTGGTGATTTTTGCTTCAGTTGGTAGTGTAGCCATGATATAGGAGAGAGAATGGGAGAGGGGGAGTGAGGTAATATATTTTTGTTGGTGAGAGAGACAAGCTTTTGAGTTCACACAGAGCTCTTCTTCCAGTCTGGGAAAGGTACTCAGTGTGTCACAGCTAAATACCAGGTGGAACTATTTTTTTTAGCATATGTAGTTAACATATTGTAAGAGGTGAAGTGGCCAGTTAACACTTCCACAGTCATAAGACAAAGAATACAGGTTGTTGTAATAAAGACACTGGATTTATGACTTAGTCCATGATTTTTAGTGTCTAGAAAAGTTACGGATTTAAGCTCTTTGGCATGTCTTTTGAAGGTAGTAGGCAGATTCCCTTTGAGGATAAGGCCTGAGAGGTCAGATATGGAATGATCATTTAGTGAAAAATATTCATCCAGAGGTACAGTAATATAGTCTTTTTGACTTGTGAGACTTCATTGCAGAGCATAGTAATGGTCTGGTTTCACCACATAGTTGTTACTGCAACTCATTCATTGTAATTATGGCATTTATTTAGAGGGTAAGGCCCAGATCCCCAAAGGTATTTAGTCACCAAACTTGCATTGAAGTTAACAGGAGTTAGGTGCCTAAATATCTTTCAGGATCTCGGT
The DNA here is from genome assembly GCA_032164245.1 of Sternotherus odoratus. Taxonomy (NCBI): domain Eukaryota; kingdom Metazoa; phylum Chordata; order Testudines; family Kinosternidae; genus Sternotherus; species Sternotherus odoratus. Next base: position 6,559,677 of record JAVMKO010000007.1, on the reverse strand, counting down.
CTAAGATTTGTGTCAGAAAGAGGAAAAACAAAAGCAACTATGATCTATTCTAATTTGCCCCACCTCTATGATGCTAAATCACATTTGTTGTGCTTATGCTGTTATGGCTCTTCGTAATTATTTGAACTAACTAAATCAATTACATTTGTAGCCCCATTAGCATTGAAAGGACTTGGGGAAGATTACACAGAATAGAGATATGGAGCCTGACCCTTCTTAAGCATAACAGCTATTTTCTAACTCTGCTAATTTTCTTAAAATATATGTTCTAGGAATTATTTTGGGAAAATTCTGTGGTCTGTGTTACTCAGCAGGTCAGACTAGATGATCACAATGGTCCCTTCTGGCCTTGGAATCTATGAATCATTTCTTATGAAAAGTTGGCAAATCGTATGGGAGAGATTCAAGGAATAGGAAATAACCTTGAATGACGCACATGGTGCACACAGAGTGATTCACTGGGACTCTGTTTTGTCTTCACTACAAATTGGAACAGAGTAAATAAAGGAGTCACACTTCCTTTATATTCACTTTACAGTAATCACAATCTTGTCCTCATATCATTAAAAACTTAACTCTACATCTTCTATAGCACAAAATTCCATTTAGTTATGTTCATTTTATATTACTAATTGAAAAATATTATTTCACTGCATGAAGCATTTACAGTCAAAACACATTAGTCATGATGAGAGCTGCAGGCAGCTTCTTAGACAAATATATTATGCATTTGTGCCTTTTCAGGGGTCGGTATTGTTAATTAAATTAGGAGGTCTGCCTCAGTCACATGACATCAGCATCCAAAGTAAAAAAGAACTGATCCTGGAAGGTGCTAAGCAACTTCAGCTAGCCATTGGGAGTTGAAGGGGCTCAGCACTTTGTGATAAGTGTTTCACACTTGTAGATCAAACACCAAATGATGAAGGGTGGGGTTTTCAAAAGTATTGCTTTGAAAATCCCACTTTAAGATCCCAGATGTAAGAGGACATGAGGGATTGTTGGGTTTTATTTGTTAATGTAAAAGTTCACTATGCATTATTTAGCAAGCCTTCTTGACTTGAAGACAGCATGAAGTGACCCACAACAGTATTGTTGCTCATCTGTTTCTAGGCCAAAATTGAAAAGCAAAGTAATCCTTGGACTTTATCAGGCACTTCAGCTGAAATGCACTGAAAATAATACTATGTCTGTTGAATTTTCCAGTTAACAGACTTCAGATATACTTCATGTTCAAAGGATTGTCTGTTAACATCAAGATTATGTAGTTGCAGAGGTCAGTTATGCACAACAGTTGAGGATTACAGAGGGCTTTTTTATTTCTTTACACACACACACACACACACACACTGTGACAAGGTGGCTCCTCTGCTCCCCTGTCTCAAGTCCTTTGGGGGGCTGCTGCGGCCCTGGCACCCTTTCTTCCTCTCTCAGGGTCAGGCTCCTGCAAGCTAGGAAGGCTAGGTCCCCCCTGGGAGGGACCCTTAGTTCTCTTCTCCTACTTGTCAGCAGCCTCTCTGCCCCTGCTTCTTCCAACTCGCCCCTCACACCCGTCTACTTTCGCCAAATTCGCTCCTCTATCTCCTACTGCCTCCAAACTCACTCCTCAAACACACTCTGCCTCCAACCTCACTCCTCAAACTCCCACACGCCTCTCTGGGGAAGAGTCTCTTTTCAAGGGCTCTGACAGCCTCCTTAATTGGCCTCAGCTGGCCCTGCTTCTGGCTGTGGCAGCCCTGCTCAGCTGGACCCGGTTCCCTTGTGGTAAGCTTTCTAATTGCAGGCCTTCCTGGCAGCTGTCTGCCCTGGGTCTGCCACATATCCCCCCCCCCTGCGCAACACCATGGGGTTGGGCTACTTGGGTCGCGGAGCAGTGTATCCTTGATAGCCCGTCTGCATTCCCATGCAGGGGGCCGGACCGATGTTGCACGCGGAAGTGGAAGGGCTGTAGTGAGAGGAACCATCTTGTAACCCTTGCGTTGCTGTCCTTATTTCGGTGCATCCACTTCAGCGGGGCATGGTCCGTAACTAGGGTAAACCGTCGACCGAGTAGATAATAACGGAGGCTCTCTATGGCCCACTTCACCGCCAGGCACTCCTTTTCCACCACGGCATATTTCCGTTCTCTGGGCAAAAGCTTCCTGCTGAGAAATAGGACTGGGTGGTCTTCTCCATCCCTCATCTGGGAGAGCACCGCCCCCAGCCCTACCTCAGAGGCGTCTGTTTGTAAAATAAATTCTTCTTTCCAGTCTGGGGCTATCAACACCGGGTCGGTGCAGAGGGTGGTCCGCAGGTCCCCAAACGCTGTCTCGGCGGCGTCCGACCACTTTACGATGTCTGGGCCCCGGGCCCTCGTTAAATCAGTTAACGGGCAGGCCCGGGTGGCGAAATGGGGAATGAATCGTCGGTAATACCCAACCAACCCTAGAAACGCTCGGACCTGTTTCTTTCGGATTGGTCGGGGCCACTTCTGGATCGCCTCCAGTTTGTTAAGTTGGGGCTTCACTACGCCTCTCCCTACTATATAGCCGAGGTACTTGGCCTCTGCCAGTCCGATCGAGCACTTGGGTGGATTTGCGGTCAGCCCCGCCTTCCTCAGGGTGTCTAAGACGGCCTCTACCTTCCGCAAGTGCGTCCCCCAGTCTGGGCTATATACGATCACGTCATCCAGATAGGCGGCCGCGTATTGCCTATGAGGCCGCAACAATTTGTCCATGAGCCTCTGGAAGGTGGCAGGGGCTCCATGCAACCCAAAGGGGAGGACCGTATACTGGTACAACCCCTCCGGGGTGGCAAAGGCCGTCTTTTCCTTGTCTGCCTTGGCCAGGGGGATCTGCCAGTATCCCTTGGTCAGGTCTAGGGTGGACATGAACCGGGCTGCTCCTAACCGGTCAATCAGTTCGTCTATCCGGGGTAGCGGATACGCGTCGAACCGAGAGACGTCATTCAACCTCCGGAAGTCATTGCAGAACCTCACCGTGCCGTTTGGCTTAGGCACCAGGACCACGGGGCTGGACCACTGGCTATGGGATTCTTCAATGACTCCTAATCGTAACATCTTCTGGACCTCCGCTCTGATCTCCTTCCTCTTTGCTTCTGGGACCCGGTAGGGCTTGACGTGAACCTTTACCCCTGGCTCCGTGAGGATGTGGTGGTGCACTTCAGTAGTCCGGCCCGGTGTCTCTGAAAACACGTCCTGGTTACGCCGGATCATGCGGACCACCTCCGCTCGCTGGTTCGGGGTCAGGTCCGGGGATATCCCCACCTGGCCGGGCGGGTTGCCTTCCTGGGGCGGCGCCCCCAGCGCAACCACCAGAGCGTCTCTCTCCTGCCACGGTTTTAACAGGTTGACGTGGTAAATCTGCTCCTGCTTCCGGCGTCCCGGCTGTCGGACCTTATAGTCCACGTCCCCCACGGCTTCTACTACTTCGTATGGCCCTTGCCACTGGGCCAACAACTTGCTCTCCGCCGTGGGTACCAGCACCATCACCCGGTCTCCCACCTGGAACTTCCGGCTTCTTGCTTGGCGGTTGTAATATGTCCTCTGGGCCTCTTGTGCCTTCTCGAGGTGTTCCCTCACTATGGGGGTGACCTGGGCTATCCTCTCTCTCATCCGCGCTACATGTTCAATGACATTCCTCCCTTGGTTTGGCTGTTCTTCCCAGTCCTCCTTGGCGATGTCGAGTATGCCCCGAGGGTGGCGTCCATACAACAGCTCGAACGGGCCAAATCCCGTGGAGGCCTGGGGCACCTCCCTTACAGCAAACAGGAGGTAGGGGAGTAGGGTATCCCAATCCTTTCCGTCCCGACTCACTACCTTCCGCAGCATGCTCTTCAACGTCCGGTTGAACCGTTCGACCAGGCCGTCAGTCTGGGGATGGTATACCGACGTCCTTATGGTCCGCACACGGAGTAGGGAACAAAGGTCCTTCATTAATTTGGACATAAAGGGGGTCCCTTGGTCAGTCAGGATCTCCTTTGGTATCCCTACTCGGGCAAAGATCTGTAGCAGCTCCCGAGCTATGGTTTTGGACAGTGTGTTCCGTAAGGGCACAGCCTCGGGATACCGGGTGGCATAGTCCAGCACCACCAGTATATGCCGATGGCCTCGGGCTGATTTCTCCAGCGGGCCCACCAGGTCCATGGCGATCCTCTCGAATGGGACCTCAATGATGGGGAGGGGCACTAAAGGGGCCCGCAAGTGGGGCCGGGGGGCGTGCAATTGACACTCCGGGCAGGAGGCACAGTACCGCCGGACCGCTGCATGGACCCCTGGCCAGAAGAACCTCTTCATGACCCGATCGAGGGTCTTCTCCACCCACAGGTGGCCCCCGAAGAGGTGGCTGTGAGCCAGGTCCAATACGCCTCTCTGTAGTCTCCGTGGCACCAAAAGTTGCTCCACCAACATATCGGACATCGGGACTACCCTATACAGCAGGTCCCCCTTGATTATATAGTACGGCCCTCGGCCCTTACTTTTCCCCTCTACTGGGACCCCATTTACCTCCACCACTTCGCTACGGATATTTTGGTAGAGTGGGTCGTTGGCCTGATCCTGCCCAAAATTCTCCGTAGCCGGGCCAATTGGCCCCAACTCCGGGGTCTCTACCTCTGCCTCTCCTTCGGGGACCGCCTGGGGGGCACTAGGCCCGGCGTCGGTCTCCCCTCCCTCTCGCCTGGTCCTCCTTCCTTGGGGGCTCCCTCGTTCTCCCACTAGTGCAGCCCTCCTATATTGGGTGAGGATTTTCGTCCCTAACGCCTTGGCTGCCCTCCTCTCCCTCCGAGACTTCCGGGACCCCCCGCCTACAGAGAATAAATCCGGGTCAAATTCCCGGAAAGCTGGTGCCCCGGGACCCCTCAGCGTCACCTCCGGGACCCCGGCACTAACTCCTTCTGTCCCCCGCCCGGGGAGCAGGCTGTCAAAGTCAGGGAAGTCTCGTCCAATGAGGACCGGGTAGGGGAGCCTCGGGACTACGCCCACCACTACTTTCGTGGGGTGTCCCAGGACGTCTAGGCTTACAGAGACTGTGGGGTAGTAGTTAATATCCCCATGTACACAGGATACTGCCGAGCGCTTGGCCCGGGACAGCTGGTCCTGGCTGATCAACATCCCGGAGACCAGCGTGACCGCGCTCCCTGAGTCCACTAGCGCGGTGGTCTTAATACCATTCATTTTAACGGGTCGGGTATATCTATGGGGAGCCATCGCAACCCCCACTTGGTTCACCAGGTTGCACGGATCCCCCATACCCCCCAGGCCACATTCCATGGGTTCGGCCCGGTTTGGGCACTGGGCGGCTAGGTGTCCCATTTCCCCACAAGCGTAACAGCGCCTCCCGGCTTGGGACAGCCCCCCAGTTTTCGGGCTGTTCGGCCCTACCCCCCGAGTCCCGTTCCCCCGGTCCCCAAGTCTGTCCAAGCTCTCCGGCCATCCCCCAGCCTCCTCTTCTTCCTCCCTATAGCGGCTTGGGGTCTTGGCCATCCGGGGCTTTGGTCTGGAGGCTGGCCTTCTGGTTGCCCGCAGCCCCTCCGTGGTAGTCCGTGACAACTCCTGGGAGGCAAGGTGTCTCTCTACGAGGGCTACCAGCTCGTCGTAGGAGGGGGGATCGTTCTTTCGGACCCACCCCCTTAGCTCAGGTGGTAACCCCCGCATATACCTGTCCAGTACCAGGATCTCTATCATCTTCTCCGGGCTGTGGGTCTCGGGCCGTAACCACTTCCGGGCAAGGTGGATCAGGTCGAATAGCTGAGTCCTCGGGGTCTTGCCGGCCTCGTATCTCCACTCGTGAAACTGCTGGGCCCGCAGGGCTGGCGTCACTCCCGCTCTGGCCAGGATCTCAGCCTTCAGCTGGGGGTAGTCCGTGGCGGCCTCAGGCGCCAGGTCGAAATAGGCCTTCTGGGCCTCCCCGCAGAGAAAAGGGGCCAGGATGCTTGCCCACTGTCCTCGGGGCCAAGCCTCACGCAGGGCCGTTCTCTCGAAGGCAAGCAGGTAGGCCTCAGTGTCGTCGCCTGACGTCATCTTCTGCAGGAAATGGCTGGCCCGTAGTGGCCGGTCGTCAGGCCCCCCACGGCCCATGGTGCTCAGGGCTTTCATCTGCCGCACCACCTCCTGCAAGGTGGCTCGGTCCTGGGCTGCCTGGGTTATCAGCAACTGGTTGGTCTCTTGCTGGATCCTGACAGCTTCCTGCTGGGCCGCAGTGGCCTGGACCAGGGCCTGCACCACCTCTTCCATCTTGGGGGGAGAAGGGTCCGGCCACCAAGTCTATTTACTCTCTATCCCACCTCTGACACCACGTGTGACAAGGTGGCTCCTCTGCTCCCCTGTCTCAAGTCCTTTGGGGGGCTGCTGCGGCCCTGGCACCCTTTCTTCCTCTCTCAGGGTCAGGCTCCTGCAAGCTAGGAAGGCTAGGTCCCCCCTGGGAGGGACCCTTAGTTCTCTTCTCCTACTTGTCAGCAGCCTCTCTGCCCCTGCTTCTTCCAACTCGCCCCTCACACCCCTCTACTTTCGCCAAATTCGCTCCTCTATCTCCTACTGCCTCCAAACTCACTCCTCAAACACACTCTGCCTCCAACCTCACTCCTCAAACTCCCACACGCCTCTCTGGGGAAGAGTCTCTTTTCAAGGGCTCTGACAGCCTCCTTAATTGGCCTCAGCTGGCCCTGCTTCTGGCTGTGGCAGCCCTGCTCAGCTGGACCCGGTTCCCTTGTGGTAAGCTTTCTAATTGCAGGCCTTCCTGGCAGCTGTCTGCCCTGGGTCTGCCACAACACACACACACACACACACCTTTGATGGGAGCAGTATGAATTATAGGTTTCATGGAGAAAATGTGTTTATAGGAGAGGACTTGAAGGCAGAGTGGGTGAGCGACTGTCAGACAGGATCAGGGTGTTTCAGGAGGAGAAAGCTGGATGGCAGCACTTTAACATGGCTTATGTAGTCATGGCAGAGCACTGGGAGAGCACTCTTAAAAACCTACCTCCACGAGAGGTACGGCTCCCAGCGCTGGTGCACTATTTACACTGGTGCTTTACAGCACTGAAACTTGCTGCACTCAGGGGGGTGTTTTTTCACACCCGAGCGAGAAAGTTGCAGCGCTGTAAAGTGCCAGTGTAGACAAGCCCTCACACACAATGAGACTGATTAAGGACAAAGTTTTACCTTGGCTCTAGTTTTCATTTGTTTTGTAGTTTAGAGTCCAAACAGACCCTTGATATTAGTTTTACATATGAACCACACAACAATACAACTGTATTAAGGCAAGAATGGCATTTTGCTCTTTGTACCACTATAGCTCACGTACCTCATCCATGCCAGAGGCTGTGAAGTAGATGCCTATCTCCTTTGCATACTTCTGCAGCTCTCGATACTGGTCATGACTGAACTCCAGGTGGCGCTTGTGCTCTCCATAAGTCTTTCCCCAGGAGTGTTTGGAGGTATAGGGCCTCTCCAGGGCTTTTTTGTTAAATTTGTGCTCCAACTCACTCTTCTGGAACTTGGCACAGTCTGCTCCACACTCCTGCAACACATATCATTATCTTAGAAGCTGCACAAGACACGTGCCACTGAATCTATAGTACTGCTGGGAGAAAAAAATATACACATAACCAAAGGAACAGTCTGGCTAACTTTCTCATTTTGAGACTCATTTTCACATATAGCAGTGTCTTTCTATCTTTGACAGAACTAAAGTAAGTAATTGTGTTAGAGCGTCCATAAAAATAATTTAGGATCACAGGCAACAAAGACAAACATTTTTAAAAACCATGAGGGTGTATTGTCAGCTAATCACATCAATTATATCCATGCTGAATTTTCATAAGGAGGACACTGATCCTCTATAGACACCTGACTAAACAGCACTATTTGGAAGTTTGGCTAAAATAATATATGTCAAAGTTGCAGTGCCAAGTGGACAGCAATCATTCATACATTAGTTTATATAGCAGGGATCGGCAACCTTGGCACGCGGCCCCCCTAGGGTTAGCACCCTCGGTGAGCATGGTCTGTTTGTTTACCTGCCGCATCTGCAGATTTGGCCAATCGCAGCTCCCACTGGCCGCGGTTTGCTGCTCCGGTCCAATGGAGGCTACAATCTCTTATTAGCTAAAATCTGACACACTTGTTCAGTGCCCGATCAATTTTTTTTAAGTTGGAAAAATGGTTCCGATGTTTTCAATTACAAGGGGGGGGGGGGAAAGGAATATTTTTCTATTTAAAAATGCAGCTTTAAAAAAACAACAGCTCTGCCACCTCTTAAAACTTGACAGGGATATAGTGCCAAGTGGCAAATGTGCCTTTCATTCATACGATTCAAATCGGCTCTGATTTACCAGAGGGATAAGGGTTAAAAAAACCCTCCATTCTTCACAGTTGCACACAGACTTTTATTATTCAATAACACTGTATGGTACAAATGGCCCCACACATGTATTCAGCCATGGGTGAATGAGGCATAAACCATATATGATCATATAGTCAAAGGAGGATTCTGGTAGATTAATTGGGCCACTTCCTGCTTTCACTTCAATAACTGTAAGACAGCTAGATAAATCTTTTTCAATGTGACACGTCACCAGCTGGGAGAGAACTGCTGTCGTGCCTCTAATTTTTGGGGGCACCTAGGCCAGCTCAGTTCCCCTGTGCCGACCCATACTCCCAGGCTCTCACTGACCTGCACTCCCAGGGCTCCCTGACCCCTGGAGATGGGGTCGGATTAACTTTTTGTGAGCCTGGCACCACTTGCCTGGAGGGGCCCAACCAAGCCCCCCCCCCCCCCACTGTTTCCCTCTGCCTGACTGCAGAAACTGGCCAGGCTTCCACACCAGTCCCAGGTGGCTCAGCTCTGGGGAGACAGGTGGGGCCCCACGGGTGGTGGGAAGCAGAGACTACCCAGAGCTGGATGTGCACTGGGGTCTGGCCCGGTGGCAGAGAGGAGCAAGTGATGGGACGGGAGCCAGTGGGTTGGCAGGGCACAGTGCAAGCGGAGCATGGGCCCAGCTCCACGGCGCCCCTGTAAAGCCGGAAAGGGTGCTCGGGAAGGCAGTGATGCTGTTGGGGAGTGGTGCTGAAATTCACTGTTCGTGGGGAGCAGTGATAACACCTCATCCCCTTGCAGGACTCTGGGGTCACCCCTGAAACGTGCTCCTCCTAACACCCCTCTTCCCCTATAGACCCTTCAACACAGCACCCCGCCCCCAGCACCCCTACAGACCCTCCCCACGCATCCCTGCTCCCCTACAGAGCCTTCCCCAGCCTCGAGAGCCCCCCTCTCAGCACCCTCTGACCCCCACCCAATGCCCCCAGCTCCCCACAGACCCCTCCCCCAAGCAGTGGCCACCCACTCCCGCTGCACCTAAAGACCCCTCTGAACCCCGCCCCCCTGCTCCCCACAGGACCTCAGACCCCGCCCCCTAGACCTCCCGCCCCCCTGCTCCCCACAGCACCTCAGACCCCGCCCCTAGACCTCCCGCCCCCCTGCTCCCCACAGCACCTCAGACCCCGCCCCCTAGACCTCCCACCCCCCTGCTCCCCACAGCACCTCAGACCCCGCCCCCTAGACCTCCCGCCCCCCTGCTCCCCACAGCACCTCAGACCCCACCCCCTAGACCTCCCACCCCCCTGCTCCCCACAGACCCCTCCCCCCAAGCTGCGGCCTCCGACCCCCCCCCCACTCCCCACAGACCCCTCCCCCAAGCAGTAGCCACCCACTCCCGCCGCACCTAAAGACCCCTCTGACCCCCGCCCCCCTGCTCCCCACAGCACCTCAGACCCCGCCCCCTAGACCTCCCGCCCCCCTGCTCCCCACAGACCCCTCTCCCCATACTGCGGCCTCCGACCCCCCCCCACTCCCCACAGCACCTCAGACCCCGCCCCCTAGACCTCCCGCAGCCCGCCCCCCCAGGCCCCGCCCCCCAGGCTGTGGCCTCCGACCTCCCCACAGCACCTCAGACCCCGCCCCCTAGACCTCCCGCAGCCCGCCCCCCCCACAAGCCCCGCCCCCAGGCTGCGACCCCCCCCCCCACTCCCCACAGCACCTCAGACACCGCCCCCTAGACCTCCCGCAGCCCGCCCCCCCCACAGACCCCGCCCCCAGGCTGCGACCCCCCCACACTCCCCACAGCACCTCAGACCCCGCCCCCTAGACCTCCCGCAGCCCGCCCCCCCACAAGCCCCGCCCCCTTGCTCCTCCTTCCCTCCCAGCCCCGCCCCGCCCCGCCCCGGCCGCGCGCACCTTGACCATGCGGATCATCTGCTTGGCGATGGCGAGGTCCCCCTGGTGGTTCTGCCCGATCTCGGCGATGATGAAGCAGGGCTGGGCCCCCCCGACCCGCCGGCCCGGGCACAGCTCGAACTCCAGCGGCATCGCGGCGCGCGGGCGGGAGAGCGAGCGAGCGCGCGCCAGCAACGGCCGCCAACGGCTACTGCCCCAACCCCGCGCGCCACCCCCGGCAGGGCGCCCGGGCTACGCCAATCCCCGCGATCGAACGCCGGCGCAGCCCAGCCAATCAGAGCGCCTCATGCGCGGACGGACGGGTGGGGCGAAGGCAGGTCCGGTTCCGGTTCGTCCGGGTGTGTCAGGGCCTGAGGGGCGGGCTCCCGCTCGGCAACCCAGCGCTTGACGACGGTAGCCGGGCGCCCAGGCTGTCACTCCTGGGGAGCTCATTGTACAGGGGTGAGCGGCAGGCCCACGCGACCCGGCGCAATGGTGCCAATGTATGCAAATGTATGCAAATACATGCAAAGATCCCAAGGCTACAACAACAATCGGTGTTGGGGCCCTCCCGTGCGGGTGTCCACACGTGCCATTCTGGACCTGAACCCAGCATCTTCTCACCCTCACTCCTGCAGCCAGCGGGTAGGGCACCAAAAATGCACTAAATATTGTAGGGCGTGCCATCAAAGCAAAGCGTTGGCAAGGTGGCATGTCCAGCCCCAGCAGTGGAGAGACCCATCCCTTCCCCCCAAGTGAAGGGCAGGCACAGCGCATGAAGCCCTCTGCATGCGCTGGGGCCTGGGCATGCACACTGACACGGAAATGCGTGTCTGCTCAGCGAGATTTAAGTGAGACGCACACACCCTGGCTTCGGCACTACAGTGGAGTGCAAGGCATGGTGCTGCCGCCGCTTGTGCTTTGATTCTCACCAATATCTGATGTAATCCTCAAAGCCACAGCTGCTTGAGTCAGGCTAATATGAGGGGCTGGATCACTTGATGATTCCGTTCTGTTCATTGCCTCTGGGGCACCTGGCTTTGGCCACTGTTGAAAGAAGGGACACTGTGCAAGATGGACCGTTGGTCTGACCAACTGTGGCCATTCTTATGAGACTCGGCTTTCAGTTAAAAAAATAAATGGGGAAATAGTAAGTTTCTGGTCCTTGTGTTTGTGGAGAAAAGCTTCAAAAGGTGACTCCTATAGGCTCAAAAACCAGAAGGGAAACAAACAGAGCCAACATATGTTGTTTTATTTAATCTCAAGTTTTTAAGTAACACAAGGCGGGTGAGGTAATACCTTTAATGGATCAACTTCTGTTGGTGAGAAAGACAAGTTTTTGAGCCACACAGAGGTCTTCTTCAGGTCTGGGAAATGAACTCTCAGGGTATGTCTTTACTAGCAATATTAAAGCGCTGCTGTGGTATCGCTTTAACAGGGCCGTGTAGTCGCAGCACCAGCACTATAAAGCTCTCTCCCAGCGCTATAAAAACCCACCTCCACGAGGGGAGTAACTACCGGTGCTGGGAGCGTGGCCACAAGTGCTGGTGCGCTGTCTACACTGCCACTTTGAGCACTGAAGCTTGCAGCACTTGGGGAAGGGAGAGAAGGCGGCGGGGGGGGGGGGGGTTTTCACACTCCTGAGCGCAAAAGTTGCAGTGCTGTAAAGTGACAATGTAGACAAGGCCTCAGTGTCACAGCAATTGCAAAACACAAGGTAGGACAAATTGTTTAGCATTAGTTGTAAGGGACCATTCAAGGGAGAATGGCCTGTTAACACCTCTGCAGTCATAAGACAAAAAAGAGGGTGTTAGTGGGTTACAGCTTGTCATAAACCATAAAGCCAGTGTCTCTGTTCAGTCCACGATGTTTAGTGTCTATCAAAGTAATGAATAAACTTCCAGACTTGTCTTTTGAAAGTGTTGTGCAGGTTTTCTTTGAGTCTGGGGACTGATAGGTCAGATATAGAGTGATCACTTTGTCTTTTATCATTTTCCTGCATGTGTGTTCATTCGAGAGCATAGTGATTATCAGCTGCATTCACATAGTTGCTGTTGGGGCAGTTAGTGCACTGGATGAGGCACACCACATGTGACAAGCATGGGTAGGAGACATGGATCTTGAAAGGGGTGTTGAGAGGGGTGTTGATCATTTTAGCAATGGAGATATGACTGCAGGTTTTGCATCTGTTTTTCTGGCAGAATTAATAATATGGGGGTTTTGTTTGGTGGACAGAAGGACAGAATTTCGTTTTCTTCCCAGTGTGTCAAATCTTTAAACTGTTGTCTCCTAACAGCTTGAAATGTGTACATGATGGGCGTGAGATTCATCAGGATGTTCATATGCACACACACGTCAGAGCTTGCGTTTGAGCTTATTTGTTTTATTGGGTGTATCTTCTAGACGAATAAGTAGCCTTACTTCAACAGGCAGCTTTGCATATCCACACAGACTAATGTATTGTAATATCTATATCTCATGCAATGTATTGTATTCTAATAAAACAAGTTTTTTTATATATATATTTGAATTATACAAAAGTAAGGTGAAAATCAGAAAAAAATGAATAATACTTTTTGTAAAACCCAGAATTTTTTCAGTAAAAAAACAAAGGAGTTTAGTCATGAATCAAGTGAAAAATAGCAGTTGTACTAGCTAAACTTTAAGCCTCTACTAGATACATTTTTAAAGACATCAGCATTTGATCCTATTCGCCGTGACCCCTTATTGGCAGGACAAATGCTGTGAAAATGTTCAGAAACAATATCTGCTATTGCTGCATATTGATTATCTGATATTGCTGCAATATCTATCAGCAATTTGGATCTTTTATATTATATCATTTTGTTTTCTTAGCAGTAAAGAGTTAAAGCTCCGTGTCCTGCACACAAAGATATGTGGACCACCACTTCAGTTTGGCCTTCTGATATGCTGCCATTGTACAATGGACTCAGTGCTTATCCATCAGTAAGGCTATGTTTTAGTCATGGGTGATTTTAGTAAAAGTCACAGACAGGTCACAGGCATTAAACAATAATTCACAGCAACAAAATAGGGAGACTTGGCCAAAGAACTGAGGCAGGGTAAGGGGAGACTGAACTTGGGACATGGAGTCAAGTGTGGGACACGGGGGAGGCTGGGTCTGGGACAAGGACAGGGGATGGGGCTGAAAGCATCAGACTTGTGGGGGTCAGTGGCAGAAGGGTCTGTAACCACTAGAGCCCACTCCTCACACAACGTGTGATGGATTTTCTGTTTTTTCAGATTGCTTTTTTTTAAATCTAGGGGAAAAGAATGCCCCGCTATTAAAAATGTACACCTTATTTCCTGGTTTGATAGTTTTCTTCCCTGTTCCAGCAGGTGGCGATATGCTAATTTTAAAACGAAATAGGTTTCCTAGAAGAACTGAATTTGACACTCCATGAGTTGAGTCAGTTTGTTTTTCATGTTTACCTTTTCCATTATAATGCTGTAAAACGATATAGTTTTGCATTTATGTTATACTAAGGCGAAAGTACACATTAAATCACATTAGATTGTTCAGCCCAGAAAGCTCCCGGGGTTGCAGGAAGTCTGTGGGCCTGAAGCCGGGGGGAAAGGAACATTATCTCACTGTAAAAATATCTTCATGGATCAGAGGCACAGTGTTCATAGAGGTCAACAGTATGTTGTTTGTGAGGACCAGAGTGTCTGTGTTATCTGTATCCCATTCTGTGTGCCAATACACTTCATTGAAATCAATATACATGGGGACCTAAAATTAGCATCCTTTTCAGGGTCGCTCCCGGTATCAAGTCCCACACTGACCCATGCATGTGCTGGGAAAGCAATATTAATGTATGCCTTATCCTGACCAACTCCCAAATAGAGCTGCTTTGTGGAACGTGTTTCTACTAGGTGTAGGAATCAGCGTGCACAGAGGGGCAAGGATTGCAGGCACATAAATATTGGTATCACATTCCAAAAAAGTTGCGTATCTTAGGTCGACCCCCCGACCCCTAGTATAGCCTGGCCTAAGTCACAAAAGGCCTTGTCTATACACATACCCCTTACTGTGGACACACTTGTATTAGTCTAATGGTGCCTTATGCCAGTATAGAAATACCCAGAGGGGAGGGGATTAAGCTTTATTACCATACAGCACCTTTTTACCAATATGACCGTAGTCACACTAGAAGATGTACTGGTATAATTATATCATTAGAGAAATCACACCCCTAACTAAAATAGTTCTGGTACAAAAAACTGTGTAGACAAGGCCTAAGAAATACTTTAGGTATGTTTTATAAACTGAATATCCTTTCCATAATGGAACACTGTGCCTCTGTTCCCCATCTGAAGATAATACTGGCTTCCTAATTTTGTAATGCACTAAGATCTAAGGATGGTGGAAAACATGGTACAGATGCTACATATTATTATTATTTGATTTGTTTGTATATGTTATGCAGAACAGATGGTTATTTCCATGAGCCTTCTATATTAGATGTACCAGAGTATTGTCTTAAGGGTTGTGTTAGTAGGCTAAAAGCCTCCAGGTTATAATCTCTTGACACTGTGAAAACAATACCAGTTTCCACTGGTTGCACAAACTAGCTTGCCCTGTTTATTGTGTGTTCAGTTATTGGTCTGTTTTGTATGTTTCTCTCTGCAGCAAATGATGTCTCCTCTCATCTGATTTGGTCAAGTAGGAAGTAAATCAATTCATATATTTGTGCAGAGAATCAGTCACAAGACAAGGGAAAATTAAGAGAAGTTTAGTGCTGTCTCTAATACTTAACGATACATGATAATTAAAGAAGCCTGCAAATGTATAAAAATAGGAATACCGCTGTACATACACCTATTATAGAAGCACACACTTTCTGGATCTAATTTGTTAGTGATTTGGGCATGCTATTTTGTGCCCATGACAATTCCTGGGTAATTAGACACATACTTCTTGTTTTTGCTGATAAGTCGTTAGACATCAACGCTACCATTAGTTATGCCTGTGAAAGAGTGTGGGAACAAAAGAAGACATAATTATTGTGGGTGGAGAACTGCCACTTCAGAAACAGAGTCCGAGTTGACATCTGCTTGAGAATCTGGTCCTTCTGTATATAGGAGGAATGGTTACACCATATGTTAAGGTTACAGTTATAAATGGTTCATAGAGGGTTAGTAAAAGATTAATAGATGTTCTAAGCATGTTACAGGTGTGAGTAATATTTATTACAAATAGTTATAAACCCATCATTTGAAAGGATTATAGATGGTTATAAGCAACCTATTGATGTGTTCCACTCTATAACAATTGATTAACCATCTATTAAAACATCTTTTAAATATTTAATTCTATAGAAACCATTTATAAATGTAAACTTAATACAAAATGTGCTTGGAACTATGTAAATAATTACAGTGAGGGGCTCAACACAAATTAATTGATTAATAGAGCAATTAATTAAAGCACCTTTATTAAACACCATTTAATAAAGATGGAGCAGAACCATGCTCCAAACATTCTGATATTTGGAGTGGTTTCTTAAGGAAGCTATTTGATACAGTTAGTCTCTTGTTCAGGTTCTGTCATATAAAAACTACCCACTGGTCCGCGCTGCAGCTAATCTATACGTATTGACCTTCATAGTTTTAAAATACCATGAAGTCCTTCTCCGTTGTGTCTTGACAGATGTGCAGCTATCATCCTTCAAGGACTTGATTGCGTGGCACCTTAGCAATCAATCTCATCTGTGTGCTACTGCATCACAGAAAGGCTTTGGCAGGCTGGGGATGCCGTACCTCCTTTCCTAGAGGATCATTAGACACGCCAAGTTCTTCCCATACAGACACGCCAAGTTCTTCCCACCTCTACAGTACTAGCACACACCCTGTGCTTGAGACAAGTTTCCTGCCCAACCCTGTCAGTTACGGAAGTAGGTAAAAGATGCCTGGAGAACATGAATTCCTGATTTCTATGAATTACAGAGCTCTAGAACCAGTAGTTTTCAACTTTTCCAAGTTGTAGAATCCCCAATAATTATTTTGCAATAGCAATTGTGCAGTTGCTTTTTGATGAACGCTTTATGCAATGGGTGAAATCCTGGTCTCATTGAAGTCAGTGGGAATTTTGCCATTGACTTCAGGTGGACTGGGTTTTCACTCAATATGTATTGACACTTTTGGGGGGGAGGGGGTTGGTACAATCAGAACACACATATAGAAGCCTTTACTTTTAGTGATAACAGTGCAAGAATCACAGGCAATCTTGCCCCTTCATGTTACAACTGGAAATCGTCCATGTCGTTAGATCCCACCCAAATTCTGCCACTGTGTGACATGAGGCTATGAAAATGTCCATGTTTCTCTCATGGAAGTTGTGAAATCTTTTCTAATCGCTTAGAGAGGAAAGTGTGAGGCTGAGTTTGATTTTTTTTCCCCCATTGCAAAAGCCTGTTTGAATATTGCCTCCAAGGATCATTGTCTAGGATCAAGGTGGCTGTCTTGGCTGTAGTTCCCTACCTGACTAGCAGAGCAGCTGTAGCCGGGACTCATTCCCACCATCCTCAGTCTTCTTTTTCCCCTTATATTCGTCTCGGGTCTGACATCCGTGGGTGTTCCCCTTAAAGCCATCAGATTGCAGCCCTGCAAGATCACACCTCAGGGGAAAGGACCTCCTCACCTGTGGTGGTCAGGCCAAGAATCCTGAGTTTTGATTAGGTTCCATACATCTTTTCGTTTCTCTTGTTAGAGGTTGGCAGTGGTTTCACCTCACCAGGACAGTCTGTATGAAATTCTATAAGCAACAGCCTAAGACTTAATGGAAAACAAGACATTCTAGGTACTTATATAGGCTCCCTTGCCATACAGTCTGAGTGCCTCACATCCTATAATGTATATATATATAAATTTACAAAGCCCTGGGCCTAGGCAGGTGCTGTGTTACTAATGAGTAACTGAGGCAGACACACAAAGTGATTTGGCCAAGGTCACCTAAAGGAGCCTTTGGACTTGACCCCATTTCTCCTGAAGCCTAGGTTAGCATGCTAGCCCCTGGACCTTTCCTTCTCCGATTAGAAAATATCGGTGGGACACCTGCTACTAAGCTTATCTGCCACTTCCCATTCAAAGACTCTCTTTTCAGGTGCTTATAACTTTACCAAACTTCAACCATTTGGGCAGAAATTTTCCATGCTGGGTGTCTGCCTCAGGCTGAATTTTTGTGGAACATTTTAGCCAAAATAGTTCAGATGTTTCTGAGAGTGAGGGTAGGGAAAATATAATGTTTTACCCACACTAAAGGGGTTTTGTGACCTTTCCTTTGAAATGATCTAGTATCACCATGTTCCATTTGGAGCAGGAACTCGAAATTTGAGAGGGAGGTGGCCTTTGTGTCCGGGACGTGACTTTTGCTTCCCCTAGGAAAATCTGCTCAAATGTGGCTTTTGAAAAATCACAGTTTGTACATGCTCTTTACAGGTTTAGATTTTAGAAGCTACATTCTCTGAAAATTCCAGCCACACTCAGCGTGCTCTAGTCTAGCCGGTAGTTGAGCTGGACTTTCCCTGCAAGTGCTGCTCTGGACTGTGCCTTGTCATGCTGGGTCTGGATCTGTAATAGAAAACAGGGAGCCTTTCTCTCCTGTGCTTTCAGTGACCTCCCAGACAGCATGAAGGAGGAAGCTACCTGATTCAAATGCAGAAGGGACAAGGGAGGAGATTGAGCCTGGATGCTAGTTGGGGAGGGAGAGGGAAACTGGGAGATGGGATGGGGGAGACTGGCACCGAGAGCGAGGTAGGAAATGGGAATGGATTGGGAGACAGTGGGCAGCAGAGAGACAGATCAGGCAAGAAGCCAGAGGTGGGAGACTGGGACTGGCTAAGCAGTATGCACATATGCATTATAATAAAGTCTTCAATTACGTAATCACATGCTATTTTTTCCATTAGATCTATTCCTCAAGCTATGGGTAAGCAATTTTGCATCCTATTTGTCTGTTCCACCTTTACATCTGATCACCCCAATAAGCTTCTTCACTGCCATAGCTGTCTGCCTCTTGTGCTGGTCTGAATGACTGTGCTTTAGTCTGTTGATTATCCTGACTAGTGGTGTCAACCATAACCCAGCACAGTCTGATTTTAGAGATGTGGGACTTCTATAATTCTGTAATTCAGACCCCCTATCAAATAAGAATCATGGGCAGATTAACAATCCGTTAACACACTTTAGGGATAATCTGTCATGCAGTCTTTTTCCATCTTTCGTTATAACAATATTCTTAATCTGAATTATCATCTGAAGGAGAAAATGTTTTTATCTGCAGTTTCCACTGGTTGCACAAACTAGCTTGCCCTGTTTATTGTGTGTTCAGTTATTGGTCTGTTTTGTATGTTTCTCTCTGCAGCAAATGATGTCTCCTCTCGTCTGATTTGGACAAGTAGGAAGTAAATCAATTTGTATATTTGTGCAGAGATATGTGGGCATCAAAAAAGGTGGAGCAAAGATTTGGAGCACAGTCCTGCAGCAGGGTGTGTATATCCCAGGCAGCATGGCAGCCAAGAGGTTAATGCAAATATGTTTGTGATGGGTTGCCTTCAGGGTGTCATCTGGAATGGGGGTACCACTAAACCCTCTGACCCACCAGTCTGGGCTCCCTCTCACACTGTGCTACACTGACAAGCTTGCACTTCCACCAGCATGCACAGAGGTAGGGACACACCCAGCTGCAGTAACACGCAGGCTCTCTAATCTCAGCCTCCCAGCCTAGGACTCCAGAGCAGTACTATCCTGTCCTGGTCAAATCTGGACAGTACATGGGCTTAATGCCCCGTCTGCGTCTCCCTCATTATCAAGAGGACCGTGCACACTTGTGGTAACCAAGCTGAGATTTTCCCCAGACACCTTAGTCAAGTGCACACTGGTTTGGATTAAAACATAAAATAAGTTTACTAACTACAGAAGGATAGATTTTAAGTAATTATAAGTGATAGCAAACAGATAAAGCAGATTACCTAGTAAATAAACAAAACCACAAACTGATCTTATTGGTAGATATGAATTAGCAAATTCTCACCCTGAGTGATAAACGGGCTGGCAGATTCTTAAGGCACAAGCTGCCTTTGCTTTCTTTTTCTTTTTTCAAGATCTGGTCTCTTTCACGTGGGAGCTCTCTCTCTTTCTCTGTTTTTGCTCCACCTCTTTCTTTCTGTTCTGAAATGTTAAGGCTCTTCTTCCATGATAAAATGCCTACAATTTTAAAATCTCAGTTCTTCAAGTAACTGAAGATTTGTGGTGATCCCTTTTAATAAGATTTGTTCAATGTGTACATTAGCTTGTGTGCTAGCCCTTCTCAAGACAGAAAAATTAGCAGTATTGTTCTCTCTTGACCCTTACCTACTCTGCCAACTTCATATCTCTGCCCCCTTCTGCCTCATTATGAAAACCTCAGCATTTTGGGAGATTGCAACATCAGAAATAAATCAGCCAATCATCACATTTCCCTTCTTCTCTGTTCCCAAATTGCTGCCTCCTGTGGGATTCTGACATCAGAAATAAGTCAGATAACAATATTATAATATTGAGGCAAGACATCCAACCATTATCTATTCCTTCTCTTCTCCTATTCGTAGTGTCTTCTGTCCTTTGCACACTTCAATCCAACTGCTTAAAGTGCCTTACAGCTCTCACATTTAACCTTTCTTTACTAAACGAAGGCCTTGCCCTGAAACCCTTGTTCTCAAGCGCCGTCTCCTTGGCCTCAGATCAGTAAGGAATAATCACCTCGGTAAGGGTCTCTGTGCTGGCACCCCCAGATGTCAGCTGCAAGGTCTTGCTGACCTACTTTCATCACCTGAGAGAGCAGTATAATTCAAATCTGGATCCAGTCGCTTTTCTCCAACAGATCTGAGAGTAGTGATAGGAAACAGCTCCTTGTCTCCAAGCCCTCACACAGGGATCAGTCCTGCCCTCTCCTTTTCAACAACCCTAGGAAAAATCATTAGGCATCATGGACTCCAGTGCTATCTATGTGCTGATGTCACCAACAGGTTTTACAGCTCATTCTCAGCAGTGCGGGTGTCACAAAGCCTATGTGAGATAAGCCCACAGATGAGACACAGACATCACAATAAGACAGGAGACAAGCACCTGACTGAAGCTCAATCCAGGTGAGACAGAAGTGATAGCTGGTAGGAAGAGGTAAACGATCTGAGGATCTTAAAAAAACATGACCTCACCCTCCACCAAAGGCACCAGTCAAGATTGCCCAGGTAACATGAAGCATTGGAGCCCTGCAAGACTCATCCCTACTTCTTGGGAACCAGGTAACAACAATACCAGGAATGCCTTCTTCCACCTCTGTGGCTCCAGGAGACATCACTTTTTTGATCAAAGATTTCACAATCCATGTTTGTCACCTCTAGATCAGGTGACTGTAATTCCCTCCACTGTGGATGACTGATGAGGGCCAACCCAAAACTCCAGCTTCTTCACCTGGCAGCAGCCTCTTACTGAGTTGCGAGGAACACATGACACCAAAGTTCCACACTCTCCTTCTGGGAATGGGCCCAGTTGAATATCCGGTCCTAAACCTTAAAGTCTTTAATGGGCTGGGGCCAGGTTACCTGCTCATAAGACCACAGTGCTCCTTGGGGACACAGATACTCCTAGAGTAAGAATATTGGCAGCGGAAGGCAGGGTGAATTGAGTACTGGGTCCTACACAGTGAAATAATCTACCAGGGGAGACCAGAATGCATTCCACCATCTTGAAAGTGCAGTGCAACATGCATGTCCTGAAAATGCCTATCCTAGCCATAGTGATGGGGCAAAAATGATTGTATATAAATACATATATAGCTCTTATCCCAGGTAGATGAGAGAAGATCCCAGTCTGTTCCATCTTGTGCCTCTCTTATTTTACTATCTCCATGCCTGGATCCTACAGCAATTCATACTCTATGTACCACAGCTAGCCAGATTGTTAAAAGACTCTTTTTCTACATGTCACAGGTGTTGAATTGTGACCTGACCGCTATACTTGATGACATCACTGCTCTGTCACCGAGTGGGGCTTTCATAACACCTGACAAGTAGTCTCCTACAGCTTGCACTCTCACCCCTGTTTCTTGTCTCACCATACTAAGAACATGAGGATGCAGTTCACAGAAAAGAACCACAACAGCTTGGTCCTGCAGGCCCTCAACAAGCAGAGAAAGAACAGGGAGTTCTGCGACGTGGTACTCAGTGTGGACCAGCAGGTCTTCTTTGCCCACCTCAATGTCTTGGCAGCTGTGTCTACCCACATGAAGAATCTGATCTCAAGCAATGACATGAAGATAGGTGATGAGCTCTTTATCATCATCGATGCTAATTTCCTGAACCCTACCTTGGTGGAGCAGCTGATGGACTATTTCTACACTGGTAAGGTGTTGGTGTCTGAGAAGAATGTGGAGGAGTTGCTGAAGGGGGCTAACTACTTCAACTCAGAGTCTCTAAGAGCCCACTGCTCTGACTTCCTACTTAGGTCCCTCAAGAAGAACAACTGCCTGTGCTACCTGTTCCTAGCCAACACTTATGAGCTGAAAGAGGTGGAAAACAGTGCCTACGCTGGTATCCGTGACAACTTCCACTACTGGTCAGGCCCAGAGGGAATTTCAGACCTCCTGCACTGCCCCCACCAGACCTTTGGCAAGCTGCTAAGGGATGAGAACCTTCATGTGCAGAACGAGGATCAAGCCTTCCTTGCCCTGCTCCAGTGGGTGAAACACAAAAGGGGAGAAAGAGAGAAGTATTTCAAAAAGTTCTTCCCCTACATTCACTTAACTGGTGTCTCGACCAAGACACTGCTGGCTGCCAGCCGTGAAGTGCTGCTGTTTGAGAGTCACTCTGGCCCACTGGCTCAGATGAAGACCATTTTGAGTGACAGAAAGCAAGAAAGTCCTCAAAGTCTGCTGCTTTTCCAACGAAAGGGAGCCTTAATGGACTCAGTGGTGATTTTAGGAGGCCAGAAAGAGCACGGTAGATTCAATGATGGGGTTTTTGCTTACATTATTGAGGAGAACGTATGGCTAAAACTAACGGAGATGCCGTATAAAGCAGCCGCTCTCAGTGCAACTTCAGTAGGAAGGTACATCTACGTCTCTGGAGGAACAACAGAGCAGATAGCTGGCTTAAAGACTGCCTGGAGGTATGATATAGATAACAACTCTTGGACTAAACTGCCTGATCTGCCCATAGGTTTGGTCTTCCATACCATGGTGACATGTGGGGGAGTGGTGTACTCTGTAGGAGGCAGCACAGCCCCAAGAAAATATGTCTCTAACATCTACAAGTATGACGAGAGGAAAGAGAAGTGGACGCTGGCTGGGAAGATGAGCATTCCTATGGATGCAACTGCATTGATCACAAAGGAAGACAAGTCTATTTATATTGTGACTGGAAGATGCCTGGTCAATGGGCGTTTCTCTCGAGTAGGGATGGTGGATTGTTTTGACACTCAGACAGGGGAAGTGGTACAGTACCTCACCTTTCCCATTGAATTCAATCACAAACCTCTGTTGTCTTTTCAACAGGACAACATCCTGAGCATACAGAGCCACAAACAAAGTCTGAACATAAACCTGCAGAAGATTAAAGCTAACAAGTCCATGAACACTGTGCCTCTCTTGCCAAATAACTATACTTTGGATTTGTCTCATGCAGT
The DNA here is from genome assembly GCA_032164245.1 of Sternotherus odoratus. NCBI lineage: Eukaryota > Metazoa > Chordata > Testudines > Kinosternidae > Sternotherus > Sternotherus odoratus. Next base: position 6,536,785 of record JAVMKO010000007.1, on the reverse strand, counting down.
ATGCTCTATTGGTGACAACAAGGTGTTTGTGTGCGGAGGCATCATTTGTGCAGGTGACAAGCGTCCTGAAGATTATTCTGTCAATCCAAATGCCTACCTGTTAGACCAAAAGACAGGGGAATGGAAAGTTTTGTCTGATCCCCCGGAGGCTCTGGATTGCCCCGCTTGCTGTACAGTTAAACTACCTTGCAAGATTCTCCGAAAAATTGTAATAAGTTAATTTGGAAAAAAACAAATACAGTTCCTAGCAATAAAGAATGATTGAATCACTGATACAAACAAATGATACATTATTAGTTCACTTTGTTTTTTTATGTCATAGGAGATTCCAGTGGATGTTACTATTTAGCATGCCCATCAGTGGTCCCTCATTCCACATAGCAGTCACTTCTTTGTATCCCATAATTACAAATTTGACATTCCTTCTCTTTGAAGACTCTTTAATTCAGCAATAGACAAGCATGGGCCTGAGTTTATGAAAAGAGGTCTTAAACTGAAAGGAGTCTGACAGTGTTTTAAATTTCATGCATGTATATTTTTTGGGTGCCCCTCATTTTGGATCTCGGTCATACGTTGCATTCAATATTTGGGTCTGGTCAAGTTCAAAAGAATGCTGTGCAACAAAGGATAGCTATATCTATTTACAAATCAAGGGCCTGCTCTTGTTCCCATGGAAGTCAATAGTTGCTTCAAAAAATAACTGGATAAATTCATAGAGATTGGTCCATCAATGCTATTAGCCAGGATGGACAGGGATGGTGTCCGTAGCCTGTTTGCCAGAAGGTGGGAATGGGCGATGGAATGGATCACTTGATGATTATTTGTTCTGTTCATTCCCTCTGGGCCATTGGCCATTGTTGGAAGACAGGATACTGGGCTAGATGGACCTTTGGTCTGACCCAATATGGCCGTTCTTATGTTTCACCATTGACTTACATGGAAGTAGGATCAGGTCGGGAGTTAGAAGATATGTTAATATTCAAAGAAGGTATATTTAGTTGACATGGGTCAATGAGTTTAAAAAATACAGTGGTGGCCGGAGAGTGGTAAGGGGATATGGAGTGTGTCATTAGCTTGACTCTCGGTCCTGCGGCGACTCAAGAGCCTTGTCTATGCTACTAAGTGATGATGGCTGCCAGCAATGGATCTTCCTGAACGGATGTTGATAATGCCTTCATGACTAGAGTCGATGGTACAGAACTGTCTTCCTCCCGGTTACAGAAAGTGTGACTGAGACTTTACCAAGAATATTTGAGGCCTTGATGGACTCAGGAATGATTTTAGAGACCTAGAAGGAGCATGTGAGGTAGATCAATGAGGATTTGTGCTTACATTACTGAGGGGGACGTAAGGCTGAAACTAAGGACATGTCTACAGTTGAGCTGAAAGATGTCATTTCCAGCTTGAGGAGACATACCCATGCTAGGTCTGATCAAATGAATGCGCTAACCATCTGAAACTCTAGATATGCAAGATGGCTAGTTCTTCCGGCTGCTATGGCTACACTTCTGTTTTAACTGGTATGTTTCCTCGAGCTGGAAATTACGCCTCCAGCTCCCGTGAAGGCATACCCTGAAAGAGATACAAATAAAGCAAGACTCAGTTATTTGCACTGGTGCTGAAATTGGTCTTATCTTGCCTACGCTATTTACCTTTTCATCACCAGTTCAGAAAGTTCCATTGCGGACAGGTGTTGGCAGGAATGGGCCAGTTTCCCAATGTAGATGAAGTTTTATTCTTTACTCTCTGCCGGCTGGGCAATGGATTGAGGTATCTGTCTTGTTACTAGTAGATATGAGCTTACATCAGAAACCACCAGCACTGTCCTTAGCAGCTTCAGCAGAGACCCCAAGAACTGAATGCTATGGAAGATGAATGACTCTCCCACTCAGGTCAGGGTTAAAGCAAGTTGGCCAGCCAGCCTTTTAGCTGGAGAACTTCAATCTTCACTGTTGTTACTCAGATGTGTAAAGATAAACATGTATGTAAGTGCTTTGCTGAGTGGAGCCTCAGTGTTATCTTTTCCGGATTTAATTCACTAACTCATCGTTAAGGAAGTATTGTTAATATTTAGATTCACTGGTGATGAGCCTTCTTTCTTATTGTGTGGCTGGGAATAAAGTTAATCTATTTAGATGGGAATTTGAAGTTGCTTGCACTCCTCAGTAGAGTTCCTTCATGTTGTAGTACTTCTAATATTTATAATGCAGCCTTTCCCCTGAGGAAGAGATCATTCGGTTACTTGAAAAAGTGATTCAGGTATGGCTGAAAACAAGTAACTTGCTCTTGTTTCTTAGTAGATATTTATTTCAAACTGGTAGCGTTTTATACAGAATTGAAATTGCTGCCTTCTGGTCTCTTTAGCATCTGTTCTCATGCTGTATGAGCATCTCTGATAGCTCTACCCAATGACTGCATGGTGATGGGGGAAAAAATCTTTACAGCATTAGGAAATGCTGTGAGAATCAGTTTTCCCCCTTCATTTCCTTGATTCTGCATTATTCTTGCTGAGAAGAAAATATCCCCAAAGAGAATAAATTGAAAATCCAGGGAGAATGCCAGTTTGGTGACATTTTTTGATATTCTAAGGAAAGCTGCTGAGCCTAGCACTCCTGTTTCTTTATCTGTATCCTCTGCCTCCGCTGTCCTTAGACTGTGAATTCCTCCATGCATGTGCTGTCCCTTCTTGAATGTTTGCCCAGTGCCTAGCACATCATGAGCACTGCTGTAAATAAATGATCCTGATAACATGTGATTGCCCCACACATCCGAGATGGAACCAAATCTCACTGCTTCTTTGTACAGAAACATCTCTAAAATCCATCCATTTCCTTCTATCCCTTCAGCCAAAGCACTCAACCAGGCCCTCAACATCTGCTGCTTTGGATACTGTAACTCCTCCACTCCCAAACACTTACATTGGCCTCTTCCAGTCCAGTCATAGAACAGCTGTTAAGATTGTGAAACTACCAGGCAAGGAAACACCTTCACTCCCTCTGTGACTCATCCTCTAGTTTCCCTGCCTCCATTACTTCAAGCTTGTTGTCCTTGCCTTCAGAACCCTCTTTACCTATTCCCCCTGGCCACTTTTCACATAGCCCCTGTTCCCTCCCTGTTGCTGCTGGTGCCATTTGACTGCTTATCGCTCTGCTTTTTTCCATCCCACCCCTCATGCATGGAAAGTCCTTTCTGAGCTGGTATACAAAGCCACTTCTTTCTCCTCATTCACATGTCTCCTGAACACCCACAATGTTACTGTAACCACTACCAAAACCTAACCAGTTTATAACAACAACAAGGGTACAGAGTTATTTGGGATTGTCTACATGTGTATGCCAAAAAGAAAGACTATAACCCCCTCCCTCCCACGATCACTTAGTACTAGCAAAATGTTGTTTATGACCATAAAGCTCCTTTACTTATTTGTATGTTATCCTTTTTTCCCCACTTTTCATCCATGTGAGTTCTTTTGAGTAGGAACTGTGCCTTTTATCCCTGGAAAGTGGTTAGCACATTTTAGGCCCTGGGAGAAACAGAGAATAGTGACAGAGAGTTAGACACATCCTTCTCTTCATTCCATCCTGGTCAGCTACATTTAATTAACTCTCAAGATGACAAATCTATCGGAAAAGTTGAGTCGTATCCAGGTCCACTGGAGCAGGGAGGGGAATTGTAGTGGAAAGAAGTGGATATAAAAGAATTGTATACTTTGTAAAATATGGACTGTCCTGTGACAGAAAACCTTTCACAGCAAGAACATGCATTAGAGATGTGCCAAAAAGAGGATAGGTATTTAGAAATTTGGTCACTCTTTTTAACATACTCAGAGAATCTAGAATCTTTAGCCAGATTCATTGAATATTAACCTGATTCTGAATAAGTAATAGGGAATATATGCTGTAGTATGTTAATGCTATATTGTATCTTTAATAAAAAGTTTTTTGTTTTTTTAAAAAGTCTGATATAAACAAAGAGTCTCTTTTTTTTCAAAGTATATATCAAATGGCTCTAGCAGCTAAACTGGGAATATATGCAAATTAACTGTCACCGATTTTAAGAAAGAGGAGGAGTAGGAGTATAATCTGTAGTCCATGGAAGTCAGTAGGAATCTTTCCATAAACTTCAATGGGCTTTGGATCAGACCCTAGTCACCTATGCCCACTTAATGTTAACTCTCATCAGTATTTGATTTCTGTAGCCCCCTAGCTCCTGTGCATTCAAGTTCTGCAAATGGCAGTCATTTTCTAGATAAATGCCAGTTGTAGGCAGGAGTGAAGTAAGATAAATTAGTCACCAGTACGGAGGGCCTGGCCTCAGCTGGAAGGGGCAGGGCCGGGGGTCAGCCTCCCCCAGCTAGTGCTTCCATGCTGCTTGGCCTGTGCTGCCCAGGGCTATGGTGGTAATTTAAAGGGCCTGGGACTCCAGCCACCGCTGCGGTAGCAGTGGCTGGGAGCCCCGGCCCCTTTTAAATTTCTGGGCCCTGGGCAGCCATCCTTTTGCAGGTTGGTGGCCCTCCTGATAGGGTGTCTACCCGCTGGCAGCTCTAGGGGCGGGAGGGCAAAAGGGGCGGCCACGTTAAAGCACTGCCACGTCAGTTGTGTATGGGCTGATACCGGTAGCCACGTCTTACTGGTACGCCATACCGGCCCACTTTCACCTCTGGTTGTAGGAAGCCTGTCTCATTTACGTGCCTGAAGAATTTTAGACAGCGTGTTAGAGTTGATTTTAAACCCCCCTCCAATAATCTGAAAAAGACATATTCTGTGAAATGAATCATTTTTGAAATAGGCAGCCTTCAGAAACATTAAATAAAGACTTCATTGACGCAATGTCTTTCTAGTGATAATGGGCACATGTTTATCAATCCCACATTCTCAGAGATGACTGAATAATATAGTTACTCAATTAGTATTTATATTATTGAGAGTTACTCATTTAACCTCCCTGTACAAAGCTTTACCTGTGAGTGTGAAATATAGGTGTGATAAGAAGAAGGGGGGCCCAACTTTCAGCAAGGGAGATGGGGTGCATCTCCCAAATCACTTAACTTTGGGACAGCAAAAACAGAAGTTGGTTGTTAGGATGATGCAAAAAATATTTCAAGGTGCCCCTGAATTTGAGATGTTTCACTTACATCCTTCAGCCCTGGACTATGTCATGTCTTTTATATAGGGGATTCTTCATCACCCCTTCACAGACCATCGATTTTTAAACCATTAATTTAAACCATTCTGATGTAGATGAGGTAGTAAATATCCTGTGCTCTAAATGTGAAAACTATTCAAAGACTCACTGGCATCTTATGCAAAACGTATTTAGAGAGAATTCTGGTTATTTGTTATATATTCCCATCTTCCCTATTCTTTGTTGTTAGAAGCATTTGCAAGAAATCAGGATCTTCTTAAGAATTCTTCTTTTCCCTGATCTTGACTCCTCACAATCATGTTGTTTGTGAAAATGCAATCATTTCCAAAGAAGTAAACTGTGGCATAGAGCCAGCTGCTTCTCTCAGAGTGACAGGACATCAGGAGAGAGAAAAAGAGGAAGGCTGAACACTCTGATTAAGGGAAGGTATTAGGAATGAAAGAATGGTAAATGAGAGGCCTTAGAAAGGTGAAATTGTGATGTGAGAACAAACTACATGGTTGGGTCATTTAGGGCTCCAAGAGGAACATGGAATACACCCCACTGAACTTTTTTATCTCCTTCATAGGGGGACCAGATAGCAACTGTGAAAAAACGGGGCAGGGAGTAGGGAGTAATAGGTGCCTATATAAGAAAAAGTCCCCCAAAACGGGACATTTGGTCACCTTATAGTGCTTTGAGTTCTATGGACGAAAAGTGCTATGTATAAGAAATAGGAATTATTATTTTATTTGATTGTATTCACAAGATTATATTTTAAAATAAATGCATCCTTGCTCTGACTTCATGTTGTAGTTGAATTGCAAAATTCAGCATCTTGCATTGGTGCCTCTGACTTTCCCCAGCAGGCACCAGAACGTGTAATACTCTTATTACACTTTTGGGGGAAGCTCTTCTGCCCTACACGCCCAGTGTTTAGTGACTTATTTCCTAGTAAAACACATCGGAAGCAGGAGGGAGTGGTAAATCTGCATTTCCTTTGGGTGGGTGATGACATTTTGATGGTATGTGATGACATCACACCATAGTAGTTGTTCCATTTTAACAAACTCACAAGGGAGGCAGGCAATCTACTTCCACTGTTTGTTTTTATCTGACTCCGGCTATCCATCCCTACAGCATCGGAGACGAACACAGCTGGAAAACCGGACCTCCAACGCCTCTGTGATGCACAGTGTAACAGACATATAGCGTTTCACACGCGTGTGCACAGTGCACACACATTTACACGGAGCACACGCCCACACCCTTACACGCACCCACGCGGAATACAACGTAACCCGCATAAAGGACACGTGTATACACAAGACAGGCATGCAATGCCCCTGCGTGCGCACGAACACACAGCGCCATGCAATGTAGCACATTCACACACCCCGGCCCTACCCCCAGCGGGCGAAGGGAGGGGGGAAATGGAATGGAGAGGGGAATGCTGATTGGTTCCAGCTCTACTCACGTGCCGGCCTCACCCGGCTGAGGCAGCTGCTGGAGTCACGTGCAGGTCTGTCATACCCGCCCATGCCTCTCACTGATTGGCTGAAACGTTCCTCTGTGCTCTCAGCTCATTGGCGAGTGGCGCCCTCAGTCCCTGCCGGCCCTCCCCGGCGTAAGATTTCCGGGGGAGCGAAGGGGAAGTGGCTGTCTCAGACCGGAAGTCGTTCTCGCTCGCGCCCCGGCCGTTGCCCGTCGCGCTCCGTGTCCGTTGCTGCCATGGCCGAGTTCGATCTGTTCGGCGCGCCGCCCGCCCAGCCGCCGGCGGGGGACAGCCCCGGCGTGGGCAACGGGTCGCTGAGCGGCGGCGAGGAGGACCCGGCCGCCGCCTTCCTGGCCCAGCAGGAGAACGAGATCGCGGGCATCGAGAACGACGAGGGCTTCAGCATCCTGGAGAGCGGCGAGGTGCCGGCGGGGCTGCAGGGCCACGGCGGGCCCTCGCCGGGTAGGGCCCCTCTTCCAGCTCTGCGGGGGGGCCGCCCGGGGCGGGGGCGGTCGCTGGGCTTGATTCCCGCGCGGGGGGCCTTGCCCTGCGGGCCTCCGGGGCCCGTCAGCGGGCGGCGGTTCCCGCTGCGAAACGTGGCCGGGTGTTCCCGCTCCGCGGCCCTGGAGCAACGCCTGAGACGCGGCACGGCCGGAGCCCCCTCGGGAGTCGGGACCTGGCCCCGTGAGACGGGCGCCGGACCTGCGGCTTCGGCTCTTCCTGAGGCAGCGGCTCTGCCTGGCCTCTCGAGTCTCGGGATCTCTTCTGGGCTAGCTCTTGATTGCAGTCGAGTAGCTGAGTACGGGGGGGCGGCATTGCTCAGTCGGTCTAGATCCTGCCAGAGCTTCCTAATGGCTCACGAATTGTGCAGATGAACGGATAAAACCGGGTTTGGCTAATAACCTCACTCCTATTAGTGGAGTGGTGGTACCTGCAACATGCCTGGATTTGGGTCCTGGTTGTACACGACATGAATAGGCATCGTCTGGAAAGCAGAATTTCACAGGTGAAAGTAGTCTGTAGGCAGATATGCTGTCCTGAAGAAAATGTCTATTTAGGCCTTCACTTCAGTGTGTTATGCTGTTTAAACCTCCCATCTCAATGCATGTGTTGAAAATAGTACCTTTTTAAATGACTAAATCATTGAAGTCTAACCACTCCAAATTTAACTTAATGTTCTAAATTGTAGAATTTCTGGTTTGCTAGTATTAATTGCTTTAAAAGGAATAGTGAATTCTCTTTACTATTTTAAGAAATCTGAATACTTTCCTTATTTTCCAAAACAAATTCTTCAGTGCTATAGGCCTATAGCTCAGTGACAGTACTTTCCCCATCTCTTTGGTTTGAAAGAACTGTTATTAGAATCAGTTTATGGACTTGCAAACCAAAATATTGCTGCTTAAAGCAGCAAGATGGTCCTGTATTGTATTTAACACTTCAGTCTTAATTTTCAGAGTAGTAGCTGTGTTAGTCTGTATCCGCAAAAAGAACAGGAGTACTTGTGGCACCTTAGAGATTAACACATTTATTGAAGCATAGGCTACAGTCCACTTCATCAGATGCATAGGACAATGAAGTGGACTATAGCCTACAAAAGCTTATGCTTCAATAAATGTGTTAGTCTCTAAGGTGCCACAAGTACTCCTTGTCTTAATTTTTTGAATTTTTTTAGTTTGAACTGGTCAGGATTCCTGACACAAAAATAGACCAGTGTACCATGGACATTGGAACACTAGGATGAGCTGAAGAATTCATAGAAGTGAAGATGTGATGCAACTAAATTTAATATATTCTATAAAGTTGAAAAGATTTAACTGAGGAAACTTTAATACAATGACATGGTATTGCATCCTCCAGGTTTAGTTAAACATTCTTCTTTAGATGGGAAGTGGAAGGTTTCTACTAGATGTAGAAAAGAGCCGTTCCTATTGAGACGGTTGACGCTCTCATGAAAATCTGGCCATTTCATTTAGGTGCACAAACATATGATGAGCTTGTCTGAAAAATATAGATGAGGCTGACTGATCCAGTATGCATTATGCCCTGTATTTCCACCAAGGACAAACTAAGCTCTGAAGCATTTGTGGTAGCCTCTTTCAGTATGGGGTGTGTGTGTGTTAAAGCCACTGGGCTAATGTTTAAGTAGCCTTCTGTCATTGTTTCTTAACCTTTGTACTACTTTCTAACTTAGAAAAATTGCCTTTGCTTAATACGTGCTGCTTTTTCTTCAAGAAAAGAGATTACCTCACCCTCCTTGTGTCTTTTTTCTCCATTACACTTTTATGGGTACTCAGTCTGCTGGACTTGCTACTTGCTTCCATATTTTAAGTTGAATAATTTAATCCATCAGGTACTTTAAAAACAAAGAATTACAACATCTCAAGTATTAAAAAAAAAAAATAAATCCTTTCTGTATAGCTTTGAAGTTGGAGATTACTAGATGATTGTTTGCTTTTTCCTATCTTGTATAGTCCCTTAACTGAATGCTTCTACACTGAAGACAATGTAGAGTCTAGCTGGGATGACTAGGTGGACCTGAATAGCATGTGACTTCAGATGTAAAGCTTCCACAGTGCTTACTGTTCCATTAAGAGCTACTTCTAAACTAGTCATGGATGCAGCCCTTCTTTGTCAGTATTCATAATGGAGCAGAATACCTTCTCTGTAGAGTATTCTGCTAGGGATGTTTACATGGGAGTAACTTCCTGAGCTCTGGTGTTCTGGTCCTGTTTTCTGTTTCCTGCCCCAAGTCCATCCTGCTCTGATAGCAACTAGTGCCTGTAGAGATGTGTGATTTCATAGAGCACTCTCACTTCAACCAGGAAAAATCAGCAGATGAATTTATAAGGAGCAAGCACCTTTGGTTTTTTGTCATGAAGTCTTTGGTAACCTAATTGATGTAAGCATAGATTTTAATGTCTTAGAATGAGCAGGTCTCTAAATGACATATAGCTATAACTTCTTCCCTACCTAAGTGACTTTTTAAAAAGCAAGAAACAATTTCATCTTTCACAGAGAAGTGCTTCCTCATGTCCCCTACAATCTTTCCTGTCTCCAGCAGAGCAACTCTGAAATAAATTGATCTAAAGCCAGCCTTTGCTCCACATCCATAATGTGGCAGTCTCACTATTATGAATCCTTCTCTAATAGAGAGAACCCTGCTGACCCATCCAGAACTAATTTGGCTTAACGTGAAAAAAATAGATCCTTACTAATTCACACTTCTCACATACATATAGTAAAGAGACAATCCTGTTGCTAATAGATTCTAGAACAAATAAGTAGAAGAGAGGATTCTAAAATAGAAAGTCATATTTTAGTTGGGAAGATAGGTCCATTCAGTTCTACTTGAATTTAATTTAATGCTTGTTCTTTCCCTCAAATCCAGTTCTGACTTTCAGTTTGAGCTGCTGTAATTAGTTCTGATGATGCCAAGAATTTGAACCTTCCTACTGACCTGCATCTCTGGGAGGTCAGGTTACTTGGAATCCTTAGTTCAATTTCTGACTCTAAAATTGCATAAAGGTTGCATCTAAAGTGTATCAGGACAGCTGTCCAATTCTTGGTGAGATGTAATTAACTTACTCCAAGCAAACTGGTTTTTGCACCCCATTAATTTCAAATACTTAAGCGCAGCAGCAGGGGATTTGTGGATTTACTTTTTTTAACATTAAACATTTGAACTGCCTTCTTTACAGATAACACAAAGTAGGTTGAGTTGTGCGTAGACACTGTATTACCAGAGTGAAATCTGACTTTATACAGTAGTCAAGAAATGATTATAGGTACTTCTACTGGAAATGATTAACTACAGTATAAGAAATTGTGCAGTGAACAGTAATTCTTCGACTTGGGTGTTTATGAAAGGGTATGCTGGAGCAGCTTGTGTGCTTTTAAATTAAAAAAAAAATGTGTTCAGCTGGCTACTTGTGAAAGAAATTCCACTTTAGTTTTCTGTCCAGTCTTGCTGAGTTAAAAATCAAACCAATGGAAAGATGGAACATATTACAAGATTTCTCAAGACATGTCCCAAGTGTAAAAATGGACTAATATCAAACTTCTGACCAATTTTAACCCTTGCTCTGTCTCTTGTTATGCACCCTTTCCCCAGTGACAGGCCTGTGCCTATTGTTGTGTGGAATCTACTAGTTGTTCCCACAGCTGGGCCAACTTGGTGTTGGTCCCTGCTTTAGACTTCCTCTGTCATAGGAACATAGCAGGGAAAGGGTTCAAACAACAAAAGAATTCACTGGTACCCATTTGAGCCCTGGCAGCTGAACTGCAGTAACTGCCTGGTTATCTGTGGAGAGCTCCAGCTAGAATTAACCATTAGTTTTCCATAGAGCAAGCTACTATTCATAAGTAGATATCTCCTGTCTTCCAAGGTTGCAAAGACCTAGTAGAACAAAGGGTGTAAAGTCCTGTGGGGTTTTTTTTGGAGCTCCAGTCCAAATTTTGAAAATAAACTGCAAGGATATTGATCTTTTCTTGCTACAGAAGTTAAGTGCATCAATGTCAGCATGTTTTTTCTTTCCCTAAGAAACACTGTGCCAACCTATATCAGTGGCTCATGCATAAGGCAGCAATTTAGTCATGGAATCCAAAGGCCTCTGACTTCACCCGGGAGCTGCAGCCTCCTCTGGAGTCCCTGGGTGGCAGGGTGGGCACACTGCAGCTGGGAGCTGCTGGTGGAGGAGGACACTAGTTCATGTATGGTGGGGGCCCCTATAGCTCCCAGCTCATGGCAGGTGCCCAGGCTCCCCACTTTGTCATGGGTATTTTTAGTAAAAGTCAGGGGCAGGTCACAGGCTCCTGTGAATTTTTCATTCTTGCCCATGACCTGTCCATCTTAGCCTTACTCCTGTATAGTGCCTTCCAAACCAGTTCCTACTCTGTTACTGGGAGAATAGTAAATAGAATATGCTGACTTGCAGAGTTGGGCAGACTGCTTACTGGTGTGTCCTACTGTGGATCGCAGTGGTGCCATGTGGGAACTTTCGGGCTAATTTTCTTTCCAGTCACTTTCCCAGTGATCTCAGAGAGTCGAGTCTTTTAGTGTGAGGTGACTATTCTGGAAGTGTTGCATATTGATGTGGCTTGAAGTTGGTGGAATGCTTAATTTAGGAAGTAAATTGTATGTTTTATCTTTTAACTGCAAGGCAGCTCTGTAAGGTGGCTGTTCCCACATGATAGGTTGTAATTATGACACAGCTGGCAGGGTGCTTAAGGGGACAATAGCTACTTAACATCCCCCCCCCCTGTGGGGCGCCCCCCCCCCCCTTTTTTGTCTGCAGTTGCTTCTGCAAATAATGCTTCAGACAGGTCTGAGTTCAGAAAAACAGTTTTTTTGCAGTTGTGCACGCTGTGGTTTAAAGGCTTGTCTACACTGGCACTTTAGAGGGCTGCCACTTTCTTGCTCGGGTGTGAAAAAACACCCCCTGAATGCAGCAGGTTTCAGCTCTAAAGCGCCAGTGTAGACAGTGCACCAGCGCTGGTAACCGGGCTCCCAGTGCTGGTAGCTAACACCCCTCGTGGAGGTGGGTTTTTGTTTGAGTGCTTGGAGAACTCTCTCCCAGCACTCTGCTGCGACCACACAAGCCACATTAAAGCACTGACATGGCAGTGCTTTAGTGTTGCCAGTGCAAGCTGGCCCTAACTTTAATATACTACTGTAGGAGTATATAATACACACACACACACACACACACACACACACACACACACACACACACACACACACACACACACACACACACACACACACACTCTTTTTGGGAACGTCTGTGTAACCTTGCTCCAAGGCTTCTGCAAACATCTGGAAAAGGAGGGGACAGCAGTAGACTTCCTGCTGCCATCTTATGAGATGCGGGTTATATTGAAAACTTGGTAAGAGTTAATGGGTGCTGAAGGGTAACTCCCTGTTCTCTGGATTGGGCAGGGTCTTGAATCTCTTTTGTAGACCCTCTGCTTGCAGTTATGCTTTTCCTGCTGCTAAAGATAATTCTGAGGTTTGTGGGGTTGGAGAAAGCAGGTGGTTTCAGCAGGGCTCACTCCTAAATGACTGGCTATGATACTAGAGTCTTTACTTCATTACCTCTTCCACAGGAGAGTTTTGTGGAGCAGGTATTAAGTTGCAGCCTACCAAGAAATGGAGCTAGTGGAAGCTTGTGTAGGGGGTGAGGTGGGATAGTCTTGATTTCGGCTGTTTGGCTTTTTAGCTCTTCTGCTCCTGCAACCCATCGATGCTGACAGAGATGAAGACAGTTGGGCGAGAGGAGCGGAATAAAACACCAACTCCAGTCTTCCTGAGAGTATATATACCAAATACACTTTTCAAGTGCGTTTACTAATTTTTTTTTTTCCCACTGTGAGGATGAAGCTGCTGTTACCCACCCCACCCCCAAGTCTGGGGTTAATGCAAAGGTGTCACTGTTAGGGTGCAAGATTCTCAGGGTATTTGCTGAGCTGACCTCTTCTAGAATACCCGTTCTAGTGTTTGCAGGTTTACCAGGCATTGGGTTACAGCTTAATGTCCATCACACTTGAGTAAACTTGTATGTTAAGTGTAATTTGCAAGGAAGAAAAAACAGTTCAACCATGTTAATTAGATGATTTTCAATGGGACATTGACAAGATAGACAGGCTCATCTCCAAAAGCTACTGTTCAGTGTTGTCTGTCCTTTGACTAGTCAGCCCTTACTTTCATGTCCTCTAGTGAGGATAACATCCGAACTGCAGGTAGCTTACCCAGCAATGCACACTCCTGAGAGCCAACCAGCTAATAAACAGAGTGGTCTGACAGCATGACTACAAAGAGAGCTGTCTAGCACTAGGTTTGTGAGCTGGGTCTGTTGCGGTGTGGCCCTTTAAAGGAATTCCGGTCCTGTAAATTGTGTCAAGTTTCATAATCAAACTAATACATCTCAGAAGGGGAAATGAGATGTTGTCATTAAATGGAGATTCTTAGCTGGTTATGTGGCTTAGTGCCCCTCTGTAGGGGAAATGAGCTTTAGCGCTTTCATACAGCTCGTGTAGGAGCAGGTCTCATGTATTCCTAACCCAGTTTCTTAAATTCTGCCAGCTACACTTAGGATAACATGGTGGTGACTTCTCTTGGCTTTTGTTTTGTTTTTTAACAACCAGGCTTTCTTTCGGGCATTTGTCAGAAAACAAAACCCTTGTTCTGCTACGTCTGGTTAATAATTTAACATTAGGCAAGAAATGTTTTTGTTTTGCATTCATACCGTACAATGATGCACATGGAGACCGCTCCTACATAACAGTAGGGTCCTTTGCAAAATCTAGTTTGGGGAACTCTTAGAAGTACACTAGAAAGGCAGGTGCAGATAACTGTAAAATGTTTTATTCAGAAAAATAGGGTAGAAGACTAACCTGTTTCAAGGACAGACAAGTTGGAGTTGCCACCTAGTCTCCTCACCTGCCCCTTTTTTGAGTGGGCTGCCTCAGTACTGGTGGGGTTTCAAATCCCTAAACTTGTGAACACCTGTTGAGTCATGGCCATCTGCAGAACTACTGTATGTCCTACTGGGGCCTTGGCTGCAGAGTGGCTTCCTAAATTGGCAACAACCCCTGGGGGAGTGGGGAGGATAGGACAGTGCTGATGTAGGTAACCCCACTCCCTCTTTCAGTAGGCCATTGAGTGGCTATAGTTCCCTTCTCTTCCTGAACCTGTAGACCTCCAGTTGAGCAGCTTTCCATATGAAAGGACTTCATCATCCTCTTGCTAGGAGAGCATGCCACAGAATCACTTCCCCATGCTGTGGCGCTTTTCTGTGTAATGAAGGGGAACAGTTGGTTTAATAGATCAAGAGATTGGAGTGGGAATTAGAACAGGTATTCAAAAGTGTAAACCCCCAGGGAAAGGCGTATTTGAGGCCGCTCCAACTAGGAGTAATGGAACAAAAGTTGGGAAAATGCTGAATCTGAGCTTGTGTGAAGTCTTAATATAGTGCTTGACACACTGGAAAATGAACTGAAAAGCCACACTGGACAGTGCTGTGGAAAACCACCCTGATTAGTCAGGGATGGGCTAAATTAAGAGCACTGAACAGGTTGAAAGTAATTGGATTAAATACCAACGGTCACTAGGGCATGACAACGCTGAGTGGGAGTTGATAGCAATAACTGGCCTGGACTTCTGTGTTGGTAACTGAGCAGCATGTCCTATAAAGAGAAACCGAATGAAATTGGTTCTGAACTGCTGTCCAGGAAGAAATCCTTTCTCTGCCAATTGGGCCTTATCTTGGGTATCTGGTGCCCTAGATAGAGAGCCTTTGCCTCTTTTAAACTGCCTGCTGTGGAGACATAGCCTTAACTCTTAATGTACTAATCTGATTTGAGAGCTGCCCGGAAGGCCATGCTGGGATATCAAACGGTAAACATTTCCTTGCTTTGCTTGTGAACTAGGTGCCTCTATTGCCATCTAAAGTAAAATATTTTCTCTCGAATTCCTCTTTCAGGTCCATGTTTCCTCCCCTCTTTAAACTACAGCCCTATATTTTTAATTTGGCCTTTTTTTCCTAGCTTATACTGCTGACCTGGGAAATGTGAAGGGGAAATTCTTCAGGGCTCTTAAGACTCATTTCCCCCCCATTTTTTCCCCTCACCATATAGTGAGACATCAAAGAAAGTTCTCTCCCTCCCTTACTCCAGCCTCTCAGAGCTTCCAGGGTTTTTCTTCAGGCTTTGCCACAGTCTGCTGCAGCCCAGATCCACTAACATTGAATTGACTCTGCGGTTCATATTGTATTGCCAGTGTCCGATCTCTCCCTGCTGCTCCAAGCTGAGACTGTTGTAGCAAGGCGATTAGGTCCCGCAAAGTTCCGGCATGCACAGCTCCAAAGCCCCAGAATGGCTTCAGTATTGTTCTTGGCTGATGGAAAGGCTCCCGGGCAGGCTAGATTGAAGTTTTTTTCTACTGAGGAAAGCAGACAGACACACTCCATGTATCCAGCACAAAGGCTGGCTGCTGTACAACTCCGCATTCTCCCTTCTGGGCCCAAGGCTGGCGAGCAGACAGTTATTCCAGCCTGCTGGTACTGAATTATGCAAACACTCTCCCTGAATCAAGTTGCAATAAGAGAATGCTTGGCTTCTAGTACTGCTTCTATTTTAGTGCTTTTGTGTTGGCTTGTGGTGAATATTGGTACTGTACACGCAAGAAGGAATAGTGGTATGCACAGATGAGATTTTGGGGGGGGGGGGCGGAGGGAAGGTCAGTATGCTGATTTATTCCAGTTGCAAACTTTGAGATGCTCAACTTTCTGCATGTTGTTCTTTAACTTACCACCATTTTCATTGTTTTTCTTCCATCTGTACTGCTTTCTAATACAAAGACAATTGCTTTTCAATGTCTAGGCACAAAAATAGTCCTAAAATGCCAAGGTGCAGGTACATCCTTCTTTTTGAGGACATTTTGTTCATAGTTCTAGTCCGCAATATTAACTGATGTATAGTAGTACTTGAAATTCATCTGCAGAGGCCATGTTTCTGCAGTGGTGTAATTATACATGAAAACTGAAGTTTGCTAAAATTAGCTTCTGACTGCTCAACTTTGTAAGCTTGTGCAACCTTGATTGGCTCTTTAATGCATATGTAATTACATGATCACATGTTCCACATGATCTCTGCCTCACTAGCTCACTGAATGATAGATTTTTTTGAGAACAAATTCCTTGCAAAACTTGCATATTAAGGATCCTGTGAATCACTGCACACACACTTCAACACTATACCAAAACTTTAAGCAACTCCTTACCTGCCTTGTAATCTTAAGAACATAAGAATGACTGTACTGGGTCTCACCCATTATCCATCTTGCCCAGTACACGGTCTCCCAACAGTGGTTGGTGCCAGGTGTGTGAGGGAAGGGATAGGGCAATTTATCGATGGATAATCTTGTCATCCAGTCCCAGTATCTGGTTGTCAGAGGTTTAGGGACAACCAGAGCATGGTGTTGTCCCTGACCATCTTGGCTAATAGCCATTGATTGGACCTATCCTCCATGAATTATTTAGTGTTTGTTTTGGCTTTCACACCATCCCCTGGCACAGAGTTCCACAGATTTAACTCTGTGTTGTGTGAAGAGAGACTACATTCTTTTTTTTTTTTAAAATCTGCCTGTTAAATTAATTCCAATGGAATTAATTTGTGATGGGATAAATGCCCCCCCCCCAAGACTCCACCCCCATCTAAGCCCCCGGGTCCTTGTCCCAGGACCCCTGGGACTCCATGCCCTATCCAACCCCCTGGTCCCTTGACTGCTTCCCTAAGACCCTCTGCTCCAAATCCAAATGCCAGGCCCCAGCCCCTTTACTACGCTGCCAGACATGCTGCTGTGTTGATCTGCTGGAGTGAGCATCCACCCCCACCCCTCAGCGCTGGATGTGGGCGGTAGTTTGCCCACCCCTGGGCTACCCGGACTGCACACAGCGTTCAGTGTGTGGGTGTACCATGGAATGATATAGAGGCAATATATTGTCTGTCTTATTAGCTATTCCGTTCCTAATATTAGCTTTTTTGACTGTTGCTGCACATTGAGCGGATGTTTAGAGAACTATCCATGATGACTCCAACATACCTTTCCTGAGTGGCAATGGCTAATTTAGACCCCATCATTTTGTATGGATAGTTGTGCACATTTTGCAATGTGCGTTACTTTGCATTTATTCATGGTGAATTTCATTTACCATTTTGTTGCCCTGTCACCAGTTTTGTGAGATCCCTTTAACTCATTGTAGTCAGCTTTGAACTTCATTATCTTGAGTAATTTTGTATTGTCTGCAAATGTTACAATTAATAAGCCTAATCATATTAAGGTTTGGGTGTTGTGATTTTAATTTTTGCTCCAAGACCTGTCTAACGTACAGTCACCATTACCTTACAGATGCTGTTGATGGGGTGATGAATGGAGAGCTCTATCAGGTAAACTGAAAGGATTTGAACAATAAAAATCTGTTGGGTGAAATTAGACTCCTAAATGTTAAGTGACTTCTCAAAAGCCGTTTCTAGCCTCTTACAGTAGAGTTACTCATTGGTTAAACTAGCTTTCTTAATTAAATATAAATGTCCCTATCATTTGCCTTTTTACTACTTAAATCTCCTGACTTATTAATGAAGGGGGAAAAAACTAATCCAGTCTCTAATCTTGTAATATCTCTGTGAGATTCCATAGCTGCCAGGCAATTAGAGTACGGTCCACCTTCAGGTGAAAGACGCATTACAGCAAAAATCCATGTTAACATCCAATTTTAATTGGTAACATGGCAGTCTTCCCAGAGAGAGGCAGGTACTCCGGTCCCACGTTAGGACTTGTAGTGCCAGCCCTAGATATCAACTCATTACTAGAGGTGCTGTGCTTCAACTAACAAGTTGAATCACAGTCAGCATTGACTAGGCCTAAGCTAAAGATTCTGTGGTGTTCCATAAAGAGTAGGGAAAATTCATTTTGGTAGAATTCAGTTTGTTTTACAACTTAAAATACTTAATCATATTTAATGTGTTATAAACTACATTTTCAGTTGTGGGGATTTAGACAATTTAATGACAGATGTTGAGATTCAAAAAGTTAAAGCTTTATTACCATTAAAACAGTGAGATCACACGTTAAAATATGCAAAGTAAATATCCTTAAATCAAACTAAGTTCTCAAGTAACATTTTCTTTGTCCATCTGTTAACTTCAATTTGTGTGATTACCAATATTTGCATATTAAAAATCCAGTCCTAAGTCTAGAGAGGACACTTGACTAAGACGTATCCTAACATAAAACCCAGTCTGTAGCCTATGCTCACTGCATTATCTGATCCGAATTCATTGTTTCCTGTGCTTTAAAATGGGTTGGCTGAAAGCTGTGACTAGTGGTTCAGAACTCAGATCAAACAGTCCATTACTGTCTGTATGAAAGAATTATAATGGACACAGCTTTATGAAGTGGCAAAGCAGAACAGATATTGTCTAAATAGGGACAGTAGTCCGTATGGCTGGCTAGCACTCCACAAACAGCTTTAGTTCCAAGTGTCCAAGTCGTTGCTTCGTGGGACAAAGGATCATCTAATGAATCCTATTCAGATGAGTGGTTGGCCTTTGGTCTAGCCGTTTCAATTTCTGCCACTTCCATGTTAAGTGTTGCTAGAGGCTCCAAAGTGAATGTAGAACTGATCTCTGTGCATTTATTTTTTATTTTTTATTGTGACTGGTAGTGGGAAAGCTAAAATACTAACAGGCCTTTATGTGCAATGTGTCTGAGATGCAAAATGAGATCTCTTGAGTTCTAGTGCCAGCACTATCACTCACTGTACTCTTGGAAGGAATTTTTTACTCCATTGTGTGCTATGGGAACAGCACCCAGGTATAGAAGATAAATGGTATTTTCAGTGCTTTGAACATGTTCATTAACTCCACTTAAGAAAATCAGCCAAGGAAACTTCACTAATTGCTTATTTATCCTCTTTCGTCCAACCCCTTGTTCAAACTCCATTTTTATCAAAGCAGTCTAGATCCTTGTCCACTGTAATTTTGTAATTGACTATACAAATCTCTTCTCCCTAACCCAAGTCTAGCTGCTTTCTCCAGTAAAGCACTTAATCTCCTATTGCAAACCTTGCCTTGCTAGTTACCCGTGTCATAATCCACTAGAAGCATCTGTTGCTGGCATGCCCTTTAGCACTTGAAAAGGCTATTCCTGGGTGTTTCCAAGGCACATGTGTTTGTGTTCAGGGAATTTAAAATAGTGCTTGTATTCATGTGATTTATTTTTTTTCAATTATTTTCCATTTTTAAGGAGAGCAATGGGCCGACAGATTGCTATGCCGCTATTTCACATGTGGATAGACTGCAGTCAGAACCAGAGAGTATCCGTAAATGGAGAGAGGAGCAGAAGGAACGTCTAGAAGTCCTTGGTAAGGAAAAGGAGGCCTCTGTCTCTTTGCAGGGCTTGCTGTTCAAATTCGATCTTGATTCCTTCATACAAGAGTTGAATTTTTGACTTTCACTTGCCTGTCTGCCATATTTAATTCTTAACCACAGTTCTTGCTGACAAACACTCTACCCAGTCAAGAATGAGGAGTACTTGTGGCACCTTAGACTAACAAATCTATTTGGGCATATGGAGTAAAACCCACTTCATCAGGTGCATAGAATGGAACATACAGTAGGAAGAGATGGGAGATAGATAAAATACACAGAACATGAAAAGGTGGAGCTTGCCATACCAGTTTACTCCCTGTTAATGGGGAGATGACTTGATGCTGCCCACTGGAGGGGAAAATCTGTCTCTTGGGCATCTTTCCAGCTCTTGTTTTAAAGCTGGAGATACAGAATTGCTCCCTCTTAACCATAGTGACCTCCATATTAGTATCTGGAGACTTGAAGGGTGTCTTTCACACAGCAGCACCTTTCTGCCTGAAACCCTGTCATGGAGAGAGCCCTACTGAAGGGAAAATGCTGAGCAGAGGGTTCCTCCAGCCTGCCTGGAAGGGGTTTCAGCACTGCTATGTGCCACCTCTAGGATGACAGGCAGTAGGATCTGCTTTAAGACTGCCGTCTCCAGCAGCAATGGGAAGACCAAGGCCTCCCCTCCTAAATACAGAGTACAGTGTAAGTGTGGTTAGCTAAACATGGACCCACCCCCTTGCTGTCTCTTCTGGGCTCTCTTGCTACTGGATCAGATTTGATAAGGAATTCAACTGACCCCAACAAATCTGAGTGACCTGCCTCATGGTTTTAATGGGTGTCAAAAGGAAAACAAGCCCAGCTTCCCTTCTGCCAGCAAGGAATGATGGTGGGCATATTGCCAGTCCATGTGTATGCCTGTTACCTCTCGTTAAAATTTACTCCGTTTGCCAATCTCTAATAGAACGTTGAAGTCCTTTATTACTGAAAGGATCTCTCTAAACAAAATGTCGTCAACTCGTGACCTGTCAAGTGACCGAGGAATTCCTTCAAGCAGTGTGAATACAGTCCCTGAGGCATGTAAAGAGTCTGAGCAGGTCAACCTGGCCAGCGTCTCACTCCAGGCAGGGGAGAACATGGTGTACTTCAGTAGCTCTCTTGATATCCCATGAAGCTAGTGTTGCCTTCAGTGGGGATACTACTATTGCTTTTTCTGTACTACTTGTTGGAGTGGGTGGAGTTGCGCTTCTCTGACAGGTAAGTGTGTGCCTCTTAAGCTTTGTGCGAGTACCAGGCCCCCACAGTTTGCTTCCACAGGCATTGAAGAGGTATCTGATTTTAAGCTCTGTGCTGCTAATAGCCTCTCTCTCAAAGGCTATCACCCCTCACTGCCTGGCTGGCACTGTTGTCCTCTGCCTTGGTTGCTAGTCACACAAAGATCTATAGTGGCCAGCTTCTGCTTCACTGATGCTCAATAAGTACCATTCTGGTGCTGGTACAGCTGCTGTAGGAGAAGTTTGGGGGGGGGGGGGAAATGCATTAGGCAAGACAACTGCATTACTTATACCCTTTGGGGAAAGAAGTGACCAGAAAAAGTAAATGCAGTAATCAGCCAACTGCATTCAGTTTCAGATTGACTGTAGTAGCTGTGTAATGAGTAGACTCAGTGGGAGGATGGGAATAGAATTTAGCTAGTCTGCAAATAGGATTAACACAAGGCTATTGCATGTTGCCACTTTTGCAGCATGCCTTCACCAGCCAGGCTCAGTAACACATGTAGCCTGTCCTCAAAGAAGAGGTAACCTTGAAGTGGCTACATTTTGCCCCTTGTATGAGGAAGATCTCGGCAGGGAATCAATGTCTTCTGCATAAAGTGAGAGCTGATGATACTCCTTCCTTGAAGGGTTCTGTGTTATAGATGCCTTGACATCCAACATCTTTTTACACTTCCCGTGTCTGATCAATTTGGGTCACAGTACTGTTAACTTTTTCATCACTTGAATCATGCCATGGGATTCCTGTCTGAAGTCTCAAACACTGTAAGCCCCAAAATGCAGGACGTTGGCTTACAAGCAGTGTTATGGTATCTCTTAAATCTTCAGATGCTAACTCTCGAAAGCAGGAAGCAGAATGGAAAGAGAAGGCGATAAAGGAGTTGGAAGAATGGTATGCAAGGCAAGATGAACAGCTACAGAAAACAAAAGTCAACAACAGGTAAGGATTTTCTGTAGCTCTTTGGAATGGTTGAGGTTTGTGGAAGGAATCGAAACCTTTCATGGTGGTGTTGGCATCTTGTAAACTTGTCTCTATCCATTGTCCGACTAAAGATACACTGGTGCTTTTGGACCTCCAGTGAAACTGTCTGAGGTATTCAGTAAGAAATGGATTTATGAAAGTGGTTCTTCATCTTATCAGAGCCTTCTGGTAGGATATATGAGAACATTCTTGGTTCCTGGAGATGACTTTGCTTAATGTAGCCTAGTGCATCAGTGTAGTTAGCGCCAGCACAATTGGCAAAGGTAAGATTTTTAACTTGTGCTGAGTGACCTGCTCAGCCTAGCTGGCAAGAAAATCTCTTTTGGCTTTCTCAAGAGCTCAATACCTTGGCACCCCCACAGGATAGGTTAAACGAATCCTAGCAATAAATCCTCTTGTTCTTGCCAACAGGATGGGTAGATACTTGATATTTATTTAATGGAATGTCAATACTCCAGTGAGGGGTGACCACCTATTCTGGATAACATTCTAGTGACCGGATCGGTGCTGGTGTGGCAGACTTTGATCCAAAATCTGACTCACTGATTATAATTGACACCTTGAATTTGTAGCCCTGTTCTAATGGCTGAAACGGGGAGTTGAGTTGGAAGGGGTCAGTCTAACTCTTTATCTCTCCCTCACCTAACCATTGCTCCCAGGTGAGAATGGGAGCAAGAGAGGTAGGCCTGGTCCTTTGAGGTGGAAGAGGAGCCGAAGCTCTCATGGGGTTGGGAAGAGTAATATTTTGTACTAATCACATGGAGGGTTCCTCCTCTGAACTCTAGCACACACCCCTACTCTTAATTTCTCATGCCACCAAAACTTCCACCCTGCTCAGAACTTGTGCTGAGGGCAGGAGTAAAACATTTCTGGGTAGTCTGACCGTGAATGTCATCAAAGCCCCTCTTTTAGTTCAGTCCTGAGAACTGATGTGAACTCCTTGTAACTGGGGGATGAGCTCAGAGTGGAATTGAAATACTAAAATCTAGAACATATTTGCCAGGTTTTAAAGAGTGAAATCACTGAGCTGGTGAAGTTACTGGCTGAGCACTTGAAACCAGAATCCGTTGACGTGCTGCATCAGCAGTTGTCTTGCCAGTGTAGAGAGAGGTTTTTTCCAGTTCATTCTGTTAGTTCAATGCAATGACCAGCTCATTCAAAGTTAAGAAACCAGGTGAGAGTTGAAAACAAACTTTCCTGACTTTTCATCTTTCGATCTAGGAATGAAAACTAGATGTGTGAGGATCTACCTCAAATCTCAGGGCATGGTGACTAAAAATCCATTCACTAGCTATAAATATGCCCTCCAGTTTAATAAATGAGTTTGAAATGCAAATGTGGTGATTTCAGCAAATTTAAGGTAGTTTAATTTTTAAAATGCTGTTTTTGTGCACTTTAATTTTGAATTTCCACCTAGATAGTTTGACCCGTCACAATTTTCTTAATCTAGTATATTAGCAATGATTTTTTTTTAATGTATGTTAAGCTCTATAGTTGCTTAAATAAAGATGTATAGGTGCATTAGATCCTCAGTACTTGCCAAAGCCTGACCTGTGTGGGAAAGCCAGAAGAAGGGCATGTTTAGTCTTGAGAAAAGACTTTGGGTGAGAGAGAACCTAGCAGCAATTCTCAAATGTTAAGAAGATGGTAATCGGTTCTCCATGTTTACCAAAGGTAGGACAAAAAGGAATATGCTTAATCAGCTGCAAGGGAGATTGAAGTTAGCTACTTTTGAACTATAATATTTAAGTATTGGAATTGGCTCCAAGGGAATCCCCATCATTGGAGGTTTTAAGAACCGATTAGATCAACAGCTGTCAGGGATAGTCCAGGTTTACTTGGTCTTTCCTCAGTGCCGGGGACTGGACTAAATGACCTTTCAAGGTCACGTCTAGCCCTCCAGTTCTATGATTCTATGAAAATAACTAAAGCACAAATGAAAACCATTTAAATTCATTTACATCAAGGTTTCCTCCTTGCTATAAAATCGGTGAATTCAGAGGCTTTGAATTAAATCATACACCCTAATGATCTGACTCCCTGAACTAGTCCAGTCTCCAGCTGGTATCTCAGTTTGTCAAGCTGTTCCTCCATGGGGAAAACTTGATGCAGAACATGCAACTGAATATTCGTCCCTTCCCAGCTTGGTGTATTAACTCTAATTACAGATTCAGTCTGATTTGCTGTATAGCTTAATACAGTTCTCGTGTTGCCTAACCTGGCTTCTCCTATATTCTCTGCTTCTCATCCTTCTCTCTTTTCTCCTGCCTGCTTGCCTTCCTCTTGGACTACTTGCTGCCTAGGGTGGCAGATGAAGCTTTCTACAAACAACCCTTCGCTGATGTGATTGGTTATGTGTATGTTGCCTAACTACTAATTATCTGTCTGTCTGATCCTCTTTGTTATCCTTGGGAGACAGTTACCCTTATCTGACTACATTCAACTGAGTATCTGGAGTCCAGCACCAGACTGATGGGTGTATATTGAGCAGGTCTTCCTCCAGTACAGCACGGTATTTTTGAGCTGCAGTACTGAAGACTGAAATGTCAGCTTTATCTGTAGAGGGTCACCTGAGACGTACTGGATGTCACTTGTACTAAGCCATGCAGCATGCGTGCCACCAATAATACCCTGCTGGTAAAGCATAATACTGTAGTGAAATGACAAAGTCTAAACACCTGCTTCCAGGCCAATGGCAGCTTGGTTGCACACTGAGGGGTATTAGGAGCATGGAGGTAACAAACCTCTCTGGTGCTTTTGGTCCTAGCCACCTCTACGGACAAGGTGTTACATAGGAAAGCGCTTAGCCTTCCAGCCTTGATTTGGGAGAGGTATAAAAGGATTAACTTGACTGTCTGAGGTGCTGAGCACTTAGAGCTCCAATGCTCAGCACCTCTGAAAATCAGGCCAGTTATCTAGCACTTAACTCTGTGCACTCAGCTGTGGAAAAGGTAGGCCTTACTACACAGTCAGGGTGGTGGGGAGGAGGTTAGGATTGTTTGCTCAATTTCATCTGTATATTATTCTCCTTTGGGTAATCTCCCAAAAGAGTGTGGTGAAGGCTCCATATGAAACCAGACAGACACAACCTTGGAGAACAGTGCTGTGTGTGCAGAGCTGGTCTTCAACCCCCAAGGAACAAGGGGTATTTTTGCTAATGGGTTAAAGGGTTATAATGTGGCTTTTTTTTGGCTTGTTCATATGCTTTACTTTCTTCCCTTACATTTATAGACTTGAATTGAAAGATGACCATTTCAGATACTAAAGCCCCTTTTAAAGGTGTACTGGTGAGAACAGTAGTATGGCTTTGTCTGAGTGAATTAAGATTGAAGTTCCAGTGTGGAATTGATGGCCTAACTATAGGTGGATGTAAGCCAAGACTTGTGAAATGCTGGATTTACAGGTGGTGTTTGATCTTGTTCTGAAGTTTCCACTGAAAGAGGTGGAATTAAAACACTTGTTTCCTGTACCAGTCTCCATGTAGCCAATGCCAAAGGAAATGTGCCGTGTAACGGCTGCAGACTAAAACTGGCAGCATGTTTCCTGAATGTAGACAGAGCGACTAGTGCATGTCTGCTAGCTTATCATCTGCATTAAGCTCATTTTCATTTTCTGTATCTGACTTAAACTTTCTCTCCTTGTTTCTTTTCTTCTCTTCACCTTTAAGCACAAACATAAACCATCCTTGCTACAGCCTAGAACAGTTAAGTAAAAATCTTCACTGCCCCCCTTAAGTGTCTTGAAGTAGCAGTGTTGTAGTGACCCTCGTATTCAGTGGTGTGTGTACTCTAATCATCCCTGTGCCCAGTGCCACCCCTTCCCTTCCATAGGATGATCACGGTCATTGCTTTCTCTGTTCTGCTTGTTGGAGTAGATGGATTTGGTTTGATTTCTCTCGAAGTGCTTACTGCTTTTGCCCTTATGTGGCTACCAGGGACCCACAATTTGCTTAATCTAGGCATTGAAGGATTACATGTGCCTTGGAGCAATGCTGCTAGCAGCACAGGGAAGCCAAAAGGATAACTTATGGTTTGCTAACCTACATATTGAAAAGACTTCTGTGAGTACATTTGGGGTAAAAGAAGGGGAAATGTTATCCTTTTAGCTGAACTTGGTGTAACCCTCCCCTTTGCCAAAACATGCCTCATAAGTCTATAGCAGATGCAAGCATGGGAGCTATGACTTAAATACCTCTTTGATCCACGCTGCTTCTCTACACCATTGGGAACCATCAGCACACAGTTTTATGATGGCCTTGGAGTATCTGTAAACCAAATGGAAGTTATTCCTCAATCTTGCCCTTCAGTAGGTGGTAAACTTCCAGTTGGCAAATGTCCAAAGCAAACTGATAAAAGTTGAAGGCTTAAAAACTAACTAATGTACCACGGCATTGCTTTAAATTAAATGCCTACGTCTGAGTGCCTTAAACTCTTATTACTTGTGTGCGTACTTAGGCCAAGATTGAATAACTCCCTCTTAAACCAAACACCTGTATTCCAACATTTTACACAGCAATTTTCTGCACTGCTTGTGCACAGCAGATTACTACACCCTATTCATCTCCAAGGGTGGGGTCGGGGACCTTAACAAGCCTTAATGTTCTCAAGCAGCTGTCAGGTTACATTTTCCTATGAACGGTGTAAAACTGAACTGGATTCCATGGAGGGAAAGGAGTGGCTTTGCGGGGGCAGGTACAGATCCAACACTAACATGTGGCATTGCATTGCTTCTAGGGCAGCTGAAGAAGCCTTTGTGAATGATGTGGAAGAAACTTCTCCAGGCACCGAGTGGGAACGTGTGGCTCGACTCTGTGACTTTAATCCCAAGTCTAGTAAGCAGGCAAAAGATGTCTCCCGCATGCGCTCCATCCTTATTTCACTCAAGCAGGCTCCACTGGTTCGCTGAAGGAAAAGCACAATGGAAACACTACAAATGCAATATCTTTAACCTTACTCAGAGAAGCTGTGTTTGCAGTAATTGGATTAATTATGTTTAAATGTGTTTTTTGGACCAAACCTCATGAAGTATCTAGAGTTGATCATTGTTTGTGATTGCATGTTCTTCCTCATGTTTCCTTCCTCTGTCCCAAATGGGAGGAGAGAACCTCCAGAACTGTAGTCTCTCTGTACACTTGTGCACAGAGATGTCACTTTCAACTGTACTGATATTAAAGGTCTGTTAAACAGTTGTGTGTCCTTTCATAGAGGTCACTTCTCCTCCTCCTCTCCCCCCCCCCCCCACCCCCCAAATGTCCAGGAGCAAACTTTTAGCCTTCTTATAATGGCAGTTAAATAACTTTAGATCATTGGGAAAGTATTGACTTCCCTCCTGCATGTGGAGTTATAGGGAGGTGATAGACTGTGGTGTTGGACAGGGACCCTTACCCTGGTGGGCTATGTGCCAAAGGTTGCTGATGGCTGATGTAGGAGAACTTCTACCTTGCTGCCTGATGGCAATGACCACACCTTCAAAGCCCCGTGGCTCTAATCTCAAGTGCTTAAGCTGATTTGGGAACACTTGCTCCATCCTGGTTATTTTAGCTAACTAGCCTGCCAGCTGCTGCTCTTCTCTTTCTCCCCCCCCCCCCCATTCCTCCCACTGAGCTTCCAGCTAGGGAGCCATGTTGCCCACAGACAATCTGCTGATCTAACATAGTGAAGGCACCTGCTTATTTTCCCTTCCTGTGCACTCAGAGACAGCTGCTTGTCAGCAATAGGAAAGGGGCAGGCCCATAGGTGGGCTCCTGAGTCCTGTAGGTACAGCTGGGGTGGCTGAGAGGATAGTAGGAAAAAGGCATTAAACATTTAGTGGCCAAGTTCTGTGGGAGTGGGACACAACAAGCAGGGTGGAGAATAAGATGTATGTGACTACAGGAAATGCTTTCCATCTTAAATCTGCCACATGTCACTGTTATTGAGGGCCCCTGCTCCGTCTGAGACCGGTAGAGCAAAATTTTATAACTGCATAACACCCCCCCCCCCCCCACACACACACACTTGTTTGCCTTTCTGAGAAAAATTCCCAATATTTAGTTGCTCCTCAAGCGTGACCAAATGTAGATGATAAAAGGGGAAGGGTGGAGAATCTGTCCTTCCCTTTAAGCATAGATACTTGCTTCAGTCATATTGTTCTTCCTCTGCAAGGATGTATGGATGACTGCAACTTACCGGTATGTATTCCTTATGTGTTAGTGATTACTTAGAGCTAGTTCTTTCTACTACCCTGTACGACAGCTGGCAGACAAAGTGATCTGGGGTGGGGTGGAAGTTGAATAGAGGTGCATTCAACCAACTCTATGATACTAGAAGGGAAGTGCATGGGCCAAGCAGAAACGTGAGATAGAAGCTTAATCTCTTCACTAAGCAATTAAACACAGGGACTTTTTTAAGGGTTTTTTATTTAAAACTTCATTAAATATCCCATTAGTCAGTCTGTTCCACAGTACAGCTCTGTCAGCGTGCCACCTCATGCAACCTTAAAATTAAAATGTGTGAGCTATCCACTACCCAGCAGCTGTAAAGTATCCTTACAATAAGCAGTAGGAAGATAACTGGTGTGAAGGAGAATAAATCCACTCCTCTTCCTCAGTAGGAGTGAGCAATCCTCCTCAACCAGTTTTCAACTGACTTGCTATATGGAAACAGTGTGGTATAAGCACCATAGTCTGCAAGAACAGGTGCATGTTCCTACCATTTGTTGGAGGTGCCTTAATGAGAATAAATTAAGAGTCATTACCAATGAAGTTACAGGTGGTTTACCTGTTTAAAATAGCACTAAATAGATAAGGACCTTGTTTGTTTTCAGGGGAGCTCCTAGCATATTTTTACTACATAATCTTGGTGCTGGTCTAAAAAAGGAACATTCCTAGTAGAAGTTCAGTTTAGCATCAATAGTGCTCCAAAACATTGGTGCCTGAGGCCTTTTTCCAAGCAGTTTCAGGTGTTTCAAGATATGTAAGCAATACATGCAGCTGGTCTGCTATTGTTGCAGACACTGCACACTACGCCCCAGCCATGACATACAGCTCTCTCACAAGGGACCAAAGATGAAAACATGTCCCCATGTTACTTGACCAGGGGTGGGAGATCTACACCTTCTTTGTGGGTATTTTGTTCACATGCAGCAATACTCCCTAATTTGCTGTAATTCAGGCCTACTAGACGGGCAATTCATGGGAAAGTGCTTTAAGCCCCTTCAAAAGCTGAACCATCTTATTCTGGCAACACCCCTTCCAATTGTTTCATTAAAATACTTTGTTGTGCAACATCACTGATTTCCCAGGAGCCGGGTTGTAGCAGCTTCAGTGACATAAGAGCACATGCCAGGGACCCAACTGCCACAGAGAGTAACCATTTCATTCAAAGGCATCGACTTCCCATTTCTGAAAGTGCCCAAGTCACTTGGGGATAGTTCAAGGTATTTAGGTGCCTGAAGAGCCAGCATGTCTAAAGCACCTAGGTCCCTCAGTTGTATGGAAATCAATGGGATTTAGGCACTTTTGAGATGATGGACCTTTAGTAGCATGCCACTGTGTTTAATGTGCTGCCCAGCAATACCTCTTTGGTAGGGTCACCAAAACAGAAAACACTTGGGGGGGGGGGGGTCAATAAATCCAAGGTCCAATCGAACCTACCCTCAGGTCTTCCCCCACCTCTTTCTTTATGAGGTAACATAGTCCCCTTTGATTTTGCCATACCTGCCCTTTTGCTGCTACTCCTGGCTCAGCAGCAGGTGGCACACTAGAGCACAACTGGGCTCTTTCCTCCATGGGCTACCAACACTGCAGCCTCCTATAGTCCACCTGGACCCAGACATTACCCTCAAGTTACCACAAAGGGCCTGACTGAATGCTTAACGCAGCCTTGCAGCTCCTACCCTCCACACCCCTGAGAGTTACCAGGGTACAGGCCTGGCAGCCGCCCCATTCCCCAGCATTGTTTCCTTCACACAGAACAGTGACCATTCCTGGGCACGTCTGGTGCGGTCAGTGCCACTCCGGGATAGATGCAGTGAGAGAAGAGAACACAGCACCCCTGCAAAGTACCTCAGCACTGGAGGACGTGGCATCTAAGGTCTCAGTGACGTATTCTCGTCTTGCTAACTGGGCAGGGACTGTTCTCCTTTCTCTGGTGTTTAGCGCCCACGTCACACGCCTGGCTCCTACGGGCTTGACTGTGCCCATTGCCGACGGATGGGGCCATGCCTCCTGCTGCTGCAAAGCGCGTATGGTTCAAATCGGCAAGTGTTATGTCTAGATTTCCAGGAAGGCTAATTCCACAGCTGGCACGTCAGTAAGTCTGAGGGCCCTTCTCCCCTGCTGTGACTGTCCTTCACGAGGGTGGCTTTCCCACTTCCACGGCCAGGGAAGCCCCACTGGCCCTATTCTGAGCAGGGCGGCATCTGTGCAGGATGAACTTCCAGCCGGCTTTGGGGATGTCTGGGCCGTGGTTACCTATCCGTGCATGACGCCATCACGCTGGACTGCCTCTGCTGAGGCCTGTCCTCAGCCGGGGGTGCTCTCCCCGGTGTGGTGTCAGTGAGCACTTCCCGACTCCGCGCTAGAGAGTCTCTGGCTTTTTCAATGTCTGAAGAAATGGGATAATAGCTGTTCAGGGTACGATGGGGCTGGGCTGAAGGGTCTCTAGAGCCTGCATAGCTAGGGGGCTCCCTGCTGGAGATTCAGGAGGGATCAAGGAAGGACACACTGCGAGGTCCCCACAAGGGAAGTTTTCCTGAGGCAAGAGAAGCCGTTGTCTGAGATGAATAAAAACTTCCTGTGGGGCTGGGAGACGGGTTTGAGCAACATCACTCCATTGTGAGCTGCAGCAGCAGCCTTGCAGACTAGAATGGAGGAGGGATCCCCTCCATTCACAGGAAATTCTGGTGGCTGAAGATGACTGAGAGGATGCAGGATTCATTCAGGAGCAAGCTGGAGGGGAGACTGCATGTTATTCTCCATGAGGAGAAGTGTGTTTTGTTCTGGAGGTTTTAGACTAGCCTACACCCAGATATACTGGAAACGGGGGGAGGGTCCAAGAAATGCCACTGATGCTTGGAGCAGGTCTGTGATGGTCTTCATTCTTGGGGAGTCTGTTCCAGCCTCAGGCCGGCCTGTGAGAAGGCTGTGTCTCCTGCTCAGATAAGCTTGAGATGTAGGGTAGAAAGTTTCATTGGGCCAGCGGAGCACAGTTGTCAATCATGACCTTCATACCAGAACTTCAGGCAGCCTTTTAGATCCCTTGGCTCCAGCCACCGAGCCCTTTGAAGATAAGGGCCATGAGCTCGAACGTGATGGAGTATTCCATACCGGGACGCTGGCTTAGGGAGCAGAGGGCAGGTCTGATGTGCTTGTGGCAGCCTGGGTTTCCAAGGAGATTGCTGTAGTGTTCTGTACCAGCTGGAGTTTCCTGAGTGCTGATGGCTGCCTGCCCAGGGCTACTGCACTGCTGTCGTCCAGCCAACAGGCAATGAATCATCCTGGCACGCTAACCTGGGACAGACTCACGCTGTGGCAGACCGGCAACTCTGAGAAACTGAAATCCTCCCCAGCCTACATCCAAACTAGTGGGACAGGTTAAATTCAAAGAACTGCACTGCTGGTCAAATAACTTACTGCCACTGCTGACACTCTGCTACCTTGTTCCCCCACTCCCCAGTTTGTCTGGCCATATGTTGCATCTTGTAAGCTTATGTGGACAGGGACAGTCTTTCCTTTTGCACAAACAGGGCCCCGATCCCTGACGGGGACTCCGAGGCACCAACAATACAAATAAATAACAAAAAGAATCCTTCTTTGAGAGGACTGCTGGCTGCCACGGTTGTCTCCTGAGAGGAAACCTCCATGTTGTTTCCATCCCCTGGGATGACGCCCGATGGGTCAGGATTGCAGCATATCCACTTGTGCGTGAGGGCGAGGAAATTCAAAGCGGAGTCGGACCGAACCAGTACTGGTCTGCGGGCTTTTCTAGTTTCACATAGTTACGAGACAGAACCAGGGTCCCCAAGTGTGGGCTAGAACTTGGCACACCTCACCAAATATATCGCAGGAGGACACTGGAATGTGCTTACAGATAAGTCCTTCTAGCATCGCTTAAGCAACGCCTGAGCTCCCAAGCTACGGAGGTGAACAAAAAAATGGAAATGCACATTCCTTCATCTGAACTTGGCTAAAATGTAGAAAAAAATACAGAGAGGTATTACAACAATAAGGAAATACTGAAGTAATAACTAACTACCTATCCCACTAGTCTGCTTTACTACAGAAGATAAAGCTGACGGTCGGCAGGAATTACTTTGGGCACAGTATTCCCCCCACTCCTCCGAACAGTTATACAGCTGGACTGTCCATTTCTGTAACTTCCCCAGGTACCTAGTATATTCGGCGTGTACTGTAATCTAGCACCAGGCTAGCAGCTCCAAGTAGAGCAGGGTCGGCCAGATTTGAGACAACCACATCCACTGTCTCAGCAGAGAACAAAGCCTGCCGACGGATCACGTCTTTGACAATGTTAACATAATGGCCTGCTAAAACTCCAGAAAGGATGACCAGAGAGGGGTTCATGGTGTGCAGGATATTCACCACTCCAAGGCCTAGAGCTGTTCCAGCTGTGAAAACAAAGGAAAGAGATATTACAGCAAAAAGACAATATCCCAGAAGAAACTGAGCTGGGTTCAACCTAGTGTCTCTAAAACACATTAATTACTCCTGGGGGAATTCTGCGCCACTGCACGCACAAAGAATTCATGTCCCCCACAGATTTCTTTGCTTCCCCACAGAAAAATGACTTTCTGACAGGGAAGCAAAGGAAACTGCAGGAGCAGTCATGCACCCCTCTTCAGCAGTGCGGGCATGTTATTTCGGGCAACCGGAGCAGCGGATGGAGAGGTAAATCACTGCGGGGGAGGGAGTGGGGACAGGGGAAGGGCTAGGGACACCTCAGCTGGTGGCTCCTATACTGGGCCAGTCTCAACTCCTCTTTCCCTGCAAGGTCCCACCCCCAGAAACCTCCCCAGACTGCAGAAAGCTCTGCTTCCCACCCCCCATTGCTTCTCAGCCACAGTGGGAGGGGTCACTACATGGGGAGCTGCTCCCTGGTCCGCCCAACTCTGGTGCATCCACACACCCCCATACTCAGACCTCCCTGACGAGTATCACCCTCTCTGCACCCCGCCCCCCATGAGTCACCTACATAAGGTGACCAGATGTTATAGGGACAGTCCCAATATTCAGGGCTTTTTCTTATATAGGTGCCTATAACCCCCTACCCTGTCCCTTTACACCTCCTATCTGGTCACCCTACCCCTACACCTGAACCCCCATCCTGCCAAGCGTCATTCCCTGCATCAGGACCCCCATCCCTGAATCCAAAGCACCCCACCCCCTGATGAGCCCCCTGCATCCAAACCCCCACCACACTGAGTCTGAAACAGCAGTACCTGGACCGAAACCCCACTAAACCCTACTCACCCTCACCGAGCCGCTTACCCACAGACCCTGCCTTCTGAGACCCATCCCCCACACCTAGACCAAACCTGCTGAGCCCCAACCACCTTTACCTGCACCCCCCTGCAGCGTCCCATTGCCCCTGCACCCAGAACACCCAATGAGCCCCTGTGTATTGAGACTGAGCCACACACAATCCTCTCACCCCACATCTGGATCCCCTCACACTAACTCCCTCCACCCTTGGATCCTGGTGTGCCAGGCATGGCGGGGCAGGACCCCGGAGTGTTTCTGGGGCAGGCCTGACCTTTGCACTGTCTCAGGGTCAGGTGCAGTTTCACTGCCAAGTCCATGTCCCAAGGAGGCGGGGGTTGGGGGGCCCTGCAGGGTGATCTCCCCCCTCCCATGCAGCCAGCGGCCTGTGCTCCCCACTGCCATGCTGGAACCTCCTCGTTTATTTATTGACAAATGAAACTTGCAGAATTTAAAAATATTGTGTGCAGAGTTTTTAACTTTTTTGGCGCAGAATCCTCTCAGGAGTAATTAACACGGTGGTCAGGAAATCTTTTAGTTCCATCTGGCAGACGTTTCTGATTTTCTGTCCAGAACACTAGAATTACAACAGAACGTATTCCCTTTCTTGAGAGGAAGTGTTAAGTGTATAATACTAGGACAGCTCAGCATCCTCTTTTCTTTCAAGAGTAAAAGAAAAATTCAATTGTTTATAGCCGGGTAATGTTATACCATGATTAAGGGCTGGTCTTCACTACCCCGCCGGATCGGCGGGGAGCGATCGATCTTTTGGCGATTGATTTCTCGCGTCTTGTGAAGACACGAGAAATCGATCGCCCGTGGCGCCCCCGTCGACTCTGGAACTCCAGCTTGCCGGGAGACGCAAGCTGGAGTCGACGGGGGAGCGCGCCGCCGACTGACGCCGCCGTGAGGACGGCAGGTAAATTGGCTGCAGATACGCAAACTTCAGCTACGTGATTCACGTAGCTGAAGTTGTGTATCTGCAGTCGATCCCCCCCGGTAGTGAAGACCAGCCCATAGATGAGAGAAGTAAGTCAATACACATTGCTGTGCCTGGGGGAACAAAGGAAAGAAAATACCTCCTCCTGCTATATTGGTTACACATAAGGAAACTGGTTACATTTAATGTTTGTTTTGAAAACTCAGAAAAACTGGACATTGTAAAGTATTGTATAAAGTGGAAACACGCCCCATAGAAACCATTTTATTTTGGTTGCCTTGCACATGTGTCTATTGGTCCATCACTGAAGTGTCCCATCATTTCCCATACCAATACTGACTGATCCGAACCTGACCTTTTTTCCAGTGGGAAGCCGGAGCTATTTTGCTTGCCACAAGAAAAGGAAAAGCAGGATGTTTGAATATTCTAATCCCCTGGAGCAGGGAATCCCCAAAGAAATAGCAAAGGGTCCCATGATCATACAATCTGTAATCTGTTTAACCAAATCTCTAACACTGTCCAGAATACAGTTGTTGGGGACAGGATCACTAGGCCATTCTCTTCCCAGTTCTCCACTTTCATTGGCACCACTCCTCTACATGATTGCCATGCCTAAAGTGCAAGATCCTTCACTCAACTGTAGTTCCTTAGAAACCATCACAGCTGCACTGAGGATTAGGCCTGCTGTGGTGAAATACCAATTCTACAGCTCTGGGAATTTCTCTCTCATTCTCAGAGGGCTTCCCGCTCTAGGTCTAGGTTCTTACCTGTTCGGAGAATGCTGTCAGCCTTTGCATTCCCAAGCTTAGCTGCCTGAATGAGATGCACAGCACTAATGGTCTCTTCCTTCTTCACTGACATTCCGCCCACTAACAACAGCTCCTCTGTTTGGGGTGAAGAGAAAGCCCAGGGGGAAACATTATTAACAAATCTGCAGCTGGAATAACATCGTGTGTGTGTCTATGTTATTCATGGGGGAAGGGGGAAGAGTTACTAACCCTGAAACTAAGAGGAAAAATTCTAAGGAATATTTTAAATTCCACACAACACGTATGAGTTAAAGCTAGGATTTGACTTCAATGGGAACAGAACTAGGCTAATGCAGCACCGTCAAAATCCCACTCTAAATGCTTTTTCTTTCTACTGAGGTTATTAAACCAATGATCCAATTTTACGATTGCTGAAGCTCCGTCAGAATGCTGGTTAAAAATGGCTTTCCCAGTGGCATGCCTAAAATGCCATTTTAGGCTGGACACTCTGCATTTGCCAGCAGCATTATAGAAGATTGAACAATTAAATTGAAGAGAAGGTAAAAAAATACACCTACCGTCATGTAGTTTTTTAGCTTCTCTCTGCAAGGCTATTCCAGAGGCATATGCTTCTATACATCCATGGCTCCCACACAGGCACTCTGGTCCTTCTAAAGACACCACAATGTGTCCAAGTTCAGCAGCACAAAAGGAACTTCCATGGATCAATTCATGTTGGTGAATGATTCCACCTCCAATTCCTGTAAGGACAGTCACAGTAATGGCCTGGATTCAGCAGGGAAGGGATTAAATACATATATCTGTACCATTGCTGTATTAGGATCAAATAAAGGACTAGTCATTACAAATCTCTTCTCTGCTTAATGCACTTGGTGCAGGTAAATACATACGTCTCCCCTGCCCCTGGGTGGCAAGATGAACTTTCACCTATAATGCATAGTTCATTGGTCATATCATGGTATAATTTGTTCATGAGATATTTAGCCAAAGAAGGTTATTGAGGGGCACATGTAGACATTATGTCTCAGCCTGTGAGTTCATAACTCCTGTCATAGTAATCCTCAATTTTCTATGCATGAAACAAATATTTAATTCACCCTTAAGAAGCAAAATCTTGATCAAAAACTGTAAATGCAAAAAGAGTAGAAGTCAATCACATCCTTCACATCTAGAATTCTTGTCCTGGATCTAGTATAAAATTGTGGTTTGCATTTCAAACTATTGTTTATTGTTCATAAGCGTCCTTCCCTCGCTAATTCGGATGGCAGTGGGCAGGCCGGGGTCTCACAATGCAGCGATGGTGATATTGGATGTGTCAAGTCAGGCTTCTTAGCTCAAGATCAGCCCAGATTATGTCTTTTAACATCTAGTCTACACTATTAGAGACATACAAGCCTTGCAGATGCAAGAATGGTTTGGGTTGGTTTTTTGGTTTTGTTTTAACAAGTGAGGATTTTTCAGCTGAAGTGACCGACACCCGTGTAAATGGTCCATAGCTTTTTAATCAACCCCACCATCAAAGTGCTATCCTACAACATACCACAATGTGCTACTAGGATGATGTGTCATGCTGAGCTCCTCATTTACCTTCTACAGTATGTATGGCTCCAGATTGGACTTACGTTTTCTGCAGCTGGAAGGGAATTATATTAGGATGTTGGAACTGGAGCAAGGCCCCCACTAATGCAGCTGTTCTGTGACATAAAGACAGCAGGAATTCAGTGCTTTGATTTCTGTGCTCGTACTTACCTGTACCAGTGATTAGCGTTACAAAATTTTCCACTCCTTTTCCATGCCCAAATTTCCTCTCTGCCAGAGCAGCACAGTTGCCATCATTGTCCACCCAGACTGGCAAGTGAAGAGCATCAGATATCGGGGTCCTCAGATCAACAGAACTCCACTCCTGAATGAGCTTTGTGGAATGAAGCACGATTCCTTCTCGGGGATTCACCCGTCCACCTGTAGAAATCCCTGAGCCCCAAAACACACGAGAGAAAAATCAAGGCTAAGGTTAAATAACTCTGGAACTACAATCGATTTGCTCCTTGGGAGGAAAAGAATTTTTATTTTTAACAGTAAAATGATATATTTCTGAATCTAACCAGAACAGTCCTAAGCCTCACTTGCAATATATTACATCGGTTAGGATATGAAACGAGAGAGAACGGAATTCTAGCATCCTTATCAATATGTGCTCAGTGTTCCAACTAACCAGCTGGGAGGTGTTATCATTAGCAGCTGAAAATTCAATTATCTTATTTTAGGCAGGGTTGGGTAAGTTGCTTAACCCTTCTGTGCCTCTCCTTAGCCATATATAAAAAACCCCTGCATTGTGTGGTAGAAAGCCAACAAATATA
Organism: Sternotherus odoratus; assembly: GCA_032164245.1. Classification (NCBI taxonomy): domain Eukaryota; kingdom Metazoa; phylum Chordata; order Testudines; family Kinosternidae; genus Sternotherus; species Sternotherus odoratus. Next base: position 6,499,455 of record JAVMKO010000007.1, on the reverse strand, counting down.
CTTATCTAAAACTACCCCATCAGAGAAAGCATCTCTTGTTACAGCAAGCAGATAGGCAGAAGAAATTGCTTGAAAGCTACAATAATTTTCAAACTACTATTTTTATTTTCTTCACCACAGTACAATGCATACACCAGAATGTGTAACCATACTCCCACAACAGCCAAGTGTTATGCACAATGAATTCAACAGCTAGTAACATTTTAGTAGCTGCAGTATACGCAAACTATTTTTGTATTGTTAAATTGTAATGACGTTTAGCACCTGCATTAATTTGTGATGTTCTGTTTTGTAAACTCACATTACGACTGGTATTTTGATGGGTTTATATTCGCCAGTTAACTTGGTTACCCTAGGATACAGCTTCAGAAAACAGATTTGCTTGGCCCAGAAAATCCATTTTTTAATCAGTGCAGAATCCATTCCCACATGTAACAGCAGGAACCACTGGATAAAAGGGTTAAGAGTTAAGTCACGAGCATAAATTCATGCATTGTACAGGAAAGTAATGTTGAGCAGAAAGCCATTAGTCAGATATTGAGCAAAGATAACTCACCACAATAGTTAATTTGTGCAAGGACAATAGGGGCTTTGATAGGAAGTAATATTTAAGTTGCCAATTAGAAGTTTAATGGGCCTGATTTTGATCTCTCACCAATGTAAGTCAGGAGTGAGCCACTGAAATCAATGGAATTACATCAGAATCAGGCCCAACAGGCTTGTTTAAATAGTTCCTACTTGGGGAAAATATCCAAAGATTTTGTTATATGCTGGAGTGCTCCTTTCCATCGGGGGCCACACTACCCTTCGCAACAGTCCCTCTGCTGAGAGTTGTAGGATGAAAGGGGAAAGGACAGCTTTCTATTATTATAAGGTTTCGATTATTATAAGGTTTATTTGATTTTGATTAATTAGAACACTCCAAAAATGGTATCGTCCAGAAATCCACAGACCAGGATTACAAAATTCCACAAATTAACAAGGGGTTTGATGGTTGAGCACTCTGAAAAATCAATCCAGTAACTATAAAAAAACGTTACAAAAAGCCACATGACAAGTCAGCTAAATTCAACATTACTGCTATGATCCTGGGTCCAATTCAGCAGTGACATAAGTAGCTGGTCAAGTCTCATCTCAAAAAAATAGTTGTACATAGTGCAGCTTGCACTGGGTTAATATTCAGTACCTGTGCAAAATGAGTACAACTTGCACAAGGAGGAGGAAAGGGAACTGTAGCAGGGAATGCAACTAATAGGAGAAGGTAAAATAAAACAGCCCCTCAGACACACGGAGCCAACCACAAGTGGAAGAGAAGAACTGGGCCCACAGTCTTTGTGTCTGATTTTCCACTGCCCTGCACCTTGGGTCATCATTTGCACCTGAATGAAGTGGATGTACCACAATAATGCTCTGATCTGGTAGCGTGAGACCCGCATACTGCACAGGTGTGCATGGTGACAAAGGCACACAGAAGTGGAGAAATTAACCCTTGTATCTTATAAGATACTATTTCTAACCTCTCTCCTCCCTTTCAGCATGTAAGTTACACGGCTCTTGCACACACACTGAATGCCACACCCATGCAAGTCGCACCATTTTGTCACTAACACCTAATATCTGACCACCTTCCACTCAACGTCTGACGTTTGCCACTGTTTAAGTCACTGCTGAATCTAGCCAGGAGACTTCCAGATGTGCCGGACCTATTTACACCTGGTCTCTGTTTGTCCTCCTGGACCAAATTCATCCCTAATGTCAAACCTCAGTAAGATCACAGCAGGGCAGAATCTGGCTGTGTCTTGGACAGTCTCACTTAATGTGTGATCTTTTGCACTGCAGTATTTAAGTACAAAATAAGGAGTGATTGATACAGGGGCAAATTCTACATGACTTACACCCACATGAAGTACCAGTGCACAGGGAGCAAGTCAGCCCAGAATTTGGTTCACAATGTCTGCCAGAAAGGTGATTTGCAAATATGTTCTGAAAAAAGTTATCATTCCCTTTAGGGCATTTAAACAGGTGACCACTTCTCATGTTCGCAAATGGCCAGTCATCTTGGCGTGATGGCCTGGCAGGCATTGTGCTGGTGACATCACATTGACCATAGATAGCACGGGAGGATACTTGTCCGGTAAGTCCTGTTCTTCCAACATTGCAAAGAGGTCTGCTCTCAGTTACCATGTATGCAATCAGGCCAAGTTCAGTGAAGGATACACAGCTGTAACTGCGCAGGAATTAGCCCACTGGGCATTTATTTTTTTAAGTGACTGATGATATGTATATATGTATATATATGTAGGTTATAAGAGAAGATCTAATAAAAACTTTGAAAACACATTGCAATACCAGAAGCAGAAGAGGCCTTGCCTTGTAGCTTGCTGCGTGGGTACCTGAATAGTTGAGGTGAATTCAGAAGTGTGCACTCCATAACCTGAAAAATAATCCTAATGTCCCTTTTCCATTTGTTTAAATGGAAACAGGACATTCCAAAAACATCCTTGCAGATGTTCTATAATTCTTTCGATTTCATGTCACATCTAACAAGTTATTTGATTTTTTTTTATTTCCAATTTTATTTTAATAGTGACAAAACAACAAAAATCACCATTAAGATTATGACAACGCCAAAGTTACATCAAGGCTCATTTGAATTTGATGACTGGGAATAAAGTAAAGTACAAAATACATCTTTTTTTTTTGAGATTGTGTCATGTGTAGAAAAATAGTATTTTATTTTCTTAAGAATGATGACTTCTCAATGACTCCTCAACTCTTTTCTATTAAAGTGAATTCTTCAGCACAAACTAAAACTTTGAGGCCAAGTATAGAAAACTTTCAGTCCAAATGAAACATCATATGTCAAACAGGACCTTTTGTTCACGGACATTCTGAAAGACTCCGTTATTTAATGTAGTAGTGTAATAACTGACGATAGAACTTTTTTGATAAAATTCTCTCTGGCAATTAAGAATTTATAAATTGCCTTTTTGTAAACCTTCAGTTCAGGGATCTGGATCACACACGTGTACATTGCTTCTTTTGCTTTTATGTACTCACCACTGAAGTTTTTCCAGGCTATTATAGCAAACAAGAATTTTCAAGCATTGACAGTAATATTTTTCTACCATGTGATTTAAATCAGAATGTTGGTTTTAGAGCAAAACTTGTCTTTGGCCAAAATGGAATGAGGTTCTAATATTCTGGTTAAACAGAATCCTTTCCACTAAAATGAATGTTTCAGAATAAAGCTTTTAGTCAGTCATTAAGCAGAATGAAACTGGGATTGGTTACAGGATAAACAAAATAATTTGAAATGGGTTTCTGCTACAGTGAAATTGAAACAGCAAATGAAAAACTATCTTGCCGTCCAGCCCTGTGGACATAAGCATCACTTCTGGACTGTGTTTTGGCCCCCTCACGCTCCTCTGGTGAGTCAAGGGGCTTGGCACCCAAATTATTCGCCACAGGCAGCTGTAGGAAGTGTCTGTCAGCGATGGCAATTTCAGGGGCTGCTCTAACTTATGCTCTCCAAATTCTGGGACCCTGCGTCAAGGTAGGCTAAAAAACAACCTTTGCCACCCACCACCCTCGGGACTGTGTCTCCACAGCAACACCAGTCAGTTGCTGTTGAGAATCATGGCCCTAGGATCAAACGCCACAAAAAAGCAGCATGAATGACACGTTCTTCTTATGACATGACCAGTTCTGGAAATACTGTGGTGCTGTGGCATGGAACTGGGGTGCATTGGCATAGCTTTGTGGATAGCTTTCACAGTTCCTACTCAGAGAGCGCGGATTCTAGTCTGTGTTTTCAGCCCCTCATTTTCACATGCATTTAAAAAGCCTCCCTTATCATACTCACTAAATAAAGGAATAAAACTGTCAATATAAAAGCTGTGAAAATGAGAGGGATCAATTTTTTAACACAACTGGAACAATCTCATTTAGTGTTAAAGTCTTGGAAGAAAAATTCAATATTCATCAACTTACCCACTCCCAAAATTCTGCAGTTCAGATTTACAGCTTCTGATGCAGCCTCCATACACATCTTGAGAATCAATTCTATTCTGTCCTCATAAGTTTTAGGATTGAGCTGGGTATATTTCTTCACTATTTCACCCTAAAAGGGAAAAACAGTCAGGCCTGTCCACTTATATAAATGAACTGCAAAATGAATGACTTCTCTTCTGTGTAAATGACAGACCCATCAGCTTTCAAAACAATTTTATATTTGCAAAGGGCCACAGCTCTACCTTCAAATGGAGAGAAAACAAGATACAAGTTTTAGGCCCTGATCCTGCAAGGTTATCTGCGTGGGCCCCTTGCACTCGTATGAGGCCCTAGACTGGTTTCTACAATCAAGCCTGACAAGCTGAAATACAATATACATCTAATACAAGGACCTCTGAGCTGGCAACAGAATATGCCACAGGGTGTCATAAAGTTGCTGCAAAGAGCAAACCATAATGTGGACTGCTGGTGGTTTTGCTCTGTCCCAGGACTGAAGGGGAGGAAGGGACAACTCAAATAGCTTCATGATCAGTGGCTGGATTAAAAAAGGACGTGTTTTTTTAGTTTTAAATACAATTAAACAAAAGTTTGTTTGGTGTCATAAATATTGCTATTTTACTGGCAACAGGAAAGTAGACACACATGCTTGGAATTCAGATGCGGGAATTGCTCTTATCAAGGCTGTTAAGAGAATTTAAAGGGCGTCTGTTATAAATGTTGTTTCTTACACAGCAATGTTGACTGAATATCAGTCTTTGAAACATTTTTTTGCAGTAATGTAATCTTTGACGTGTGTGTGTGTGGAGGATGAAGGAAGGGACTATTTGTATAAGCTAACACTCATAAAACAATGAAAGCATCCATTAGGTGTGGGTGCAGGGGGAAAACTAAAGTTAATGCAATGTTAAACTTGCAAGATCAAACACTAAGAAGTGAAAATATTTAAAAAGAGAAGGTATGCCCTGGTGATGTTATCTCTGTCAAAAAGCACATCCTGTGTATTTTCTGGTAACAGAATATTACACTGTGATTTACATTTAATAAGGGGGAAAGGAACAGATCATGCTGCATATATACATGTGACTGGTTTAATGCTACCAAAGCAACTTCGGCTTTGGGAATTTCCTGACATTTGAGTGCTGGTTCGCACTCAAATGTCAGCATTAGATCAATGATGGCATTTTATTTTCCTTTCCTCTTCATTTAGTTTCCTCCACCAGTTTTTGTTTTTCCAGGAACAAATTGAATGAGCTGTCTTTTGTAGGTGACGAATCTGAGGTATTGTCACAAATTGAAGTATCAGTAGAGGAGGTTCTGGAACTCATTGATAAACTTAACTGTAACAAGTCACCGGGACCAGATGGCATTCACCCAAGAGTTCTGAAAGAACTCAAATGTGAAATTGCGGCACTATTAACGAGGGTTTGTAACCTATCCTTTAAATCGGCTACTGTGCCCAGTGACTGGAAGATAGCTAATGTAACGCCAATATTTAAAAAGGGCTCTAGAGGTGATCCTGGCAATTACAGACCAGTCAGTCTAACGTCCGTACCGGGAAAATTAGTTGAAACAATAGTAAAGAATAAAATTGTCAGACACATAGAAGAGCATAAATTGTTGGGCAAAAGTCAACATGGTTTCTGCAAAGGGAAATCGTGTCTTACTAATCTATTAGAGTTCTTTGAAGGGGTCAGCAAACATGTGGACAAGGGGGATCCGGTGGACATAGTGTACTTAGATTTCCAGAAAGCCTTTGACAAGGTCCCTCACCAAAGGCTCTTACGTAAATTAAGCTGCCATGGGATAAGAGGGAAGATCCTCTCATGGATTGAAAACTGGTTAAAAGACAGGGAACAAAGGGTAGGGATAAATGGAACTTTTTCAGAATGGAGAGGGGTAACTAGTGGTGTTCCCCAAGGGTCAGTCCTGGGGCCGATCCTATTCAACTTATTTATAAATGATTTGGAGGAAGGGGTAAACAGTGATGTGGCAAAGTTTGCAGATGATACTAAACTGCTCAAAGTAGTAAGGACCAAAGCAGACTGTGAAGAAATTCAAAAAGATCTCACTAAACTAAGTGATTGGGCAACAAAATGGCAAATGAAATTTAATGTGGATAAATGTAAAGTAATGCACATTGGAAAAAATAACCCCAACTATACATACAATATGATGGGGGCTAATTTAGCTACAACCAATCAGGAAAAAGACCTGGGAGTCATTGTGGATAGTTCTCTGAAGGCATCCACGCAGTGTGCAGCGGCAGTCAAAAAAGCAAACAGGATGTTAGGAATCATTAAAAAAGGGATAGAGAATAAGTCGGAGAATATCTTATTGCCCTTATACAAATCCATGGTGCGCCCACATCTTGAATACTGCGTACAAATGTGGTCTCCTCATCTCAAAAAGGATATACTGGCACTAGAAAAGGTTCAGAGAAGGGCAACTAAAATGATTAGGGGTTTGGAACGGGTCCCATATGAAGAGAGATTAAGGAGGCTAGGACTTTTTAGCTTGGAAAAGAGGAGACTAAGGGGGGATATGATAGAGGTATATAAAATTATGAGTGGAGTGGAGGAAGTGAATAAGGAAAAGTTATTTACTTGTTCCCAAAATAGAAGAACTAGGGGCCATTCAATGAAATTGGCGTGCGGCAGGTTTAAAACAAATAAAAGGAAGTTCTTCTTCACACAGCGCACAGTCAACCTGTGGAACTCCTTACCTGAGGAGGCTGTGAAGGCTAGGACTATAACAGGGTTTAAAAGAGAGCTGGATAAATTCATGGAGGCTAAGTCCATAAATGGCTATTAGCCGGGATGGGTAATGAATGGTGTCCCTAGCCTCTGTCTGTCAGAGGGGGGTGATGGATGGCAGGAGAGAGATCGCTCGATCATACCTGTTAGGTTCACTCACTCCGGGGCACCTGGCACTGGCCACTGTCGGTAGACAGGATGCTGGGCTAGATGGACCTTTGGTCTGACCCAGTATGGCTGTTCTTATGTTCTTATGTTCTTATGTAAATTTAAAAAGTAACTAGAGACAGTTTTTAGAGGTAATCTCTTTCTTCTGGCAAAGCCAGAAGAGCTTGAAAGGTCTTTGAAAGCAGTGGTTTCTAAACTTGCAGAAACCGAGTCCCACCCATCAGGGAAACTAAACCAACTGCACCTTTTGTCTGCCATATGTTGTTAAATGCATACTCAAAAACAGGGTGTCACTCAGGCTGGTCTACATTTAGGGCTAGATCGACATAGCTGAATCTGTCAGGCATGCGAAAACCCCCAAAACCAAACCACTCACTCCTCAGCACTGTAGCGATGCCAACCTAACCCCAGGGTAAATGTGCTACGCCGATAGAGGAGTTGACGTAGCCTCCATCGCTCAGAGAGAAGGTGTTCTGAAGTTAATGGAAAAAACTCATCCTGTCCGTGTAGGCTGCATTCACAGCATAGGGTTATGCCGCTGTAGCTACAGGGACCTAGCTCTCCTTAGCTTAGATATACCCTTGCAGTGGATTTGAGTAGAATGTGTAGATCTTCACATTAAAACACTCTCTCTCCTGTCTTAGATGCTTTGAGTGTTGAAATCATTAACAATGGGGACCAAATTTAAAGTATCATTATTGGCGCCTGAGTTGTACCCAGGGAAGGGAATGATGTAGGTAACACCTCCGAGCTCTTGTTTCAGGCTTTTCGCAAACATCTCTTCAGCAGTTACACCTGGATCACAGTTTCAAGGTTTCCTTCACAATCAGAACAGCTAGACACATTTTTTTTTAAATTAATGCTAAAGTTTCTGGTTAACAACCGAGAGGCCTATTTGGGCTTCCGTGGCTAGTTCTTCATGCCAGCCCAAGGGGAATACCACGCCACCCTGGGAAACGTCACTTACACTAGTGCGCGGTGTACAAGCCGTGCAACTCTAGGCCAAAGAAAAATGTTCTACGCGCCATGAATTCTTTGGTGGTGAAAGATGATGGGCTGACTGCCCTGGAGACTGAAGTCTTTTATTCACAGAACATTTACCCCACAGGCTGTGAAGGTGCACGTTTCTCCACACTGTCCCACAACACACTTCACCCTGTTCTGGAACAATCACTTTTAGCAGAGAGAGGGATAGATTAGTCTCCAGGCCCCTGAGTTTCTCTGAGAATCCCAGCCTGGGTGCCAATTGCCTTCTATTTAGAGTGCCGGGCTCCTGTTCTCAAATATTAACAGGAGAACAATTATCACCCGCTGTTGGTCCAACAGCCATCAGAAAGTAACAACTTTTGGCCTAGCTGTGTTTTCACTGGTGGCGGAGGTGAAAAACTCCCCATCACATGACCTGAGCCATCCATTCCTTCTTCAGTGAACTATCCTTGGAGTCTAGTTTCTTTCTTTTTTTTCAGATATTCTGCATGTCCATTACAAGAGCCTATGGGGGGTGGTGTGGGAAGTGAGGAAAATGGCACGAGGACTCCCTCACCACGTGTGTGTGGTCTATATAAAGGCACAAGCTGAATTGCAGTCCCTGTGCTCAGGGAAGCGCAGGAACTGCTCCCTGCCTATTCCCCTGCGGGTACATGGTTCCTCCGACAGAAGGAGCCAGTGAGATCATGGCTTTGCCTTGCTCCACATTCGCCGGGAGACCTGGCCAGCTGCACAGTCCATAAAGGAGCACATCAGCAGACACATTTCATCAGCGCACCTGGAATCTTCCCCTGGGACAGTGTTGCATTGCACTATCCCAAATGCAGTGCTCTCCCTAGAATACAGTGGTGTCTACGGACATGTCTAAGCCATGGTATAGTACTTACTTTCATACTGACTATCGCTACCCGGAGATTTGTACCGCCTAGATCCACAGCCAAAGCACTTTGGGTTTCTAGGATATGGTCAATATCTTGTGAGATGTTCTCCTTTACAGGAGGAAAGCAGAACTTCTTCTGCAGTGGCTCTTTGAGGTCAATAGACTTGAGGAACTTCAGAATTCTTGGGACAGCATTACCGTCCCCGTATATTTTTGAGCTGGAATATAAAAAAGCACCAATTATAGTGTAAGTAAAACAGCAAGTCTGGAAAGCACTTGTGAAATACTGTGGCTTTCTATTTTATATCTCAAAGGTTATTAATAACTATAACATGTTATCTGCCATGACAATAATGCATTTCAAATCCCTGTGAGCGTGCCCACAAGGTATGTTGGATGCTTTAACAATCTGGAGTGGGTTGAGGGCTATCCAGCTACAGTTAGTACAAGTGTGGAATTACCATCATTTTTTGTCCCGGTCTCTCATTTAACCCTGTTCCAGGAGGTTACAGCATTATTTGGATTTCTTTGTAAAGAACTGTAGACATTGACACTGAATCCTAGACGTCAAGCAGCAGAGCTTTGCTGTAGGAGTTCCAAGCCGCCAACGTTGTACAATGATTCGGAGATTCACAGACTGCTTTCCTTTGTATATAGTAAGACATCTAAGATGATTATTGCTTTGTAGAGTGGTGAGCTAACTTGGATAAATATGGTGAAGTCTATTTTCCACTCCAGTACTAACTACGGGACTTTTCTCTGGCCCCCTGAAGTGCAGTGAGAGGATATGTGTACTTACCAAGGATACTGTTTTCCAAACTGGAGATGCAAAGCTTGTAGTATTTTGTCCTGTGTGTCAGCATCACGAACATGAAGAACATTTTCACCTAGATAATCAAAACTGCAGTGTCATTCTTGTGCATGCCAGCTACGTGATAAATAATAGGGGGCCAGAGGGAAAGAGAATGGAGAACAGAATTTGAAATGAATAAGCAATTACTTGTGTGTCCTGGAAAAATGTGTTAAGGCCTCAGACCTACTCAAAAGGAACATGACCTATGTGCACCTAGTGCCCCTACTTCTGTGGGTGTCATCTTCTTACATGCAGATACTACGCTGACATTGCTCTGTTAGGACTTGCTCCCACTGCAGTCAATAGCAAAATTGTCATGGTACTGTATCCTGCCTGCAAAGCACTTAGAGAACAGAATTCTTATTAACGCCAGTGTAATTCGCACATATAAGAACAACACAGAGGAGAACAGGAGGGTAAACTGTTATTTATGTTTTATCTGAGGCACCTGTGGGATTGTGAAGAAACACTATACATTTGCTTTTCACACCTCCTGCTGGTTGTGGTGTACGTGTATATTAAAATTGCAGGATCAAACCAGAGTGCATAGTTTTATGTCTGTCACACGCACCTGCACCCACAACGAAAACATGTGCAGTGGTTTATTCTGGTAGGTAGAAGCCACTGCATATATTTATTTTAGTTGGACTATAGATATAGATAAAAGGCTTTTCTACAAAAATCATCAGGACAGAAGGAACAGATCAATGAAGTTATTAAGGTAGGTGAAAATTGCCCTTCTGTGATGTCCATTAAAAATCAAATTGACATGCTTGTTGAACTCTGACTTTACCTTCTATAACGATGCAACCACATGACCATACCCAACACTCAGGAAGTTAATTTAGCAGCGAACTTAGCGGCAAACACATACCTGTTTCTCTTCCTATTTGACGTGTTCCGAGATTGATGACAGGGGTTCCAAACGCGCCCACCTCCCGAACACCGCAGCTGCTGTTACCAATCACACAGCCAGCATGTGCCACTAACTGGATGAACTGCTCAAACGGAACATGTTTTACTGCTCGGAAATTGGGATGATGCTCGATGCCCTTCTTCCTCATCACCCGGACCATCTCTTTGCTTCCTATGGGGAAAAGCCAACAGTGGAGAACAAAATGTGAACCCCAGTTGAATTTTCACTGTGGCTACTGAAGGGACCACTGTATACACTGTAATGACATGTTAGTAGCTGTCATTAGTGCGAAGACAGAAGTACTGTGAAAGCAGCAGGATTGGTATTCCTAGGACTGTCCCCACCAGCTCTGTGTACATGTTCCCAACCCCTCTTTGCTCACCTGCCCATCACAGCTGTCATTAAGCATAGGGTTCCAGCTGTGAATTTGAGATCCAATGGGGAAACACTTCATTACGATTATATTTTTAAACATTTTAGAGCCCATGGGCAAGCGGAATAGCTTGTCTGTCCCCCCAAATTGCAATGCTTTCCCTTTATCTTCCTCAGAAGATTGAAGGGCAAAGGTGATCCTGCATTCAGCACTCGGTTCCAGGGAGTTCAAACATTCTACCTACATCACTACGCTACCTTCATGAGGGTAGATGAAATAGCACAAGTGAAGATGCAGTGAGGAAACAGGAAGTCAGATGGGGGGCTGCAATGAACAAGGATGGAAGCACGTGGATTAAGAGGTCTATGAGTGAGACAGAGGGTGAAGTGACTCCATGGAAAGTTCTGAACATCCAGAGGGCAATTCTTCACCAGTTTAAAACCAAAACCAAACCACTTATAAAAAGTACCTGTTTTACTCACCCGCATCAATGTTTGGGAACAGAACTAGTGTCCTTTTGTTAAAGGAGATGAGTGCATCCAATGTTAGTTCAAACATCTTTATGGAATGTTTAATATCAGTGGTCACAGGGTGCTGCAGAGCGACAATGTAATCTCTTGGTTTTACATCTTCACCTGTTCAAAGGGAGGCCAAAAGGGACTGTTTTATTAGCAGCATGGGGGTTGTGGTGGGAGAATGATTTTGAAGCCATTGAAACAAAAACCTCCTAAAGTTCTAGACAGCAAATCTGATTTGTAGCACCACGAGTTCCAATACTACAAGAGATCATAAGGGAGTTACAGGCGAATATGGGTTTGCAATTTAATCCATTAGACTAGTCAGATTTCCTGATAGTCTTCTGGGTCTCTAGGATGGATTTTTCACCATTTGCTTTAAAGAAATGAGAGAGTGACTACTTGTTATAAAGAGAAGCAGGTTCACTTTACTTTATTCTGGCAATGTCTAAACTACTGACAGTTCCCAATTGACAAGGGCTGAAGAATTTTTCCTGTCAAATACCAGCAAGATCTGCTGATTGATATGGAATGATCTGAAAGTAAATGGATGACATACAACACAAATATCTGAAATATGTCATGCTACTGTATTGTACTGTGCAGGAAACAATGTACAGCACATAAATTCCCTTGATTTTGTGCAGATTAGCTCCATGCACAATCTCTAACATTATGAGGCCAGACTTGCTCCCAGATGTCTGGTTATAATGGATATGAACAAGATTCTGAACCTCTGTGTATCAAAGAAATAGCTCTAAGTTCTAAAGTAGTTTTTAACAAAAACTCAGCAAATTTGACTTTCATTTTTTGACTCAGCAATAGGATTTTAGATGTTAAAGACAATCTCTGATTAAAATTTTTTGGTTACTTTCTCCTGACTATAAATACGAGAACAGAAATTGTATAAATGAAGGTGTTTCTTGAAGAAACCAATCCAGTCAAAATATGACATTTGGGTCTCTAGAGAGGAAGAGGCCCCTGGATATTTAAGCATTACATCTGATATTTGAAGGGATGTAATTATGTCAAATAATATGTGAGGTTGGGGCCCCTAGTTCTCAGTTTTCCAGGTTAAAGACCAAATGGCCTGGTTATTAATCTTGCCCTGGAAACAGACTATAGTGGTATGATAACATTTGAAAGTTTTATGTTGTTTTTCCTCCCTTTGGTTTACCAAGAGACTTTGTGCTCAAAATAATACGGACATTTCCTTAAAGTGTGAAAAGCAGAGCACAAGGGTATTTTGCTTTCAAAAGCGCAGGGGGGGGGGGGGGGGAAGACATAGGGAATAGCATTCTATTGAAAAACAGCATAGTACAGTTTTCAGTTATGTCTGTGTTTAATGGGTCAAAATGTGCTTATATCTTTCATAAAATCCTCTCTCATCTTCGTGGGAATGCCAACAAAAATGCATGTCTGCCTGCTACAGAAATCTTATGAATTGAACAGAAGTGCAATACATACCTATCCACATCCGTATAATACTCATGTAGTCTTTATTTTTGGAGGAGAGAAGCTTGTCATAGGAGGGACAGCCAGCCAAGAGGATGCGATCATGATCTTCGCACATGGATATCAAATGCTGCTCCGCACTTCTTGTGCAACACACATGGAAATGAGCCAGTTTGGTTATGGCATGTCTGATTGAGTCATCTATGGTCCCACTGACTTCCCCGCCTTCAATATGAAGAATCCGAATATTCATCAAGGCTGCAGATGTGGCCAGTGCCAGAGCATCAAATCTGTCTCCATGAACGATCACGATATCAGGTTTCAGACGGTTGAGGACATCTGGTAGCTTTACTAGTGCCAGGCCTACCGACTCCACCATGGCTGCCTCATCCTCGCCTCTCACGATGGTGTGTAACCTCGTGTGAATGTCAAAGTCATCTTGTTCAATCATACGGTAGGTGTTACTGAAGAGAAGAGAGAAAGAAAAGAAATGCTCAAACCGCAATACTGCTCGTTTTCACGCTGACGTATCTTAGGACAGCGGAACCGCACACAAGCATTTCATTACCAGTTTGCCCAGTAACTAACTTTGAGGAAGCAGCTAGATTCTCTCCCCACCTTCTCAAATTTGTAAGGACCCTTGTTCACGTAGGCCAATATTTTCCAAGTACGGTGCCTAAGATAGTACTTGATGCTATGCTTGGGCACCTGCATAGACGTGCCTGATTTGCAGTGTGCTTGAGCACCGATAGCTCCCGCTGACTTCAGTGGGAACTGTGGCTACTTAGCACCTCTGAAAACCAGGCCATTTTGATTTAGATGCCTAACTTTAAGCAGCCTAGTTTGAAAGCAATCTCCTGCTTTCTACAGCATGCAGTCAAAGTAGCACCTTACAGATTACAAAAAACAAGTAATTCAAGTTCAGACTGGGTTTTCAGCACAAAGAAACCGGCTTTTAAAAGGAGTCACATCAAGGGTGTAAGCACATGGGACTCCCAGGAATCTATTTTTTAAATACTTACCAGACTTCACATATTTTAAAGCCCGTAACAAATATCACAAGCCCAGAAAAAGCAAAGACTCTTTAGTTATAAGCTATTTACTTAAAACTGCATATTTTAATCACCACCAGACATTTAGCTAGAACAATTCTACACGAGTTTTTTCCCCAATATACTTGAATCAAGTATATTGCAAGTTGTTACACTGACTGCCTAGCAGAGAAAATGTTGAGCTTCTTCCACAAAGTAGAATTTTGCGAGTGTGGGGGCTTAAAAGCAAGTTTAGTTAGTAGCCTTCCCCGTCACATCTCTGTAGTTGAAATGACATGTGAAAGGCTTCCATAGGGCTACCAAGGATCAGGACCAGTGATAGTTAGGATGCAAACCTGAGTATTGTACATACACTAGGGGTAGCCGCTGGAAGGCTGTTTGCATTTCTTCCCCTTGTACAGTATTTTTCCCATTGCGATGCAGCTGAAAAGCTGCTACTGTCAAAATCAGCATTCCAATGTACTGACCAGGCCATTCCTCAGCCCTCTAGAATATGTTTTGAATTATATTAAAACAAACAGAAAGCGAACTAAGTCCAGGAACAAATGAAGACAGTTATAAGACCTTGAATGGTTGCTGCAGGAGGCGCAGCAATGCCACAGAGGAAGGGTTCATTTTATGCTGCTGAGATGACAAGTACTAAAGCTGCTTATGGGAAAGCTGTAACATTTCTGAGATGCTGGAGTCATTATCACCTGCACAAACACACTTGTAATCTATAATTGGGGTGAAGGTCAAGAGGCAGGATAAAAGGAGAAAAGATGGCCGTTCTGATTACAAGTGTAAAGTGATGCGCTTACATACCATATTCATTAGACCTGACCTTAGGAATGGTCCAGACTCTCTGGCTGGAATGAGAGATGAGAAATCAAAGGGTTCTAATTCTTTTCCTTAAGAGAACTGATCCATTCCCCCTCCTGAGTGGAAAGGAGCAAACTTCCCTGGAGGATTTTGTCAGATTAAACACTTGGCAAATCCACTTGCATGTTGCAAGTTAAAAGTCGTGGCTGGCAAGCGTGGCGGCAGAGCAATGGTTACAAGCACGGCAAAGAGCTCAGCCTCAGGAAGGGAGGAAATCGTTCTTCCCTTGAGCCCCAGAGAAGTGACAGAGGGAGCCGGTGTCCACTCCCAAATTCTTCTTACTACAAGTGCATGGATAGCCAGTGACATCCTACATGATTTGTTCAGGGCTGATACTATTCCCAAAAAACTGTCTTTCAACCTCTTCACTTTAAATAGTTTCCTCTGTGTTATGTTTTTGGCTCTGTTTACAGCTACCCTCTGCTCACCACTGCATCCTCATATTCAACAGCTTTAGGACATTCTGTGAGTGCTACTGATACCTAGCAATCAGCATGTGCAGTCTTTTTCGTGGTTCAGTGTCCAACGTCCCCCTACGTCTGGAGCAATGCAGGAATGACGGTGACCCTGTGAAGGGGAATCTGCAAGAGACTTACTCTGCAGTGGCAGTCTGCTGCTAACTGACTGTTTGCTGCTTCAATCACAAGAGTCAGCAGGCCCAATCCTGCTCCCATTGAAATCAAAGTCAAGGCTCTCATTTATTTCAATGGGAGTGTAAATGGGTCCACTGACTTTCCTGGGAGTAGATTAAAAAAATAAATAAACAAAAGAAATAGTATTTTTCAATTCACCACATATAAGTCCACTCAGTCCTACTTCTTGTTCAGCTAATCTCTAAGACAAACAAGTCTGTTTATATTTACGAGGGATAATGCTTTTTACTTTTACTTTTTATTTACGTCACCCGAAAGTGAAAACAGGCGTTCGCATGGCACTGTTGTAACCCGTGTTGCTAGGTATTTACATCCAGATGTGCTAAACATTCATATGTTCCTTCATGCTCCGACTTGTAAGCTCTAACGTTTTACATTGTTTTGGTTTTGAGCACAGTTATGTAAAAAAAAAAAAAAAAACACGACATTTGTAAGTTGCACTTTCATGATAAAGAGATTTCACTACAGTACTTATATGAGGTGAATTGAAAAATACTGTTTTTTGTTTATCTTTTGTATACTGAAAATATTTGTAGTCAGAAATAATATAAAGTGAGCACGGTATACGTTGTATTCTGTGTTGTAATTGAAATCGGTATATTTGAAAATGTAAAAAACATGCAAAAATATTTATCATAAATGTAAATTGGTATTCTATTATTGTTTAACAGTATGATTAAAACTCTGATTAATTACGACTTTTTTTTAAATCTCATAATTAACTGTGATTTTCTTTAATAGTTTGACAGCCCTAGTTTTTAGTTTTTTGACCTATACGCATGTCTTTGTTTGGAAAAAGCCTTCCTCATAAGTTGTGCAGGAAACCCTACAGACTCCTCTCGCTCGCTGAGGGGCACAGAAGTGATCTGACATGTATGTGTGCGGTCAAGCCCTACTGATAGCAAATCAAGAGTCACCTGCCCAGTTCATAGGGTTAACCCTTCCTGCCACCAGATGAATACAAGAACATGGGACTCCCATTAAAAATAGATATGGGCTGTTTGGACAAAGCTAACTTTCTCAGACAAGATTATTGTTTTCTAACAGACTTTGGGTAAAGATTTCCAAAGCACTTAAGTGACTTGGGAGCCAAAGTCCTATTTTCAAATGTGACTTAGGCACCTGGGAGTCTATGTCAGACTGAAAGTCGATGGAATTTATTCTCCATCATGACTAAGGGTATGTCTATACTACCCGCCACATTGGCGGGTAGTGATCGATCCAGCAGGTATCAATTTATCGCGTCTAGACTCCGAGTGCTCTCCCATCGACTCCACCGCAGAGTCAACAAGGGAGCAGCAGCAGTCGACTCATCACAGCAAAGATGCCGCAGTTACTAGATCTAAGTATGTCAACTTCAGCTACGTTATTCTAGCAGCTGAAGTTGCATAACTTGGATTGATTCCCCCTCTTCCCCTCCAGCCCGCCCAGTACAGACCAAGGTTAGGTTACTTTCGAAAATGGGATTTAGGACTGGTGTGTACTCAAGAGTTTTTGCATGGCTCTAGATTTATTAGCTTAGAAACTGATAAAGGGGATACAACATGCTAAAAATAAATTGAAAAAGATAGAGAACAATATTACAGTAACCATAATTATTACTTGTTTCAACAGAGGGTACATAATTTCCAGGAAGATGAGTAATTTTAATTAATTTATATTTATTCAGGCTGGCATCTTCATAGAAGCTTTGTCTAGACTGCAGGTTACTTCATTAGAACGTCTAATGGTCAGGGGTGTGAATAATCCACACCCGAGTGACGTAAATTGCACCGACCTAAGTGCCAGAGTGGATAGCGCTCTGTTGGGTGGAAGAGCTCTCCTGCCTCTCATGGAGGCAGGAATTATTAAGACAACGGGAGAACACCCTCCTGTCGGCTTAAAATGTCATCACCACAAGCTCTACAGAGGTGCAGCTACACTGGTGTAGCTGCACTGGCACCAGTGTAAGTGCCGTAGTGTAGATGTAGCCTGAGAGAGTTGGCCTCAATTCCCAGCGACTTTCAGTCACCTTGGAAAAGCTTGGCCAAAGTATACAGAACCTCAGTTAGGAGGTGGTAAGTAAGTACTAAGTTTGGTATTATTACGATTGATTTGAAAGAGGAATGGGCAGCCTAACAAGGACATTTTCCCCTTTACCGAATGTTAATGGTAACACAATCTAATTTATCAGATCTGAAACAATACTCGGTTGAACATATGTGGGTCCCAAATAGGGTGACCAGATGTCCCTATAAAATCGGGACTGTTCCGTTATTTAACCCTTTGTCCTGATTGATGTACGATCAGGATGTCAATTGTCCCAATATTCAGGTAGGGAGGCGGCGAGCAGGAGGGAGGTGCTGACTCCGTTGCTGCTCAGGGACTGGAGCACCCATGGGGAAAAACAAGCTCCCCGCTCCTTGTCTCCTTTTCCCCGCAGTGCACCGCGTCCCTGCTCCTCCCCCTCCCTCCCAGCGCTTCCCGCGGCCTAACGTGTCCTGATATTTCAGTGCTGTGATTTGGTCACCCTAGTCCCCAAATCCAGTCCTACGGATGAACATTTCCTGCTTCTCTAAGACATAACTAACACACCATTCTTTATAGGATCTCAAATTGACTAGGATTTGCCACTAACAAAATGGCAGAGATGTAAGTTTCCATCTTACCCATAGTCATCGATCAGATGGGAGCCAAGCACCACTACATCAAGCTCAAAGAACTGTGGTTCCGCCTTAACGCCAAACATAATAGGAGCTAATTTTGAATAATCAGCTCGGTTGCAAGTGGCAACGCAAACTCGAAGTTTTCGGTTGTTCCCATTCTTCTCCATGATTTGTTTTTGTTTTGAAAGATTTTTGAAATACAATTCCTGAAACAACAAAAGGCAAGGATTAACATTTTTCTGGACAGCCATAAAATTGCATGCTTAAATAATGAAAGACATGCGTCGGGATGCTATGCTATTCCAGCATGGAAATTTGGACAGGTGCTAACTGTTCAAAAGATTACCATTTAGATAACAACAGGTACCTTGCTGGGAAAAACATGCTTTCAATTCGAGGTATAATCTCAGATTGGGTGTGTGTTCATGCACACACATATGTGCTTTCACAAAGGAAACAGATATTTAGTGATTAAAGCAAGGGGATGAATGTCAGGACTCCTGGGTTCTATTCCTAGCTCTGACACAGACATGCTCTGTAACCTTGGGAAAGGCACAAAGGCCTAAATTTTCAAAAATATCCACTAATTTTGGCTGCCCAATTTGAGTGATGTAAAGTCTGATTTTCAGAGATGTGGAGCTATCCTGACTTGAAATGGGACCTGTGGATGCTCATATCTGTTGAATATCAGGCCCAAGAAGTCTCAAGTTGGGCATTCAAAAATGGAGGCATCCAAAATTTGTGGACACTTGTGGAAAATTTAGGTTTAAACACCTTTGATGCCTTAGTTTACCTGAGTTTAAAATGGAGATAATGATGCAAACACAGGGCGAGGTTCAATTGTAATGAAAAGCCTGCAAAATGCTTTGAAATGGTCAGATTGAGTGCAAAGTTAATACTATCTTCCTGGATGACAGGCATATCCTAAAACCCCATAATGGAGTGCTACAGTAACAAAGACACTGTGTGACCACTAGAAGAAAGTAGCGCCTAAAAATTAGGCATCAACTTCATCAGCAATACAGAAACATCATGCAAGTGAGGAGCTGCCACTAAATCAGGCTTGTACCTATGACCATGACTGTGATCTCACTTGCATTGATATAAGTTAGGAATAATTCTACTGCAGGTTCGGGGGGGGGGGGCAGTCAGGGGAAACAAGGGGTTTGGACAGGCGTGGGCAACCTGGGGGTCTGTTAGGGGATA
This sequence comes from Sternotherus odoratus, assembly GCA_032164245.1. Lineage (NCBI taxonomy): Eukaryota > Metazoa > Chordata > Testudines > Kinosternidae > Sternotherus > Sternotherus odoratus. The sequence continues at coordinate 6,480,124 of JAVMKO010000007.1, read as the reverse complement.
GGGGGTGGATAGGGGTTGGGGCAGTCAGGGGACAGGGAGAGGGGGGGTTGGGTAGGGAAGATCCTGGGGGGGCAGTTAGGATGGGGGGTCTTGGGAGGGTGTGGTCAGGAGACAAGGAGCAGGGGGGACTGGATGGATTGGAGGTCCTGAGGGGGGCAGTCAGGGGGCAGGAAGTGGGTGGGAGTCAGATAGGGGGCAGGGCCTGGCTGTTTGGGAAGGCACAGCCTTCCCTACCCAGCCTTCCATACAATTTTATAACCCCGATGTGGCCCTTGGTCGAAAAAGGTTACCCACCCTTGTTCTAAAACATCATTCTTATCAATCTTCAGCTACTACTAGATACTCAGCTCTCTCCTATTTCCCCTGACACACACATGCAAATACAGGACACAGACCCCTACTTTTAATGTATATAATAAACTGGCATTACATCTCATCTTTTCTTAACAAATGTTCAAGCTTCACGAACAAGACAAAGAAAAATAAAGACCAGATTAATCCTTATATTGGTGTAACGTTGGAATGGAGTATTTTTTGAGTTTAAATGACAAGTTTCACAAAACAAGGCAAATTTTGTACCACTCATTTTCTTATTCTGAACCTCCTCTTCACAACAGAAAAGGAAGCTCAGTTAAGTGTCAGCTCACTGACTGGGGTTCACTTCAGAGATCTCCATATATCAGAAATCTTCTAAGACCTATTCTAGCTCACAGATAACCTCAGAAAGTTTCCAGAATCTTTAACACCAGAACACAGTGGCCTGGAATCATCCATGTAAGCAAAGGGGATGAAAACACAGTTAACTTCTGGACTCGGGCAAGGAAACACTTACTCCCCATTCTATGGGAGTCTGCGGAACTGGATCTCCACAGGGGGCTTCCACAGATCCATGGGGGTGAGCAAAAGATGGCAGGCATTTGCCTTTCATTCTCCATTGGCGCTGTGCTGCTGTGAGACTGGAGTGAACAGGAGTGGGGCAGAGGCTCCAAAGAGAGCGTAGAAGTCAGATCTTGGGGCACTGTTGGGTTTAGGGGCTGAACTTCCTTCTCATTCCACGGGAAAGCCACCCACAGGAAACTCAGTGAGGAAAATCTGAGTTTCCAGTCTCACACACAAGTTTGTAACAGGCTGACAGGGTTTATCCAATACCCCTCACCTTGTTAGCAGTGTTGAACCTGCTGGGAAAGGATTCAGTGCGTTAGTCAAATTCACTGAAGACTCTTGTTACCCCAATTTGGATACAAAGGGGCAGGTGTGGCTTGTGGGGAGAGGTAAAGGCTGAGTAGTCCTGAGGCAGAAAACTTTCAGTGAGTGTCTGTAGAACAGGGCTGAGAAAGGCACCAGCTCACAGTTTGGTGCAGAAGTGTTGACACAGAGGAGAAAAATAAAGGCATAACGCTAGAAATCATGAATGGAGAAATCTACCACAAGATGCTTGAATTCACATCACTGTACACAGGGTACCTGGCCACCTACGTCATGAGTGCTTTAAAGGAGTCAACTTGTAGTAGGCATGTACATTTAATTAAATACTTACCAAGGGCCTGACAAGTTAACGAGGAGTTAAAAGGCAGTGGGATCAAGCCCTGAATGTTTTCTGCCCCCACCTATGCACCATTAGTCTCTTGTTGTCAAAAGGTCACTTGTCCCTTCCAAACAGGTAAGCTACAGAACAAATATTGGGAAATCTGTCATATTTACATTACATTAAAACAGTGATCTCTTTTTGTCCTAGGAGTTTCACTGTGTGCACATTGCACAATAAGTCTCCTACTCCCCAGAAACTCCTACATAGTTTCAATCTCCTGTTATCTAATAGTCAAATAAGAAAGTTATATCCTCATACAGAAGTGACTCAGTTTTTGGGGCTTCGTATTAACATATTAAATACTTCCTTCCCAGACCTCTTTTCCTCACTACTGCATAGCAAATCCTGCTCTTCTGTTAACTTGAGTCCTGAGATCACTCAACCCTGATAGTTCATGAACACTCACAGTAAAACTTCAAGCTAATTAGATCAGAAACAACTCCGTTTCTTGCTAGTTTCATCACTAATGAAATTAAGATCAGCAGACTTGCTTCTAGCAAAGCCACGTCTTGATCTGAAGTTGCTGCCCTTTAAAGATTATCTTCATTGGCAGACAAGATGGCTTTTCCCAACTTTAGTTTAAGCCACTAGTTTCCTAAAATCCTCAATGACGAGTTTAGATTTCAGTTACTATGCGGAGGCTCTCTGTGAATGCAGTCAAATACTGTACTGCCAATGCATACCACTTTGTAAGTCAAAATGCATCAAGGTTATAGTAAGATAACATTACAGGAGTCTGAACAACACATTCCCATTTTGAATCAGATATTTTTATATCACTTTTTGAAAATGAATCAAACAAAGATTATTTTAAAAAACCATCATGCAGTTCAGTGGAATAATGTGAACCTATCAATTTAAAAGCCACACCTCTTTTCAAAACCTTCTGTACTTACTGTTCTTACAAGTCACATTTAGGATGACTATACATGAAAGATTAGAGGGGGGGGGGGATATTCAGCTTGTTTACTTTGGGTCTCTGACAGCACTTCATGTAAATCAGGCCAGGTATACACTGGAGATCTCACAGCAGCACAGCGGTACTAATGCAGCTGTGCCGCTGTATGATCTCTTGTGTAGCCGCTCTATGCAGATAGGAGTAGGTTCTCCTCTCGACATAATTAAACCACCCCCAACGAGCAGCAGTAGCTTTGTCAGTGGAAGATGCTCTAATGCAGATATAGCGCTGCCCACACCGGCACTTCTGTCAGAGTAACTCATGTTGCTCGGAAGAGTGTTTTTTCACACCACGTAAGTTATGCCAACAAACGTGGAAGTGCAGACATAGCCTCAGTTTCACTGTTTCCTCATAAGAGTTCATTGGTCAGTTTACCCTGCTGTTTGTGTGGGTATTACACACAGCAACAGAGGAGACATACTTTGTAGAAACAGAAAACTGAGGTTGCGAAAACACAAAAATAGGCAGGGGAAACTTGGCAGCAGGTGCACTACTTGAAAACTACTTTTAACAAACACACTTCTTGAAACTGTCCTTTTGACAAGTTATGAGAACTACGAACTCAAAATCGCCTACAACATTTCGCAGTATTTCATTTTTGTGTAATAACATGCTAAACAAAAAGTTTCACTTTTCCAGAATGTTCCAGAAGCAGGACTGTTCACCTTCAATTGAATCAAACAGAATCCATTAAAAAAAAAAACATTTTTGTTCTGTTTTGATAAATAGGTCAAGAACTGGACATGTACATACAGCCAATTAAATTCCTTTTATGGCTTCTCTCACACATACTACCCCTATGGTTGGGCCCTTTTAAGAGCCAGGCAGTGAGTTCTTGGGCAGGACAGAGCCTTTAATCTCACAGTACCCCTGCAGAACATTGCTGCCATGTCGGTATCACAGAGCACTACCTACAAGAGCTAAGAATGCTACCACCACTCCCTGATTAATTAAATGAAAGGCAATGGGAGTCAAACTGATTCTCCATTTGGCAGCTTGGTGCAATAGGCTAGCATTATGCCATCCTTCAAAGTAGACGTTTACTATCCTTCTGAAATTCTTTAGAATCTTAAGAATTCAATTTCTTCTTGCCCAATTTCAAGTGCAGCTAGAAAAGTTTTCTGTTTACAAAGTTTGATCATTCAAAGAAACATATGAAAAGCTATTACATTTAAACAAACGAAGTAGAAAAATAAAAATGAACTGAGCAACTTTTACAACACAGGCTGTCAGTGGCAGACATTATATCATTTACTTGGCAACAAAGTCAGTTCCTTTTATTAAAAGGGTAATGGAAAAAGCTAGAACACACCAGGCTACCAAATCTAGGATTTATTTTTAAATCTATCCCTTTAAGTTGAAGCAAAACACATTAGGCCAGTTAAATTAGCTGACTTTTCTCAATAGGTTTCTGAGAAACATTTCTCAAATTGGAATTTTATAGACCAATTGGACCGAGTTTCCCCTGAAAAACCACACATGTGACATGTATGAGCTCTGGCTATGCGGGCTGCAAGATACTATCAGTCAGAAACTAGTTTCCTTCAGGTGTTTCAGTGCTTTAAACTCAAGACTAGTTATGGGGTAAGAGATCTGATCTGGTTAATCAAGCCCCAAAACAGGAGCTCTCTGTGTCAGGAAGCAGTTACCAGTGCTACCCATGTAATTATGTCTCCAGCATGACAAATCTATTTTCTCTTTTATGCAATTAGAAACCTTACCTTTCGCTTTCCTCTACGCAAACTGCAGTGAAGGTAAAAAGGATTAAATGTTAATATATATGAAAAATGAAGCCATGCTATCTTTCACTGGTTAACTCCGCCGACTTTTCGCTTCCTCTGCACAAACTGCAGTGAAGGTAAAAGAGGATTAAATATTAATGTATAAGCGGCAGCTCTCCTATCTACCACTGGCTAATTCCAACCCCGCTCTTTTTTTTTCTTTAAGAAACTGTAAATCATGTTTAACTCCTGAGTCACTGCACAGACTGGTTTCAAACTCCTCAGCTAAAACTCCATAATACATTGGTTCTCAAACTGGGGGTCGCAACCCGGTTAGGCCTGCTGCCTGCAGCCGGCCCCGACCCCTAAGAACATAAGAACATAAGAACGGCCATACTGGGTCAGACCAAAGGTCCATCTAGCCCAGCATCCTGTCTACCGACAGTGGCCAATGCCAGGTGCCCCGGAGTGAGTGAACCTAACAGGTATGATCGAGCGATCTCTCTCCTGCCATCCATCACCCCCCTCTGACAGACAGAGGCTAGGGACACCATTCATTACCCATCCCGGCTAATAGCCATTTATGGACTTAGCCTCCATGAATTTATCCAGCTCTCTTTTAAACCCTGTTATAGTCCTAGCCTTCACAGCCTCCTCAGGTAAGGAGTTCCACAGGTTGACTGTGCGCTGTGTGAAGAAGAACTTCCTTTTATTTGTTTTAAACCTGCTGCACGCCAATTTCATTGAGTGGCCCCTAGTTCTTCTATTTTGGGAACAAGTAAATAACTTTTCCTTATTTACTTCCTCCACACCACTCATAATTTTATATACCTCGATCATATCCCCCCTTAGTCTCCTCTTTTCCAAGCTAAAGAGTCCTAGCCTCTTTAATCTCTCTTCATATGGGACCCGTTCCAAACCCCTAATCATTTTAGTTGCCCTTCTCTGAACCTTTTCTAGTGCCAGTATATCCTTTTTGAGATGAGGAGACCACATTTGTACGCAGTATTCAAGATGTGGGCGCACCATGGATTTGTATAAGGGCAATAAGATATTCTCCGACTTATTCTCTATCCCTTTTTTAATGATTCCTAACATCCTGTTTGCTTTTTTGACTGCCGCTGCACACTGCGTGGATGCCTTCAGAGAACTGTCCACAATGACTCCCAGGTCTTTTTCCTGATTGGTTGTAGCTAAATTAGCCCCCATCATATTGTATGTATAGTTGGGGTTATTTTTTCCAATGTGCATTACTTTACATTTATCCACATTAAATTTCATTTGCCATTTTGTTGCCCAATCACTTAGTTTAGTGAGATCTTTTTGAAGTTCTTCACAGTCTGCTTTGGTCCTTACTACTTTGAGCAGTTTAGTATCATCTGCAAACTTTTCCACATCACTGTTTACCCCTTCCTCCAAATCATTTATAAATAAGTTGAATAGGATCGGTCCCAGGACTGACCCTTGGGGAACACCACTAGTTACCCCTCTCCATTCTGAAAAAGTTCCATTTATTCCTACCCTTTGTTCCCTGTCTTTTAACCAGTTTTCAATCCATGAGAAGATCTTCCCTCTTATCCCATGGCAGCTTAATTTACGTAAGAGCCTTTGGTGAGGGACCTTGTCAAAGGCTTTCTGGAAATCTAAGTACACTATGTCCACCGGATCCCCCTTGTCCACATGTTTGCTGACCCCTTCAAAGAACTCTAATAGATTAGTAAGACACGATTTCCCTTTGCAGAAACCATGTTGACTTTTGCCCAACAATTTATGCTCTTCTATGTGTCTGACAATTTTATTCTTTACTATTGTTTCAACTAATTTTCCCGGTACGGACGTTAGACTGACTGGTCTGTAATTGCCAGGATCACCTCTAGAGCCCTTTTTAAATATTGGCGTTACATTAGCTATCTTCCAGTCACTGGGCACAGTAGCCGATTTAAAGGATAGGTTACAAACCCTCGTTAATAGTGCCGCAATTTCACATTTGAGTTCTTTCAGAACTCTTGGGTGAATGCCATCTGGTCCCGGTGACTTGTTACAGTTAAGTTTATCAATGAGTTCCAGAACCTCCTCTACTGATACTTCAATTTGTGACAATACATCAGATTTGTCACCTACAAAAGACAGCTCAGGTTTGGGACCCCTGCTGAAGGTGCCCCAAATACTGGTCCCTACAGCTGCAGGCGGCCACTGCCCCTGTCCCCCCCTGACCGGCTCCCGGCACCTCCCCCCCCCCCAGCACAGCTCCGGCAGGCTCCCAACACCCCCCCTCCTGGAGCTCAACCACAGTGGCGGCGGACTCCCAGCACCCCTGCGAGCTCAGCCACCGGTGGGGCTCCCGGCACCCCCCCTCCATCCCGGCCCCAGCGGACTCCCGGCGCGGCCCACCCCCCAGCCCCAGCAGACTCCCAGTGCCCCCCCGCCCCAGCCCCAGCCCGACCCCAGCAGACTCCCGGCCGGGCCCCCGCAGCCCGACCCCAGAAGACTCCCGGCGCCCCCCCCCAGCCCAACCCCAGCAGGCTCCTGGCGCCCCCTCCCCCATCCCGGCCCCAGCAGACTCCCGGCCGGGTCCCCCCCCCCCCCCCCAGCAGACTCCCGGCGCCCGGGGTGTACTGGAAAAAAAAAACCACCGTGAACCCGGCCGTGGGGGGCTGCTGGAACCCCCCCCCCCCAGCCTGGCCCCTGTTGCTGCTGGTACCCTCCACCCCTGCCTGGCCCCATGGGGCTGCTGGAATCCCCAATCCCAGCCTGGCCCCTGCCATGGCGGGCTGCAGGCACCCCCCTCAGAGCCCAGCCCCCTGCCCTGGCAGGCTGCAGGCACCACCCCACCCCCGAGCATGGCCCCTGCCACAGGGGGCTGCCAACAACCTCCCCCCCCCCCCAGCCTGATCCCAAAGGGGGGTCGCGCTTAGAGGCCTGGAGTCTAAAAGGGGTCACCAATATAAAAAGTTTGAGAACCACTCCCATAATACCTAACAAAACAAAGAGCTACCCTCCAGTACTCTGTGGGTCAAGTTGTGTCAAGGGTACAATACACCTCATTACATTACAATGGATTGTCTGTAATGTCTTATCTAATGGGCATCCTGCACCAGATTGAATTTCCTGGGGTTGTTGTGTTGTGTTGTGTTGTGTTTTGTGTTTTTTCCCTTTATACATTCCCTCTACAATCTAGGTTTGTGGGAAGACTAATATTGAGATTACAGCTGGAGCTATATTCTGAAGAAGCAGATAATGGTCCTAGCCAGACTGCGTGAATCAAGAGCGAGTCAGATGAGCCCATGTGTAGGGGATGGGAAAGTTTGCCCCAAGTTTTGAGCAAGCAAAGCAATACTAAAATCGACCACTCACAGTCACAGACCTTTCTACTATGTCTAAAGCAGCAGTAGCCTATTATTTTCTCAGCTGGACATTAATTCTACCTTCTACAGCTGATTAATTGAGTTTAGTAATCCTACTACTCAGAGGCTCAACACGAACAGCAAGGTTTCTCCCCTAGCCCTGTCACCTGCTCCAGAGTCCCCTTCCCATTTCAAGACCTCACTCTTAACCCCTCCTTAGCCTCTCTACTTCCTCTGGCGCTTTCCTCTCATAATACAAGTAGGGTCTGGTCTTCCCAAAGGCCCCATGTATCTGTAGCAAACTGAATTTAAATTCTGCAGATGAATGCAAAGTTTGTGGCAACTTCATTATTAAATATTCCCCTTTTTAAACCAGGAAGGAAATATAAATATGAACAGACACAGCAAAGTCATCCCTTTTATAAACCAGGTTACTAACTTCAATTTAGTTTATGCCATCTCCACATTTCCAATGTGCTGCAGATATTCTACTGACAATACATAATTCCATCAAAGAAGTTGTCAAGAGAGAATGAATAAGAAACAGTTGGAGCTTTTAGCAACGATAGAGTTGAACGAGGCTATCTGGGGTTGTAATAAGCACATGAACTAGATCTTTGTGCAAAAATGATCAGCAATGAAATAGTGCTAACACTAAATTGTCATTAGGTTACCTCCACTGAGAGGAATCGAGCAGTTTGTAACTCTCAGATATCGTTTCAGGATATCTGCATACTTAGAAAGTCAATGCTCTATTAACTTAACTTTGAAAACATGACCCAAGTATATCTTTGTAAATATGAGGAAAGGAACATTTCATTTAAATAGAAGTTAAGATTCAGGACCACAATGCTATCGCAAGGTGCAGATTCCACAGCAAATCCTACAATTTGGGAATTTACGGGAACCTGGAGTGTTCTCATCCTCAACAAGGCTATCTCATTGACTCCATCTCCTGCCTTTCTCCCTTCAAATCCAAACTCATGGACTCCCCCCGCCTCCCCCACCTACAACTTTTGCCTTAAATCCCTCTCCTTCAACTCCATCCTGGATCCCTTCCAGTCTGCCTTCCATCTTCTCCAAATCACTGAAATCACTATCATCAATACCTCCAATAACCTCTTTTGGATCAAGTCTCAGGGCCACTACTCCATCCTCAGATACCTTGCCCTCTCTGCTTCTTGTTTTCATGGTGAGCAATCAGAAGCACTCATCAGGGCTCCTGCTTCAGCAGCAAAAAGATAGCCATAGGGAATTTTCTACAGGTTTAAGATTAGCAGCCATGTTAGTCTATATCCATAAACAAGACGATGAAGACTTGTGGCATCTTAGAGACTAACCAGTTTATTTCAGCACTAGTTATTTGTATTAGCACCTGGGAACCGCAATCAAGGATATTGTCCCCACAGGCACGGTACAGAGAAGTAACAAAGATAATCCCTACTCTTGAGAGCTTGATGCAACCTAACTAGCACTCTTCCGAAAGCCAGCAGCTTACCTGTTTTAATTATACTGGGACAGCAGAGCTGTGATGGGACCACCAACACTACTAAGAAGGCTGTGGACTGCAGACAAAAAATAGCCACTGGCCACAATGCGTACCAAGGACATGAGTGAAAATGATTTAGTAATGGATGGAAAATATCCTCAGATCTTAGCCCAACTTTTACAAATGCAGAAAGGACAAACCAAGCTTAAAAGCTCTATCTAAGCTCTGTCTTGACAAGGAAAACTTGTCTTGCTTAAACAGGGTTTAAACATACATGATTGCTAAATCCAATGTAAACCCAGCCTTTTACCTAGTGTAGATGCATAGTAATACCTTTAGTTCAATTTTAGCTGGATGTGTTCCAGCATAGGCAGGGATAACTTGACTAGGGGAAATGGTCAAGTTTAAGTAAAAGGCTTGGTTTCAAATTCTTTCCTCTTAGAGAAAAACAAAGTGTTATGCTACACACACAATGAAGCATCATCCTGTTTTGTTTTGTTTTTAACATTTTCAATGCAAGTACTCACACAACAAGTACTCTCCTAACACTGAAATAATATTCAAGGAAGCTCACTAATGCACATAATTTGTAGCTGGCAGAAGAAAAAAAACAGTTTATCCCAACCCTTCCGCAAACATTTAATAGCTGTAATGAGTTGCCATGATGCAAAGATCTTTTATAAAAAAAAGTAAAGAACAATTGAGTATCATTAATAACTAAAACTCAATTAGTTGCCAAAATAAGGGAACAAAGAATGTTTGGCGATTCATTATACAATCATTTTCATTGTGTTCACTCACTTAGGGTCGGATCCTACAAACACTACTGATGCTTTCTACTTCTAGCACCGCTTAGTGCCATACAATAGTGGGACTACTAACTGCAGTAAGCAGTACTTCTGGTAGTTAAATGTTTGCAGGTACAGGATTTTATTTACTAATTCACAAAATTCAGCAACTTTCCAAGGATTTCCCCCTATCATTAGTGAAGTTTTCCTTTGTATAGTGAACAAAAATGCTTTAGTATAATGACATATGTAAGGCTAAAGCAATTACAGCTCCATCCTACAGAAGTCAGTGGGATAAAATATGTAATGAAGAGCCACAGAGGTGGCCTGTATGACTGAAAAACAAACAAACAAACAGAACTCCAGTGTTTTGTTTTGTCAGGGCAATAAACACTAATAAATAAAATAAATTCCTAATCAAGTTCAAAACTGTATTAGATGGCGCCACACTCCTATTCTTTTAATTTGGATTGAGACACCACTGTTACACCCAATCACCATTTAAAAAGCAATCAAATATGAATTCATGACTATTTTTGAAATTTAAGAGCTTGGGTTCCAATCCTTCAGAGACTGTCATTTCTCCAGCTGCAAAGTTCTGTATCTTTGCTATCAATTCCATGTCTCGGCAAAAGTAAAAACTGAGTCTTGGATTTAATTTCTTTTAACAGCTATGTCTTTTTTTTAAAGGTATAACATGTTTGAGAACTATTCTTTCCTTGAAGATGTGGAGGGAGGACCCTGCAACAATTCTAGCAACACTGTTCTGTTGCCAAGGTCATACAGTACACAGTCCGATATTGCTAAATGAAATCTATAAGGACTAATTCTTCCTCCTCCTAGATGCTTACTAGATATATAATAAATTAACTTGATTCGTGTATCACTGTTAGAACTACTGCCTTCTTAGGTTGTTGTTCGTTTGTTTTTAAAGCTTATTATAAACGTTTTTCTAAGGAGGACACTGCTTAAATCATTATAAGACTGTCTCAAGCAGGGCCTGCAGGAGACTCACTGGGGCCCAGGGGAGAAAGCTGAAGCCCCACTGCATGGGGCTGAAGCCCAGGTCCCTGATCCCTGCCACCCAGGGCTGAAGCCTGACCAATGTAGCTTCATGGCAGCTCCTGTGGCATGGGACTCCAGGCAACTGCCATGCTTACTACTCCTAACCCTGGCCCTGGCTTTTATATGCAGGAAAATCAGTTATTGTGGCAGAAGTGGGGTGTGGAGTTCTCACAGCTTGTTGGGGAGGGGGCAGGGCCTCAGAAAGAAAAAGGTTGAGAACCTCTGGTCTAACTAATAAATCTATATATATAAAAGTCAAATGGTGTATGCGTGTGCGTGCGTGTATGTACGTTCCCTTACTCCTTCCACACCGTTTGAGCTAGAGACTTGAAATTTGGTACAGTTATAGGGTTTAAAATCACAGGGTAAGAATCAAAAAAATTTCAAATCTCACCTCTGACGCCCCCTAGGGGTGAAATTCTTTAAAACCCATTAACATCAGCGGGGCAGCAGGTTAACAGCTGCTGTTCTCTGTGACATAGTTATGATGTAATAATACCCCCCTCCAACGGCCCCCGCACTCCCTCAGCTCTCTCCTCTCTCCCCCCCTCCAACGGCCCCTGCACTCGCTCAGCTCTCTCCCCCCTCCCAAGGCCCTCCCACTCGCTCAGCTCTCTCCCCCCTCCAACGGCCCCCCCACTCGCTCAGCTCTCTCCCCCCTCAGGTAAAAATCAAAAAAATTTTAAATCTCACCCCCCTCCCCCCACTCCAACGGCCCCCCCCACTCGCTCAGCTCTCTCCCCCCTCCCCCCCTCCAATGGACCCGAGCAACGCCGGGTATTTCTGCAAGTTACAAATACAGAGAGCCTTCCAAACAATGATCTCATGGTGATTTATAAAAGCGATATGTATTCCCCTATTTACAGTTGGAGAAACTGAGGCACAAAGAAGTGACCTGACTTTTCCAAGGATACAGAGCTGAGTGACAAAGTCATAAACAGATCCCAGGTCTCCTTATTCCAAGTTATGTGCTCTAAACATCAGACACTCCAACTCCCTTGAGACAGGATTTTTATCTGCATATTTATGCAAAGTAGGCTTTAAAAGTAGTATTGGTTCAATTAAGTATTCTGTCTTTCAAAAAAACCTCATATTTTAATATCCTAAGGCCATTCAACTGGGATCCAGATAAGATCACACACCCTAGATGAGGAAAGAATTTACCCTGAGAATGTCAGAAGTCAAAAAATCTCTTGAAACACACAATAATTACCAATCTGTAGAAAATTAAGTAGACAGATTGCATATCTGCATAGCAACACATTTTAAACTTAATCATCACTTACTTCCTGCTATAGTAATGGCCTCTTACATATAGTTTGCAAAATACCAGCGGAGATCAAAGGCAGATTGTTATGACACCTGCTTTGAGCTGGTGAGAAACAAAAGCAATTCATACCATAGGAGAGCATTTCAGTTATATTTAGTGTCAATAAGTTTCAATCAACCTGCAGCAGCATTATTATTAGTTTTGGGTTTCACTTCTGTAACATGTTTGGATTTAACAATGAAACTACAACAATAATTAGGACTCATCTGAACAGATATAACTGTTTCAGTTAGGGGTATGATTATTTTTAACCCAGTACAAATCCACTTATTGGCACAATGCTACTAGGTGAGCTGTACCACTTCAGCTGCGTCAGTACAGTTAAAGCTGTGTATACACAAGCCCTTAGTGGTAGCCTTGGACTCGGATTCTGAGTTCTAAAGAAACAGAATCTTTCAACTGGATGACACATTGCAAGGAGCAATTTACAGGCTCAAAAGAGATGAGAGCTGAGAGCTGATTTCTGTGTGTTTGAAGTTCTCTCAGGAAATTTCTACTGTGATGTAGCTAGCCAATGTCAATACAGTAACCCCTACCTGGGTTTGACCTCACCTAGCTCCACCAGAGCTCCAGAGCCTTGTCTCTATTAGGATTTTACATTGAGATAATTAATGTGCCTTAGCTCTCTTTGTTAAAAAAAAAGAGAACAAAAAAACAACACTTTTTTTTGGCAATGAAGATATAGGCAAAAACCTTTTCAGCTGCTTCCTCGCACTGTGCTCTGAAGCAGCTCTCTGTCCTAGACTTAAAATGGAGTCACCTCTGCCACAGAATATAGACCCATCTTGGCAGCGGATGTGTAGGGAAAAACGTGTAAAACTTGTTTATACTTTACATTACATGCCTTTAATTTATGTGTTAAGTGCCTATTCTACAGAACTGAAATCAATGGGAAAACTGCCAAATTAAATAGGTCTTAAATGCCCAATTCTGAAAAGTCCCATGTAACCTAAACTTCCACATAAGTAGAGGGGTGGACACCCAGTGCCTTCAGTGTAGAACATCTTTCATGACTAATGATTAATCACAGAACGTAAGGCGTTGGTTTTGTGCTATGTACTCTTGACTGGTCTGGGGTCTTCATATCTGAATGGCTACTTCTCTGGCCGATCAGTGGAGCTCTCTCTTTTAAATATAAGGGAGAGCTATACAGACAGCAGTCATCAGGAGAAATCAGCTCATCCCACCTTGACCTCAGCCTGGGCCTGTTGAACTTTATAAGGAAGTGAAAGATACCCCCTTGTTAATATTTCACAAGCTCGTAAACTTGTGCTCTCCCCCCAGCATCCAGGCTAAACCCAGGGTTGCGAGTTCAATCCTTGAGGGGGCCGATTAGGGGCAAAAATCTGTTGGATGATTTCATTGGGGCTTGGTCCTGCTTTGAGCAGGAGGTTGGACTAGATGATCTCCAGAGGTCCCTGCTATTCTAGGATCAGTTTGCTGCCTCCTGGGGGGGGGGGGGGGGGGGGAGGGGGGGAACAGGGCAAGTTTCCTGTCCTGTGGAATCACAGCAGGGCTCAGACTAGACAACCAGAAACTGGGCCCAGGAGAAACACCAGCCCCTGCCCCAAATCCTGAATGGGGGGGGGGGTCCCCTTATCGCCGCCTTCCCCACTGAGAGCAGGGGCCGAGTCGTCCCCCCCCCCCCTGTGTGGGACAGACACACACACCCCCGCACACACACCTCCCCGCGCACACACACACACACCTCCCCACACACACACACACCTCCCCCCCCACACACACACACCTCCCCGCGCGCTCGGGGAGGTGTGTGGGTGCGCGTGCGGGGAGGTGTGTGTGGGGGGGAGGTGTGTGCGTGTGTGTGTGCGGGGAGGTGTGTGTGTGCGCGGGGAGGTGTGTGTGTGCGCGGGGAGGTGTGTGTGTGTGTGTGTGTGTGCGCGGGGAGGTGTGTGTGTGTGTGCGCGGGGAGGTGTGTGTGTGTGTGGGGGAGGCGATAAGGGGACACCCCCCCCACACACACACACACCTCCCCGTGCACACACACACACACACACCTCCCCGCGCACACACACACACCCCTCCCCGCGCGCGCACACACACACACCTCCCCGCGCGCGCGCACCCACACACCTCCCCGCGCGCGCACCCACACACCTCTCCGCGCGCGCACACACCCACCTCCCCGCGCGTGCACACACACCCCTCCCCGCACACACACACACACACACACACCCCTCCCCGCACACACACACCCACACACCTCCCCGCGCCGTTGCCTGGGGCTGTGACGCGCTGCGGCAGGGGCGGGGCTATCTCCCGCCGGGGGACCAGGCCCTGCCCCCCCCCGGTGACATGGCGCCGGAGCCCCGCGCGCCGGCGGGCACGAGCCCGGACACTCCCCGCGCGCCCGCGGCCGCGCCTCACCTCCGCTCCGACCCCGCTCCCGGCGCGCGGCTCGGCCTCCCAGGGATGCGCGCGGCACGTTCAGGCAGCGGCTCGGGCCGCGAGCGCCGAGTCGTCGACCCGGAGGGAGGGAGGGAGAGAGAGAGGCGGGTGGCTCGTCAGAGAGCCCCGCCCCTCAGTCCCCAACATGGGGGGGGGGATTAGCCCCGCCCACAGCTCCAGATCGCGCGCGGGGGGGGGGGGACCCTTCATAGCCTCTTCCTCTCAGACCCCCCCCCAACGGATCGTCGTTCACGCCTGGGGGGGGGGGGGGACACTGCTCACAGCCCCACCCACCTCAGCCACTTCCCTCTCAGGGGGGAGCAGAGACCCCCCCACATACAAGCCAGCTCCTTCCCCCCCCCACTCATGTCTGGCGGGGGAGGGGCGGGCAGTGATCACCCCTTCCCCACGCCCTCCCTGGGGCCCAGCTGCCCAGGCACTGCCCTGTGGACGGGACCCGGGCAGGGCCAGCATCCCTCGCCCCCTGGTCCTCTCAGAGGCCCCGGGCGCACAGGAGAATCCTGCCCCCCCCCATTTAAAAGGGAGGCTCTCGCCTTCGCCATTGTGGAGAGAAGCTTGAAAATGGGGCGCCCGGGGGACAGAAAGAGCCCAAGATGTGCTGTGTTTAAAATCACAGGGTTCGCATGAGTTTTGCACCCTGGGTGGCCACCAGATTGCCGTGAGGGGGTGCATCTGCACAAACATCAGAGGAGGCCCCCACGGCAATACGTGCCCTGTCACCCAGGACACGGCCGTTCTCATGTGGGGTGCAGATAGGACCCTCAGCCACCAAGCCAAGACCTAGGGCTGGCCCGGGTGCAGACGTCACTACAGCCCTTTCTCCAGTGCCTGGTGGAAATGAGCTTGTACCATACTGCAGCACAACCCGGCCCCGATCCTGCCATCAGATCGACAGGGCTGGGCCCTTTGGAAGGATCTGCTTGAGTGGCTTAAATTGCAGGATCAGGAGCCTATGTTGTACCCTTGCTTGTAATAATAATGTACATAAGTTTCTTAGTATCAGAAACATCTACAGTAGAACCTCAGAAGAAACAAAAACAAAAACCCACCCAACAGTACAGTACTGTGTTAAATGTAAACTACTAACAAAGGGAAAGCTTAAAAAATATTTGACAAGGGAACTATTTCTATGCTTGTTTCATTTAAATTAAGATGGCTGAACACAGTGTTTTTTCTTTTACATAGTAAAGTTTCAAAGTTGTATTGAGTCAATCTTCAGTTGTAAACTTTTGGAAGAACAACCATAATGTTTTGTTCAGAATTACAAACATTCCATTCCATTCTGGAGGTGTCTGAGGTGCTATTGTATCTCTGTACCTCTGTGACTTAGTATAACAGGAACTTCATTCATTTAAAGATCTCCATGTAGGTAAGAGCTGGAATGGGAGGGCTGTTAATAATAATTATGGATACCTTGTACTATATTCACATTGGTATTTAGTGGCAAAATGTACAGAATGAATACTGCCCCAGATAGTTATCTGTTTACAAATCGGACAAATAGCTGGTACAATCATAGAAGATTAGGATTGGAAGGGACTTCAAGAGGCCATCTAGTCCAACTCCCTGCTCAAAGCAGGACCAATACCAACTAAATCATCCCAGCCAGGATTTTGTCAACCTGACCTTAAAAACCTCTAAGGATGGAAATTCCACCATCTCCCTAGGTAACCCATTCCAGTGCTTCCCCACACTCCTAGTGAAATACTGTTTCTTAATATCCAACCTAGGTCTTCCCCGCTGCTACTTGTTCTGTTATCTGCCACCATTAAGAAAAGCCGAGCTCCATACCCCTTGGAACTCCCCTTCAGGTAGTTGAAAGCAGCTATCAACTCCCCCCTCACTCTTCTCTTCTGCAGACTAAATAACCCCAGTTCCCTCAGTCTCTACTCTAAGTCATATGCCCCAGCCCCCTCATAATTTTCATTGCCCTCCGCTGGACTCACTCCAATTTGTTCACATCCCTTCGGTAGTGGGGGGACCAAAATTGGCCACAGTACTCCAGGTGTGGCCTCACCAGTGTTTTTTTGCCTCTGTCTTCACGAACAAGGTCAGCTCCCAGACTCCTGCACTGGGCAGCACAGCATGGGGAGGAGGTGACCAGCCATCTGTGGGAAAAGAAGTGGTTCAGGACTATTTAGAAAAGCTGGACGAGCACAAGTCCATGGGGCTGGATGTGCTGCATCCGAGGGTGCTAAAGGAGTTGGCTGATGTAATTGCAGAGCCATTGGCCATTATCTTTGAAAACTCATGGCGATCGGGGGAGGTCCCAGATGATTGGAAAAAGGCTAATGTAGTGCCCATCTTTAAAAAAGGGAAGAAGGAGGATCCAGGGAACTACAGGCCAGTCAGCCTCACCTCAGTGCCTGGAAAAATCATGGAGC
Organism: Sternotherus odoratus; assembly: GCA_032164245.1. NCBI lineage: Eukaryota > Metazoa > Chordata > Testudines > Kinosternidae > Sternotherus > Sternotherus odoratus. Next base: position 6,463,027 of record JAVMKO010000007.1, on the reverse strand, counting down.
AGGTCCTCAAGGAATCAATCCTGAAGCATTTAGAGGAGAGGAAAGTGATCAGGAACAGTCAGCATGGATTCACCAAGGGCAAATCATGCCTGACTAACCTAATTGCCTTCTGCGATGAGATAACTGGCTCTGTGGATGAGGGGAAAGCAGTGGATGTGTTGTTTCTTGACTTTAGCAAAGCTTTTGATACGGTCTCCCACAATATTCTTGCCAGCAAGTTAAAGAAGTATGGGCTGGATGAGTGGACCATAAGGTGGATAGAAAGCTGGCTGGATCGTCAGGCTCAACGGGTAGTGATCAATGGCTCAATGTCTAGTTGGCTGCCGGTATCAAGCGGAGTGCCCCAAGGGTCGGTCCTGGGACCGGTTTTATTCAATATCCATCTGGAGGATGGTGTGGACTGCACCCTCAGCAAGTTTGCAGATGACACTAAACTGGGAGGAGTGGTAGATACATTGGAGGGTAGGGATAGGATACAGAGGGACCTAGACAAATTAGAGGACTGGGCCAAAAGAAATTTGATGAGGCTCAACAAGGAGAAGTGCAGAGTTCTGCACTTAGGATGGAAGAATCCCATGCACTGCTACAGACTAGGGACTGAGTGGCTAGGCAGCAGTTCTGCAGAAAAGGACCTAGGGATTACAGTGGATGAGAAGATGGATATGAGTCAACAGTGTGCCCTTGTTGCCAAGAAGGCTAATGGCATTTTGGGCTGTATAAGTTGGGGCATTGCCAGCAGATCGAGGGACGTGATCGTTCCCCTCTATTCGACATTGGTGAGGCCTCATCTGGAGTACCGTGTCCAATTTTGGGGCCCACGCTACAAGAAAGATGTGGAAAAATTGGAAAGAGTCCAGAGAAGGGCAACAAAAATGATTAGGGGTCTGGAGTGCATGACTTATGAGGAGAGGCTGAGAGAACTGGGATTGTTTAGTCTACAGAAGAGAAGACTGAGGGGAGATTTCATAGCTGCTTTCAACTACCTGAAAAGGGGTTCTAAAGAGAATGGATCTAGACTCTTCTCAGTGGTACCAGATGACCGAACAAGGAGTAATGGTCTCAAGTTGCAGTTGGGAAGGTTTAGATTGGATATTAGGAAAAACGTTTTCACTAGGAGGGTGGTGAAGCACTGGAATGGGTTACCTAGGGAGGTGGTGGAATCTCCTTCCTTAGAGGTTTTTAAGGTCAGGCTTGATAAAGCCCTGGCTGGGATGATTTAGTTGGGGATTGGTCCCGCTTTAAGCAGGGGGTTGGAATAGATGATCTCCAGAGGTCTTCTCCAGAATACTTCCAACCCTAGTATTCTATGAAATAGAGGGGAATAATCACTTCCCTCAATCTGCTGGCAATGCTCCTACTAATGCAGCCGAATATGCTGTTGGAGTTCTTGGCAACAAGGGCACACTGTTGACTCATATCCAGCTTCTCATGCACTATAATCCCCAGGTGCTTTTTTGCAGAACTGCTGCTTAGCCAGTTCTGCAAAAAAGGACCTGGGGATTATAGTGGGGTTCTTCCTTCCCAAGTGTAGGACTCTGCACTTGTCCTTGTTGAACCTCATCAGATTTCTTTTGGCCCAATCCTCCAATTTGCCTAGGTCAACCTGGACCCTACCCCTACCCTCCAATGTATTTACCTCTCCCCCCAGCTTAGTATCATCTGCCAACTTGCTCAGGCTCAGGCTGCAGCACTAAAAAATTGCAGCGCAAATGCTCTACCCCAAGCCCGAATGTCCACTAGGGTTGCCAACTCTGTACGCGCACAAAAACAAACACCCTTGCCCTGCCCTCTGAGGTCCTGCCAATGCCCTGCTCCTTCTGAGGCCCTGGCCCTGCTCATTCCACCCCTCCCCCCCACCCCATCGCTCACTCTCTCCACCCTCACTCACTTGCTCATTTTCACCAGGCTGGCTCAGGGGGCTGGAGGGGGTGAGGGCTGGGGGGTGCAGGCTCTGGGCTGCGGCAGGGGTTGTGGTATGGGGTTGTCATGCGGGGGCTCTGGCTGGGGGTGCGGGCTCTGATGTGGGGCTGAGGATGAGGAATTTGGGTACAGCAGGGAGCTCTGGGCTGGGACTGCATGGCCCGGAGGCTAGCAGGGAGCCTGTCAGCCCCGCTGCATGGCGCTGCCAACTCGACAGTCAGCGGCCCGGTCAGTGGTATGGACTGGTATGAGAAAGAAACTGGGATGCTGCCCTAACCATAAGGCACAGCATGAAAGAAGGTCCCAGAATTAGGAGAGGGGGAAGGAGCTATTGGCACCTTGGAGAGACGTCTGAGCTGAGCATCTTTTGATAAAGGCACTGGATTGGAACTCAAAAAAACTGGGTTCAACTTCTGGTTTTGCCACAATCTTCTATGTAACTTTGGGCACCAATTTAACAAAACACTTATCTGATTGACTTCAAAGGGACTTAACTACGCAGGCAAGAAAATTGCAGCATCAGGTAGTTAATCTCGCTGTGCCTCAATTATTCATTTGTAAAATGGAGATCATACTTCCTGCAGCTGTCTTGTCTTCTTGGATTATAAACTAGGTGGGGCAGGAACTCTCTCTTCTGTGTTTGTAGAGTTCCTAGCAAAATGGGGTCTTGGTGTGAGTCTTTAGGAAGGAACTGTAATAAAAATGATGATAATCGATGTCCTGCAAAGTTCTGCTTTGGGGATAACCCCCATTAAAATCTTTCCGCTGCTGTGTTGCATGTATAAAGAATGTGTGGCTGGCTAGGATTAGTATTTATGATTATGAATCTTCTTTTGATGGGTCACATATTGGCCTTTACCAAAGGCTAGCTCCTGAACTCGATAGGTGAGCCGAGAGTCTGCTTTGCTATGGCAACTCATCTGGTCTTAATGAAATATCCATCCTGTCTAGCATGTGGGCATCAGGTATTTGCATTCAGGGTTATTTTCCTCAAGCGAAATTGCATTGATGAACACACATCAGTATAGCAAGTGGGGAGACTGTGCCCCTTCACTTTTGTCTCCTTCCATCACAAGCATATTAGCACTAATTTCTGCTCCTGCTGCTTGATGTGTTTAGAAGAGGGGTAGATGGATATGTAAATGGAGAGCATGTGGACTGGAGCATTCTTCTCCTTTCTTTCTCAGATGCACTTGTTAGCACTGTGAATATATATATAAAGGCTTTCACTGGACAAATATTAAGTATTTATTTAGTTAAGATCTTTATTTACTTGAAGGGGCGTTTTGCCTGAGTCAGTCTTGAATAATGGCTGCAGGGTTTGTCTTCAGAAAGATTCCAGTGTCTCCCTTCACTGAGTTTTGTGGAAAGCAAAAAAAAATGTTGTATGCTATACGGCAAGTCCCCCAAATGGGTTTTGCTGCAACAGTGAGTCATGGCCAGTGACTTAGATATAATTGCAATATACCCTTTTTTTAGATTACCATTACAACCGTGAGGATCGGAACTCAACATGCTGATGGGCGTTAGAAGCAGCAGCTGGGAGGGACCCTGGACTGAATTCCTGGCAGACTTCAGCTGTTTTCATAATTTTCTGCACATCAGTGAATATTTATGTATATTATGCATATTATTTAAAAATCAATGCATGTTTTAAAATGTCACTGTAGATTAGTACACTGTGTTCTTTGCACTTTTCTTTGGTCCCTGATATGATTTCTTTAATAGTATGTGAAAATCCATTCACTGGAATGAAACGTCTGAATGATCTTTCAGAGTTAATTAGCCTTTTTAAAAAATATATATATTTTGAACCATTCTCATGGCTGAACAAGAAATGCAAATTTTATTTAAGTGTGTTGGGTGTTAATGATCCTTTATGCATAGAGCCCTGCATGGATATAACATCTGTATCTGCACCCGAGCCGCACTCCACAGAAACAGTCCGTGGATATCAGCGGATTTTCAGGGCTTTATTTATGCAGAATCCTTAGCCTTTTAATCGACTGTCTAGGGAGATATTATACTATAATGGTGTTTCCAGCTGCCCACTGTTCAATCTGTACTAAAACAGAAAGAAGGGAAAAAGTCCTATAAGGATGAACACTTGCTCTCTTGCTTCGCCGCCCTCCCCTTCTCTCCCCCATCATTAGTTATGTGCAGCAAGGTACCAGCTCCTGCTTCAAAGACTGAGGGAGCTCTCTCCACATCTCTGCAGCATTTGAAAGCAGGCCCCTGCTGAGCCCACTTTTACCACTGAAGATTAGGCAGTGACAGAGGCAACACTCTGTACCTTGCCCTGGGGTGGGAGCCTGAAAGGTCAAGCGGTTGGAGTACCTAGAATAGGGTAGCCATCCCTCTAGGATTGTCATGGAACCCCCAGGAGTTAAAGATTAATATGAAATGAAAGATTATGTCATGGGATGAAACCGCCAGGAATACGTCCCAAAAAATGGGCAACTCTAGTGCCTGAGAACACATTAGAATCTGGCCATGACGCTTTTTCAAAAAATTTATGCTATTAAAATCGTGGGTGTTAGCGTTTGATAAATCACAAATATAATTTTTAAACTGAGTCCAGCATCAACAATTTCAGCAGCACAATCCAAGGAAGCCAGGTGTGTTTATTGACTCTGTGGAGTGACATCTTGATTCAGATGAAAAGAGAAAAGCAACCCTCATTGTGGGGGTCAACGTGGGTGGACCTGATCCAAAGTCCATTGAAGCCAATAGGCTCCCATTGAACTGTGGATCAAGCTCGTAATCACAGAAGGGTAGGACTAGAAGGGACTTCCATAGGTCATCGCGTCCAGTCCCCCTGCACTCAAGGCATTTAGCTCTGAAGCCCTACATTCATTGGTTACAAGTAAAGGTGGATTTGATGGTCTTGTCTTGTGCATGTCAAAAACCCACCACAGTTCTGGACACAGCTGGCAATCTGCTCCAGAGGTGTCATAGAGCCACACTGCCACACACTTAGTGAGGTGAATTAACACTGCTGTGTGATGAAGGATGGACAGCCCCCGCCTGCACTCTGCCTGACCCACACCAGGGTTCTTAGCCTCAATTTTCATTACCTTCAATGAACTTGGTAAACACATGAGTCAACGTGTACAACCCTGGCTCAGTCCTGAATGGTAGGGCTCACATAAGCCTGGCTAACAAACCAGGATATACTCCTACAAGAATGTCGCCCTGCAGCTGACTTAGCGAAACTTCCTGCTTCTTTACATTGTTCAAACTATGATTTACACAGCCCGGACAATAAACGTATGCAAAATAAATCTTCCGTTGCAGCCACACAGGAAGGAATGGAGCTACCTGTCCTTACTCAAAGCATATATGCAGTGGACAAAAGCCAAACCAGAGCTCTATTCTCATACGACTCAATTCTGTGAAACTGACATAATTACATCTTAAAACACTACGCAAAACCCATAATGTAGCCTGGACTCTGGCACTAAGATTGGCACCCCCACACCCACCGCAAAAAAAACAACCCAACAAGACCCTGTCCACACAGTAGGGGTGGGATAATCATCTTTACCAAACTCCAAATATCATACCACGGTATTGATCAGCCAAGAGAATTATTATCTGTATTGTCACAGTTTGGGATGTCATTTTTATTCAGCAAAGCACTTAAGCATATGCTTATGTCCATCTCTATTCAGCAAAGCACACATGCTTAAAATTAAGCATGTGCTTTGCTGAATAGAGATAGATGTAAGCACGTACTTGTGTGCTTTCCTGAATCAGGGCTTCTAGCCACACCCAGAGGCCCTAACTGGGTTCCTAGCCCCATTGTGTTAGGGGCTGTACAAAGAGTTAGTCCAAATACACAAGACAGACAAATGGCGGAGGGAAGAGGTGAGGTGAAGTGGTTTGCCCTAGGTCACCTGGCAGAAAAGCTGGGAATAGAGAGAGCCCCAGTCTCTTAAGTTCCAGTCTAGCATGTTATCTACACTGTCATGTTAAGCAAATTAATCTGGTTACTGAAATGGAGTGGCTGGGAACATGCTAAGGTGAGGGACTGAAGTGGATGGGAATTGAGTCCTAGAAGTTGGGGTACAGGAAGCAGGGCTGTGCAGATGAGTGGGTGGTGGGCAGAACTGAGCCACACTCATTGCCTGTCACCTCAAGGCAGTGGCCATCACCAACCCTTGTTTTTTCAGATGACTTTTGTGTGAATATGGACCTGAGCAAATTGCTGGATTGGTGTACAGATCAGATCCAAGCAGGGGATCCCTTCCATCTCTACTTTTTGAGCTCAGCAGTAGGGTGGGACGTTACTTTTGTAAACAGGTGATTAATTCCCCTTCGTGCTGAACTGGTTGTCTCTTGCAGGAGTGCTTCTGCCAATACTGACAGGTTGGAATCTAGTCAGTTTTTTTAAAAGAGTGGATTACAGGGCATGGCTGTAGGTAAGGGTCTGTCACACAACAGGGGAAACTGACAGCCCAGGAGAAGCAGTGAAACTAACGGTACAGAGTGCTGTCAAACGTGGAAAGAGATCTGAAAAACAGAAATACTTTTCTTTCAGTTGCTGTCATCTTGAATACTACACTTCATCATACACGCTGCCTCTCAAAATGAACAACATGATATGTTTAAGTGCTCTGCTGCCCACCCTGAAGTCTGACCCCAGAGTCCTTGAACTTAGGTTAAAACAACAGCATGTCAAAAAAAGGAGAAAGAAGTGTGATTATTTTTTAAAAAGCATCAAGATTGCAGTCAATGGGCCTAATCTTCCATCCATTTGCGCCATTGATTTCAGATGGAGCGGGACATATGGAATTTCTGCCCCAGATTCTATGGGGGCTTGGGGAAAGGCAGCAGGACCTTGATCTGGCAAAAACTTAAGCTCATGAGTAGCGTTATGGATGTGATAGTTCCACTGAGTTCAAAGTTATTCTCTCACATAAGAGGAAAATTAAAAAGAAAAGTTATGTCTAATTGTGAATGAATAAGAAGCAGTTCAATTTCACTGCCTTTGTTCTGTGCTTGTACCACACCAGTGTAATGTCTGTGATTGTAGCTCTTGATCTGTGCCTTATAAATATCCCATTGAAGTTCAGTTTTTACAAATAAAAGGTCAAGAACCTTTTTTTCCCAAATTAAGTCTTATTTTAAGTTGAAGACAATAGGAACGCTACATGCCATCGCAGACCTTAAATCCACATTAGAGCTTTTTTCTGTGGAATTGTACTTATCTTCTCTAGTGCTAGTGACCTTGGTGTTATCTTTTGAGCTTGCTGTCAGCCATGCAGGGATCTAACATCCTGAGCAGCCTAGGTCCAGCTGCAGTATAAAACACGAAGCAATAGTAATACATTTCTCAATATCAACAAAACAACAGAGGCTGGTAATGCTCCTGGCAGGAAATACTCTGTTAAATAAAGTAGGCTCTGAGGACAGATATTATTGCACATATTTGCTTGAGGGGAGAGGAACCAAAATTGATCATTCTGATATTTCTTTATGATTTTTTTCAGTTTAAACTGTCAAGTAATCATGAAAGAGAAATGATCTTGCTGGCATTACAAGCTGATAATAAGAAATGCAGCATCGCACTGTGTCTTGCTGCCCCATTTGACATTGCACATTTTAAATCCAGATCCAAGGATCCTGGTGAACTGTAGTTCAGTTCTGAGAGACAATGTGATAGTGGATGGAGCACTAGACTGGGACTCAGGAGACTTGTGTTCTATTTCTCACTCTGCCACTGGCCAGCCAGGTGATCTTGGGCAAGTCACCTCTCCTCTCTGTGCCTCAGTTTCCCTTCATCGGTTGTGTCTGCTTACACCATATAAGTTCTTCAGGGAAAGGACTGTTCCTCACAGTGGTGAAATCCTGGCTCCACTGAAGTCAATGGGACTTTGGTCATTACCTTCAATGAGATCAGGATTTCTCTATTTGTTTGTGCAGCACCTGGGACAGTGGACTTGGGGCCTCTTGACACCCTCATCCAGTAATAATAATAATGTAGCAGACATCAGCGAGAGAACAGTCAGTAGCAAATTTGACCAGTAAGAAACCAGTTTAAAAGGTAATTTCCTCCCACCCCCACTGACCATTTTAAAACCAATGCTGGTTATTAGATATTCACTTTTGATAGGGCAGGATTCGGAGTCTACTTGGCTATATTAATTTCTTTAAAGTTTCGAGTATTCATTTTCTTTCCCCGGGTCAGTAACTATATTGCCGGTCCTACTCTGGATATAGGATTTTCTCCAAACATCCCGATTAATAAAACGGTGCAATACATGCGGGCCTCTCTTTAATTTGCATGGAAGACACCCGGCTCTTTTAAAGGGCTGTGCACAGAAGCATGAAGATCTTCATTGTGCCCATATGTCTCTTTTGCTTCTGAGTCCCCGGATTTCCTTATGCACCCTAAAATGGTTGCAAAGAGTAGTGCAGGCTGCATGTTTCTAATGGTGGAAGGTACCCCCTGCATAGTGAGGAGAGCTCTACCAAGGAAACATTATGTCTCTTTTCAAGTGCAACATGGAACTCCCTGTGGGGCAGGCTGGCTTCAGATTGCACCTATCAAGGGCCAGGAATTCACTGCTACAATCTGGCCGGTAGGGTATAATCCAGCTCTGATTGAAATCAATGGGAGTCTCTCCATTGAAGTCCATGGAAGCTGGATTGGGTAGGATGTGTTTTATCCCCTATCTGAACAAGGACATGATAATAAACCAATATGTGTTTTATCCCCTATCTGAACAAGGACATGATAATAAACCAATATTCATTATTGGAGAACATCATTTACAAAGGAAACCAATTTCATTTCACTTTCAAATCCCCCAAGCGCCTGCTGGCTCACACTGGTTTTATAAACGATGACAGCAGCACTTAATGTGTAAAGAAAAGAGGGGTCGGGGTTCAAGCAATTAGGCGCCACGGTTTAAACAATTTGTTTTCATTTGTAACTGCTGCAGCAAGTCCAGCAAGTGCCGGGGCTCTGAACCGCCAAGCCTAGAGCTCAGCCCTGACACAAATTAAGCCCTGTCCCACAGATACCAGGCTGAAGCCCTGTGCATCAAAGCCTGTATCAAGTTAAATAGGCCTTGCTGTTTGTTTGCTTTGAAGGAAGATTGGCTTTTGCTTAGCTGTTAAATAGAATGATTGCAATGGCAGATATTTAGCAGACACGCCCACACCTGACTTACTACATGTCCTATGATAAGGCCTGATCCTCCCGTGGGCTAGTGTTAATATAGTGGAAATCCGCAGCTGCACAGGCTTTGGTGGGGAAGTCTGGTCCATAGACACATGGTTTGTATATGTTAGATCACGTGTCATGTTTCGAGTGGCGGCATTTGTTTCTCATGGAGGGTTGGGAAATCCTGGGCCTCCTCCCTACACTAGGCCTAAAATGCTAAGTATTATTGTTGACCTGCTTGTGGATGAAAAAGGATGGATCTAGCTCTCCCAAGGACCTAAATATTGCACCAAGCACTAGCCAGAGGCTGACATATAACACCCTCGCTTAAATTCCCAATGCTATTGCCAGCCACTATAGGAGATGCAAATGCTCTTAATTCAAAGGAGAAGAGGCTAGGTTTGAAGGTTCAGATTCTGGGAGGACAGAGTTACAGGTGTGGGTGTGACTGTCACTTCCCTGACCTCCCCGCACAGAGCCTGAATAGGGTCAGATCCTCAGGGGGTGTAAATCGGCATAACTCCGCCGATGTCAGGGACATTACGTCAGCTGAGGATCCGGCCCATAGGCTCTATATGGGAGGAGGGACTGTCACCCTCGGTACGCTAAGCGTGGGCACATCAGTGTCCGGTCACTGGGACACAGCAGTAGCGGGGTATTAAGCAGCGGAGCCAGTGCTAGCATCTCCACACAGCAACGCCTCCTGGGGTCTTGAAGAGCCGAGACTTCTGCCCTCTGCTGACTGGCTGTTTGCTCCAACTCTCTCCTTCCGCCAGCCTCTGCAGCTCAGCTTGACTTCACTCCTGCCTCTCTTACCTTCTTCTCCTCTCCTCTGTCCCCTCACCCCGCTTCCCTTTCCATTTAACCGATCTACTCCTAACTAACCCCACCCCCAATAAATGGTGGAATTAATATAGCTTACACTATTTGTCTATATGGCTAATCCACCCTGAACATGCCCAATCCTGTCTGATCTTGGCAGCTAAGCAGGGTTGGGTCTGGCTAGTACTTGGATGGGAGACCTCCTAGGAATACCAGCTGCTGTAGGCTTAACGTGAGTGTGGGGCTAGCAACTCCACCCCGTAGGGAACCAACTTGCTACTGAAAAGCCAACAAGAGAGATGGAGTGCTCTGTGGTTGGTGGCCCATACCCTGCCTGGGGGGGTGACGGGCAGGGAGAGAGAGAGACACTATTTGTCTACCCCTTGCCCACGCTGGTTGAATCTGGTTGTAAACTTTCCAGGCAGGGGCTGTCAACTATTGTACAGTGCCTAGCACAATGCCATAACAAACATCATTACTATTTAAGATCAACACCATGCTTGGAATCTGAGTCTCCTGCACTCCAAGAGCAGCCTCACTGAAATCTTTTCCACCCAAGGAGTACCAGAGGCAAGGGGAGGAGGGGGAAATAACTCGATAAGAAATGAAACGTCAGCTTTAGGAAGTTGCCAGATGTCCCAACGTCTGGCTATAGACTGAAACAGATGGAAATAGATGCTGTATAAAAAGACGACTACTTTGCACATGTACGGTGTCTTTCTTCCAGGGATTTCAATGTGCTTTACAAACCAACCCTCACAGCAGCTAACCACTGTCACCATATGACAAATGAAGAAACTGAGGCACAAGGAAGCTAAGTGACTTGTCCAAGGTGACACACACAGTCTGATAGGAGCTGGGGAGAGGGGGAATCCTAGCCCTATGGAAGTCAGTTGGAACATTCATTTCATCCTGGTATTTCTCCCAGCTCTCAGGCCTGTGTTTTAAGCACAAGATCATCCTTCCCCCCTTAATATTTTCACCTCCTAACAACATTTTCACAAGCTTTATCTCCCTGAATGACAGATCACACCACAGCCACACTCTGAATGGTCCCCGCTTGCGACTTTGTTGCTGCGTGGAAATGGCTTGTGACAAAAACAGGGGACTTTCCCTTGTCTCCTGCTTTCCACAGATTATAATAAAACCCATTTAAAAAAAAAAACCACAACCACCCAGCACAAATCAGCACAAATCAGCGCTTCCCCTTTCTGCAGCCCTGGGGACTAATTTACTCCAGTGACCCGGGTCAGATTTGCTCAGTTCAAGACGCAAAGACACCAGGGACTTAAAGCAGCCACCTAACTTAGCAAGCAAGTCAAAGGAGCTTTGGAAGCGCTCTCACTACTTTAGTTGATAGAGGGAGGGAGAAATAGACAGCTCGATTCCTGGCCGTTGCTCCTTTGTTTGCAAATAGACCTCACATGGCTGAGGCGAGGAAAGTGAGCAAGACAAAGCCCGCTCCATCCACGTCTTGCCACTGTGGCAGCAAACAGGAGGCGAGGAAACCCCCGACCCCTGCATGGTCCTCCTCCCTGGGAGACATGCACATGCCAGAGCTGAGACAGGCAGGGTGCTCCACCGCCCATGCAAGCCAGCCCGAAGAAGCAGCCACGTTGAAAGCAGATGCTCCGTTACCCTGCGCCCCGCCCCCGGCCCGATCCCCGGCCTGTAGGCTCGCCCGGCCCCCGCGAGCTCCGCGCACTCACATGCGGCCCCCCGGCGCCCGGCTGCCGGCGGGGAGGCGCGTTCGAGCCCATCCCGCCTCGCCGCCCCGCGTCCCGGCTCCAGCAGCGGAGCCGCCGGCTGCTCTCCGGCTCCAGCTGGCACCTGAATTCCAGCCCGCCCCGGACGCCCCGCCCCTCTGCCACTCAGACCGGGGGCTCTGAGTCATTCCCTGCCCAGGGGGGGCTGGACAGCGGCTGAGTCTCCTCTGGCCTGGGGAGGGGGGAAAAACCAGACAGGCTGATCTGACTTTTCCACTGAAATCATCGCAGCCTCTCCAGCTGCCTGGTTCCCCCAAGGCTGAGAGCTGGCTGGCTGAGGAAGTCTGGTTTGTACCTTCTCAGTCCTAACAACATCCAGACTGGGTCAGACCAACCCTCCATCCAGCCCCCTAACCTGTCTACCGACAGTGGCCTATGCCAGGTGCCCCGGAGTGAGTGACCCTAACAGGTAATGATCCAGTGATCTCTCTCCTGCCGTCCATCACCCCCCTCTGACAAGCAGGGGCAATCAACCTGTAAACCCTGGGTATAATGGAAACCACTTCATACCAGGGAGTGCGGCAGCACCCCCACTATCCCGAATTCCAGCACCTATGTTTGGGGGAGGTTTAGTGGTTCTTAATTTATTCCATATCACAACCCCCTTTTCCATAACTGGTCCCTTTTCTATCGGGATGGAGCCACGATTGCCTCCCATTTAGCAATATGGGAAGGGCAGAGGGTTCATGATCCCCCGTTACCTGTCTGCAACCCTCCTAGGGGTCACCACCTCCAAGCACAGGAGCCCTGGGTTTTCCCCTCCCATCACATACACATGCACACCTGTGCATTTTAAGGTTTATGTCATTTTAAAAATGGTTTTTTGTGCGTAATAGCCTTAGAGCTGCATTTGGACCCAGACTTATAACAAACAGTCTATTCAAAAGGGTGGATTTTTGGTTTTAAAAAAAAGTCCTTTACAGTTCAACCATGAGGACGATTTCATCTGTCTAGTAACTTCAGGACTCCCAAAGCTAAGGTTTTCCAGAAGAGCATTACAGGAACAATCAACCCCCTTCTCTCTAATTTACCAACATACTTTCCCACCTGGCTCAGCGTTAAGACTCTTATTCTCCAAAGGTCACCGAGAGTTCATATGACGTTATGGGACCTGCCGTTCCAATGATTTGTCTCCTACAGGTGTTTTACGTCAGTCTGAAGTTGGTACCTCAATGTAAATCCATTCATCTGTCTCGAATGCTTGCTTACAGCCCCGTACGTCTGCCAGGGACCCAGCCCTTGATCCTTGGAGTAGTGCCATGTTAGCCTGAGCTCACCTGGAGCAAGCCTCCCACTGTTCTTTGAGTCCGAGGAAGGACTGCAAAGATCCAAGAAAGGCAAAACTCAAGGGAAGGAAACTCAAAGGGCACCAGGCCTGGACTCTTTCTCAGTGTGCTCAGGTTTACAGCCAACAAAACCCGTCAAAATACCTTTCAAACAGGCATCAAAAAAATGCTTTTGCAAAACGTACCCGGCACAGGCATGTGTGGCTATGCACCAGCCTCCTCTTGGTATATGCAGATTGGCTAATTGCACACTTAATACCTGTTGACACATGCAGTGCCCCCTGATGTGCACACAAAGAGAAGTACCCACAGCTCTTGGAGTCATAATTCAATGGTCCAAGGCAAACTGGGATGTTTGCAGGTGATGTCTACCTGCCCCAGCATCTGTTCTGTGTCTTTTCTTGTTTTCAGGGCAACAGCTGGGCTGTTGCCTTTCGGTGTCCCTTGGCGTCACACATGCCGTAGTTATAGCAGTGTTGCTCTTTAAGGGACACATGTGGTGTATATTTACTGCCCAGGAATGGTGTAAGATGGGCGGACCTTCTAGTAAGCCAGCAAATGATGCAGTGTGAGCACCCAGGACCAGCCTCCCCGCACTGTGCCACCCATGTACGTCCCCTGACTCAGAGGTCACCATCTATCACAGTGAAAGTTCCTGCTCGGCACCCATCCACTCCATCCCTTCTCTGTCGGGACAGCACACAAGGCTCCCCATTTGTGGAGTCCCTTTTTATTTAGGACATCTGCCCTGGTCCACCGTTTAGCAACTTCACATAGCTTCACAGGCCCTTCCTTTATCAGAAGGTTGCTCTTGTGACTAAGTGCTGATACTCACATGGGGGCTCTTCCAGCCCACAGCCAGCGGGGCAGGAAGCTAACTGTTAATTTTAACTCTGCATGACTTTTGCTGCGATATAGATCTCTTTGCTTTGGGGCAAGGGGCACCAGAACCTGCTTTTCCATTGACTCAAGATGCAGATCCCTCGGAGCTGAGCGGTTAATAGCACATTTCTTGTAACACCAGTTTTTCCTGTCTGCAATTAACCTTGCTCTCTCTTCCTGTCTTTTCCTCTCACACTCTAGCCCATTGGTTCTCAAAGTGGGGATCGGGACTCCTCTGGGAGTTGCGACCCAGTTTTGCGGGGGTCATGAGTCCCTGCTGCCTGCAGCTGGCCCTGACCCCTGCCATGGCCTGCTGGCATCCGGCGCCTCCGTAAGCTCAGTCCCGGTCGCGGCAGGCTCCCTGCACCCCCCAGGCTGGCTCCAGGCACCCCCGCGAGCCAAGCCCAGTTGCAGCAGGCTCCCAGTGCCCCCCCCCCCCCGGCCAGTTCCAGGTGTCTTGTGAGCTGAGTCCCACTCACAGTGTGCTCCTGGAGCCCCTCTGGCCCGGGCTGGCTCCAGGCGCCTCTGCGAGCCGAGTCCCCACAAGCTTGGTCCTGGTTGTGATGGTCTCCCCATGCCCCCCCCCCCGCCCTAGCCGGCTCCAGGCACCCCCGCGAGCCGAGCCTAATCGTGGCAGGTGCCTGGCGCCCTCGTGAGCTCAGGCCAGTCGCGGCGGGCTCCCGGCACCCCCCCCCTCCGCCCCCCGGACCTGGCTGGCTCCATGTGCCTCCTTTCTCCAGGTGGCCCCGGCCCCGGGGGCTGCTGGAACCCCCCACCCCCAGCCTGGCTCCTGCCCCAGGGGGCTGCTGGAACCCCCCACCCCAGCCTGGCCCCTGCCATGGCAGGCTGCAGGCATGCCCCCCCCCCCCAGCCCGGCCCCTGCCCCAAAGCTGCCAGCAGCCCCCCGCAGGCCGACCCCTAAGGGGGGTCGCGCTTAGAGGCCTGGTGTCCAAAAGGGGTCACCAATACAAAAAGTTTGAGAACCACTGCCCTGTGAGAGCCCATTTCTCTTGGTCCGTGACACTGCATTTTAAAAATGACCCAGGCATTCTTAACCGCCGTTTAGTAAGCGCTGAGCTGAGTCATTGCTACGGTAGGACAATTTGTTTAAATTATTTTGACCTTTGTGTTTTTCTGATCCATGAGTTGAAGTGCCGTTACATTTGGTCCTTTATGCTTGGAATGTATTTTAATAGAGAAAAAAAAAACCCCAAAGAGTCTATTGAAGAGAACAACTTAGACATTTGTTATAGTGACTTTAGTCCGTGAGGACATTAAAAGCCAACAGTTGCAGTCAGTTCCCATACGCAGCGATATGTGGGAAGCCCTGGGTGGGTTTTGCCCCGTGTGTGAAATAGGAGAGTCCGAGACCACAGTGGGGAAAGCTGTTTATAAATGTTCCCCTTTCAATAGTGGCCACTGAACTAATTACAGCTGAAAAACCCCTGAGCACTGGGTTCAATCCGATTCTGTTGCTCTGACACTGAGCCGTGGCTGACTCTTGTTGCACATTGGGATTATGAGCAGCTCCTCTTCTCTTTTATACGACGGGGGTAATTTGAACCACGAGGCCTTTCCATTTACTTGACACCATTTGTTAGCCCAGCCTGGATGTAACCCACAGAGAGGTTCTACAGCGGGGGTGGGGAACCTTTTTTCTATCAGGGGCCATTGACCCACAGAAAAAAATCAGTCTCGGGCTACACACAGCCCCACGTAGGGGGGGAAGGGAGGGGTGAGTGGAGAAGAGGGCACGGAGGCTCGGGGCTTTTCCTTGGCTCTGGGATGGGGCCAGAAATGAGGGGTTCAGGGTGTGGGAGGGGGCTCTGGGCTGGGGCAGGGGGCTGGGGTGTGGGAGGGGGTGAGGGCTCCGGCTGGGAGTGTGGGCTCTGGGGTGGGGCTGGGGATGAGGGGTTTGGAGTGCAGGAAGGGGCTCCGGGCTGAGGCCAAGGGGTTAGGAGTGTGGGAGGAGGTTTGGGGTGTGGGTTCCGGGGGGGGGGGGGAAGTTGGGGCGCGGGAGGGGGCTCAGAGCTGAGGCAGAGATTTTGGGTTTGGGTGAGGGTGCGGGAGAGGGGTCTGACCTGGGGCAGGAGGCTCAGGGTGCGGGCTCCGGCCAGGCGGCGATTACCTCAGGTGGCCCCCAGTCAGCGGTGCAGTGGGGCTAAGGCAGGCTCCCTGCCTGCCCTGGCTCCACGCTGCTCCCAGAAGCGGCCGGCATGTCTGGACCCTAGGCCTGGGGGCTCTGGGCGGTGCTCGCACCTGTGCTGCCCCTGCAGCTCCCATTGGCTGTGGTTCCCAGCCAATAGGTGCTGTGGAGGTGGTGCTGGGGGTAGGGGCAATGCACGGAGCTTCCCTGATCGTCCCGTGCCTAGGGGCCACAGGGACATGTTGGCTGCTTCCAGGAGCCGACCAGACTTTTAATGGCCTGGCAACCCTAGCTTGCCCCCGCAGTACTTGGGCCCTCAAACAGCTGAAGAAATGCTAGGATTTTTAGGTCTCAGAATAAATACTTTAAAAACCTCTCAGCTGACAGGACTGATTAGCCTGGCTAACAAACATCTGTGTCAAAATGAGAAAACACCCGCAGGTTACACCACGAATCAGATTATTTGGGTCGTGTAGTCTAGTGGTTAGCGTGCTGGACTAG
This sequence comes from Sternotherus odoratus, assembly GCA_032164245.1. Lineage (NCBI taxonomy): Eukaryota > Metazoa > Chordata > Testudines > Kinosternidae > Sternotherus > Sternotherus odoratus. The sequence goes on along the minus strand of JAVMKO010000007.1, from coordinate 6,446,530 downwards.
GACGTGGGAGACCTGGAGTCTGTTCCCAGCTTTACCACTGGCCTGCCCTGTCACTTCCCTGCCCCGTGCCTCAGTTTCCCAGTTTGTAAAATGGGGAGAATGACACTGGCCTCCTTTGTAAAGTGCTCTCAGATCTACTGAGAATAGCTAGGCATTCTACAGGAGCTGATCCAAAGCCCACAGAAGTTGAATCTTACCACTGATTCATGTGGGCTTTGGCTCAGGCTCTGATAATGTATATACACAAGTATTTGTGCCAGAGCAATGTATGCTGCTCATTTACCACACAAGTTGCATGGTACCAGAAAGAGGAGTCATTCAACTTGCATGACTAATTTGAAAAGCTTTAGGCCCTATCTGAACTTGTAGGATACCTAGAGGGACCTGAGTAAACCGCGTTCAGGAAGGGCCACAGGGCTTACACAGCCTGAGCAGGAATTCAGCGCACACACCAACACAGCAAGGAAGTGGAAAATGCTACGTTTGTACAGAGATATATTATAGCAAGGAAGCAGCATGGATGAGAGGATGGCACTGGAATGATCTTCAGAGGATTCAGTAGATTTCTGTGCTTTATTAAAAACCCCCATCGTTTGTTTATTGAAAAATAGTACTTTTGAACACAGCATAACTCCAGTAGACAGTATTTTACAGCTCTGCTGTTTCTCTGATGGTACATAAAAGCAAACAGGAATGAGAACTACTTGGGTAGAGATAAGTACTTAGCCCAAAGGAAGTAATGCCAGTGGTAAAGCACTCTCCATGTGACTGCATGCAGCAATCATGAGATCTGACCACCCTGTATTGTCAGGCAAGACCGACTATCAGGCACACTTGCAAGCACTGTTCCCTCTAAGCGGCGCGTGTGTGCATGCACACAGATCCTGAACCCTGCGCACTCAGCGAAACACCGTGCGCACAAACATTTGCACAGAAGCACAAAAAATTGCACAAAAGAACTTTTTTTCGCACACGGCCTGTCAAAAATGAGAGGGAACACTGCTTGCAAGTGAGCCTTTAACGAGCCTGCAGAATTGTAAGAGCTCTTATAACCTTCAGCTGCAACAAGATGGCGCAAGGTAACTTTAACTGAGCCTCAGCTAATTCCAGAATCAGGCCTGGTGCAGGGAAGGAAGGTAATATACAGCCACCTCTGTACCCCATCCCTATATCACCTGGGATGGACACAGCAGAGGACCTAGCCAAGGTCTTATCACTCACTCCAGCCACCTCAGATTTGTGATCTTTTCAGTTCTTTAGATGGGACTGCAGAAGTCAGGGTGACACAGCTCAAATTCCTATTGCTCTCAAGTTACCAGCTCCTGTCACCTTAGCTAGGGCCAAAAGGCAATGCCGGATGTCCTTGGCTGACACTGGCAGAACTTTGGCTTTGAAGGTCACTTGCGATGTCTGGGGTTGATAACCTCCAGCAAGACAGAGCCATCCTACTGCTTTGATGCGATCATACCAATCCTGCTCTTGCCTCTGTTTTGAGGGGAAGCGTGTGACTATTTCCACTCCTGAAAATACCTTGCAAGTGGGGGGAGGGGGGGGAATGTACATGCCTGCGAAAAACTACAAACTTTGTGCAAGAGTCTTGATATACAACATAGCAGCTATACTGCTACTCCTGCCGGTCACAACGCACGTACCCTTGCCTTGGACTTCAATGTGTCCTGTTATCGGAAGGACTCTGAGCCTTCTACAAAGATAATTAAACCTCACACACTCCTCAGAGCTCGGTAATCAGTATTATGCATTTTACAGGGTAAACGAAGGCACCGAGGGGATGGTCAGTAACTTCAACGCCAGCTGCCTATGGTTTGACGCTGAACTATATTTAGGCACCTGAATGGAAGGGGTGTGATTCTCCACAGGTCTGATCATTTCAATGGGATTTGTGAGTTCTCTCAACACTCCTGAAAATCAGACCATTTCTATTTAGGTTGCCAAATTACCAATTTAGGAGCCTAATTTTAGGCGCCCAGGTTTGCAAATTTCAGCCTTATAGGAGCTGCTTATGGTCAGAGGGCTAATCAGTAACAGATCTCGGATTAGGGCCCTGAGATTAGCGCACATGCTGTCTAGATGGAGTTCCCCTTTCACCTGGGGCGGGGGGACCCATGCTTGCCCAGAACAGAGCTGTTATCACTTTCTGGAAGAGCCAGTAGCATTGTAGGGTCAGGATTCTTTGGGGGGCATGTGGCAGGCTGCCCAGAGGTGCCAGAGGGTGCCCCCTATTCTTCCCAAAAAAGGGACTGTTTTCTTCTGTTTGTTCTCTTTTCTGAGCCCACAGGTGCTGCAGAGAGGTGTGTGTTTCACGAGGTGGAAGTGGCTTTGCTGAGGGAGACACAGCGTGTGGTGTCTTTTTAGGCCGCATCTCCCCCGGGAGATGGCACACACACGGGGCGTGGTACAGTCTGCAATGGAACTCAGGTCTCTGAGCTCCAGCTCGGACTGGAGACCTCTCCTGATGAATGGAGTTTCCTGTGAACATCTTTGGTTTCACTAATGTGCCATTTTTGACAACCCCATTCATCAGGAGAGGTCTCCAAGAGGAGACAATGTGGTTATAGCTGATAACCAAATGGGAGGGCACTCACTGGGAGGTGGGAGGCCAAGGTTTGAGTCCTGAATCTGGAGGAGGAACTTGAACCCAGATTCCCACATCCCAAGTGCACCTCTCTTTGGGGCTTACCATCAACCCCGGCCCAGAGGTCTGAGTTACAGACCGGGACAGCCAGTTCCCCCCACAGCTCTACTTCCTGGTCTTGAGCGCAAACAGAGAGGTAGCATCCTCCCTCCCAGTGCAATTGTTCTGTTGCTATGATCACAGTATCTTGTTTCCATTGCGTCCTAAACTTTGGCACTGGTAATGCTTTTCTGATGGCAAACATTAACGAATCAAGGCTCCTGGGCCACAGTGCGGCAAGCATTAGCCACATACACAGGCGGGGAAGCGGAAGCAAAGAGATTAACCCATGGCCTGCCCAGTGACATGGAGAGAACCGGCAGCAAAGTGAGACTAGAACTCAGAACTTCCTGGCCTGATGTCAGAGCACCCAGCCAGCATGGGGTGACTCAGGGCAGGGGAAGCAGCATCTCAAACATCTTCATAGCCCCTTACAGCGGTGCTGCCCTAAAGCGGAGTGTTGCCTCTGCAGGGAGAAGAGAGGGAAGGGAGAAGCAATACAGCAAGCCCTTTTTCAGCACCCCTTCCCTACCATGCACTCAGGAGCCCCAGCCCCCTCTCATCCCACAAGTCCCCTCCAGCCCCTGCAAACAGCTGAAAAAAGAATTCCCTGACTCAAATGCCAGAATATTTTGCAGCTGCAAAGGATTATGAGTTACAGAAGGCGGTGCAATGGATTTTTCCTCATCCTGTGGGTTTGGGGACCAGAAGAGGTTGAGAACCCCGGCACGAGAACACATCTTATGCCAGCTGACAAACCTCAGGGAGCAGTTTTTTTGGCAGGTACATTTTAAGGGACAGCCTCCAATTACCCTACTGGTTACCTTTTACAGACCCGAAGGAGAGCTTTGTGAAGTTCCCTGTTCTTGTCTCTTCCACCAACACACATTGGCCACACTAAGATATTACCTCACCCATCTTGTCTCTCCCTTTTTCCAGGCACTTTTGCCTTGTTTTGAGCAGGTTCTGGTGTGCTCACCCCTTCTCCATCTCCCACAGTAGTTACCCCACCAACCCGCCCCCACGCCATACCTCATGATCAACTTGCTTTTGAATAGTCTAAATGTGACAGCCAGAGCCGCACGGGATTCCAGCGGGGCAAATTCCACTCCATTTGACTTTACACCAGGAAGAAGTTTGACCCCTGTGGTTTTCTTCCCCATAATCTAATATGGGCAAGCCAATCTGCTTTCCTGACCGCCTTTTACTGCTCAGCCTTGGATCAGATCCAAGAGCAAAAACCCTCATTGTAATGCAATGGTTTAAGCAGTCATGTGACTACAAACTGCACGGCTCCAGGCTTTCTGAGACACTGAGATATGCAGGTATACTTGATAAGGAAGCATCTGAAACTGCTGCAGTGCTATCTAAACCATGCCACCATATGCAATTGATTATTTGCTACATAAACCCAGGTCAAACCCTCAGTTTGTGCTCGTCAGCGTAATACCCTTGACTTCAGGGGAACATCTCCGAGATACCCCAGTGGAAGATCTGGCCCAGAATGTAGGTTAAGAATATAGAAATGTTTGATGAGGAACAGTGACGGTAGCTGGGTTTTGGCAAACGGTCTTAAAGGGATTTGAAGGTAGAGTGAGGTTTAGAGAGGACACTCATTGAAGTTGAGGCATGGAAGTTGGTGCCTCTGTTGATGCTAGGTTTTTCCAGTTCAGATGGAGACACAAAAGCAACACACGGAGGCCCATCTACACTTAAAATTTAGGTGGACATAGCAACAGTACTCAGGAGGGGGGAGAGGGGGAATCCAGCCCCTTCAGTGCCATAGGTATGCTGGATGGACGTATTCTTCCTTCAGCAGGGGAGGGGTAGCTTAGTGGTTTGAGCATTAGCCTACTAAGCCTGGGGTTGTAAGCTCAGTCTTTGAGGGGGCCATTTAGGGATCTGGGGCAAAAATCTGTCAGGAGACAGTACTTGGTCCTGCTAGTGTAAGCAGGGGACTAGACCCTTGACTTTTCAAGGTCCTTCCAGCTCTATGAGAGAGGTATATCTCCATAATTATTAATTGCCATTTCTTAGGGAGGTGATTTCCAAGCAATGGCAAAACCCCTTCAGTGCCAGTAGGTTGCATCTACACTATGGGGTTATGGTGCTGTAGCGATGCCACACAGTCCCTGTTGTGTAGGCATGGCTTGATTAACGGGTTCCTTTCACAGCCCAAAGGGATAATTTAGAAACCTAGGCTATGATTCACTATTACTTTGCTTCACTTGGACAGCAGTGTCACTTCATTGTGTAAATTCCCTTCTCTTGGGAATATGCTGAAGGCTCCCTTATTCCCTCCTCTGTAAATGTCTTGTCCACATGGGGCTTGTCTACACTGGAGTTTTTCACTTAAACTGATTGCTCATTAACTCAAATCAGTAGCTTGTACCAAAACGCTGGGTACCTATCACACTGGGCACCTATCTAGAGATGCATAATACTTTGCAAAACCAGTCCTAGATGCCCAATTCCTGGAGGACCCTTGGACAATCCCAAGAGGTAATTACTGAAACTAATCATGCTGCCCCTTTTGATAGTCAGGTAGACTTTTGAGTCATTCAGGACTGCCTGGGGCTGCTGCTGAAGGAGGGACAGATGTTCCCAAACATCAGTGGTGAAGAGGAGTGTGGGACCAAGCACCCCGCGGGATACCTGCTATGGCCTCCACTTCCGCAGAGGAAGTAGGAGAGGGATGCAAAGCAAAAGAGCAGCTGCGATGGAGTTTAATGTCTCTTCCTAATTTCTTAAGCGCATGGTCCCAGCAGACCCAGAGAATCAATCATAGACTATCAGGGCTGGAAGGGACCTCTGGAGGTCATCTAGTCCAACCCCCTGTTCAAAGCAGGACCAATCCCCAACAAAATCATCCCAGCCAGGGCTTTGTCAAGTCTGACCTTAAAAATCCCTAAGGAAGGTGATTCCACCACCTCCCTAGGGAACCCATTCCAGTGCTTCACCACACTCCTAGTCAAAAAGTTTTTCCTAATATCCAGGTTAGAGGAGAACATACAATATTCTTGCCAGAAGGTTTCAACATGGCCTTACTTTACTTAGAGCTCAGCAGATCACACAGCAACAAAGCAGACCGCTCCCTAAGACAGAGATGCGCAGGTGACCCCACCTTACTGCTCACACGCTTCCCCGCAGAGCCCCCTAGCCTGCGGGCAGGACCCGGCGCGTGGAGCATTTGGAGCTCTAGCGCTACAATTTTAGTACATACCCCCCATCATGCAATTGTTTTTATGAAGAGTTAAGGTTCCCATAGCCACCCTCATTCTGCTCACCCTTGTGTGCAAATGGTTGCAACACAGGACAGGACTGCATGAAATTGAGCAAACAACCAGTGTAAGCTATTTGGCTAATAATGCAAGTGGGAAAGTGGAAAGAAGTGAAAATGTTGCTTCTGGCTCTTATATGCTACTGCAGTGTCATGTGAGGACCAGATGGGAGCTCACGGCCTGGGGCAAGATTTCCCTTCAGTAAAGAAGCAGCGAAGGGCCAACCTAAGCAGGGGCTGAGCCGGGAGGAGGCTGGTGGCGAGAAGAGACAGGGATGTCACCCTGAGTGCTACAGGGGGTTCTGGTGTCGGCCATAGTCAGCCCAACGTCCTGGCAGGAGCACGCGTGACAGGAAGCCGCCCTGCCAGCATCCTCTGATTTGGGCCGCGCCCCTCGGGGGACTCAGTGCAGCATCCAGCCCGAACCCTGCCACCATCAGCGCGGCTGCAGCATTGGGTGCGTTGGCATTGCGTGGTGGGGCCTGTCGCGGCTTGCATGCAAAGCCGGGGGCTCGACCTTGTGAGACGGCGGGATCTTTAACAGCGTGCAATGAAAAGAGCAGCGAACTACATAGGCCATGGGCACGTACTGCAGCTTTTAACAAAACATGGCTAGCCTCCTCCTCCCCCCGAGTCAAGCAAAATAGACACAGAGCTAACACAAAGGACCCACCTTAAACACACACAAAGAACTGCCTAAGAGTTTAGTACAAGGGCCTGTGTCAGGGGCTTCGCTCTACCCACCCCTCCGGCATCTCCTGGTGGCGCCTCTGGGGATTAGCTCGCCGCTAGTTGGACTCCTCCTCCTGTGCTTTCTCTGCCCCTTGCCCCAATCTCTCTTTTGGGGGCCTCGCTCACGCTCCATGAGCTGGCAGCCATGTTAGTCTGTATCAGCAAAAAGACCGAGGAGTCCTTGTGGCACCGTAGAGACTAATCCATTTACTTGGGCATAAGTTTCTGTGGGCTAGAATCCACTTCATCAGATGCAGGGAGTGGAAAATACAGTAGGAAGATCTTTGTGGTCGGGGTATCAGACACACAGGGTATCAGACAAAGACTGGCCGTGCCACCTGCCCAGAGGCGGGAAGGGGAACCCAGGCTTACCAAACAACAGCTAAGGTCCAGGGGATCTCCACCTTGCTGCTGTTTTCCCTAGGCTTGTTCCTAACCTCGTCTCTCAATCCAGGGCTGGCTAGGGTGACCAGGCAGCAAGTGTGAAAATTTGGGGTAGGGGGTGGTGGGTAATAAGAGCCTATGTAAGACAAAGACCCAGAAATCAGGACATCTGGTCACCCTAACTTCTCCCCGTATCTTTTTGGGGAAACAGCTAAGGAGCAGTCCCTGCAATCCATTGAAGGAAGGGCTGGAATTCTGACAGGCTCTCACATGGGCCAAGTAACTGGGTGGGCGTCCCGTGTCCTTCCTGCCTGTGGACAGCCAGGAAAAACCAGGTAAAATCTCACCAAGGACCAGATCAGAAGCCCCTTGAAATCAGCAAGACTTTCCATTGGCTTCAATGGGCTTTGGGTCAGGCCCAGACAAATAAAAGCAAAGATGTGTTTTTAAAACCTCTCCGCCCATTGCAAACAGACGCCATCTATGTTTACAGGGATTGCCCTGACCAGGATTGCCCAGGTCTCATTCTCTGTGTCAACAGTCTAAATAAATATGTGCACAAGGACGATAACCTTTGAACAGCAGCAGGTTTATGGCCATTAAGAGGAAATTTGCATCTCCGGGTTTGCATGAAAGGAAAAGCGATCTCTGAATCATCCATTCTTTTTAATTGGTAGGATTAAATAGCATCCTGGTTTGTGCTATTGACTAGGGGAGCAGTAATCCCTATCAGTAACAGCAGTCCTGGCCGTTAGCAGCAGCTCAGAGTGGTACTATGAGTTTGTGACTAGCGTGGGCATCAGAGGGCCCAAGGGCTATTCCCAGACGCTTGCTGCATGTGAGGTTGAGCAAGTCTGAACGCTCTTTGATGCAGGGACTGTTTATACAGTGCATCTGATGGACTGCAGATGTTATTTTAACCCCGTTAATTGCCTACCCATCATTACTGTCTTATATAGAGAAGAGGTGAAGTCCATTTTTCTGCCGGTTGCCTCATCTTTCGGCACCCTCGTTGCCTATCAGACAGGACACAACAGCTGCACAAGACCTAGGGTGACCAGACACCAAGTGTGAAAAATCGGGACAGAGTGTGGGGGGTAATAGAATATAATATATTCTAGATATTCCAATATAAGAAAAAGACCCAAAAATTGGGACCGTCCCTATAAAATCGGGACATCTGGTCACCCTAACAAGACCCTGAAACTGGAAACAGTCTGGGTCAGGAATGATCATCTTTGTTATTGCCAGTGGAGCAATTAGCCCATAGGACACCGTTTCGTGAGTGGCACTCCCCTAATAGAAATATGTCAGAACAATACACGAGACTGATGGTGCACAAAACATTTAGCTTTGTGCAAGAGATGGCGTGCAGGAAAAACACCGGAGCAGAAAATAATGCAGACAGCTCGCCATCACAAAAGCAGTAATAAGAATAAACTTTGTAAAGATTAAGGCTACAATCCAGCAACACCAGTAAGAACCTGTATAATGTCGGACATGTGACTAGTTGCCTTGATTTCAAGGAGAATATTTGAACGCATAAGCATGTGCTGAATTTTAAGTGCTTTTCCAGATCCGGCGACTCATTACAAATGTTCAATTCTTTGAAGATAAACGAATGCACATTCCGACATATAAAAGCCATTTTACTGTCCGTACCTGCAGAGGAATAATAGGAGCAGTCATGCCTGTTAGGATGACCAGAAGTCCCGATTCTATAGGGACAGTCCTGATTTTTGGGTCTTTTTCTTATATAGGCTCCTATTCCTCTCCCCCCCTCCCCCACTCCCTGCCCCGATTTTTTACACTTGCTGTCTGGTCACCCTATGCCTGATATGCCAACCCTGATCCATTGCTAGATTTCTTAGCCGCTTTGGGGAGTGTATGTTTTGTGTCCTTTCCATTTCCTTCTGAGATACTTTTAAGGTGCATTGATTACCCTTTCCTGAGCGTAGGATGATGTTTTTGTCACATGATTAGAGCCCTGACCCTTTGCCCTGCTCTAAGTGGTATGCATTTTGAATAACTAGCTACAGACTAAATTAGCTTGGGAATCAATATGAAATTAAAGCCACTTTCTCAGTAAAAAACTGGAGTGAATTTTGGATTCCTGAAACGTGCCAGGTTGAGGACCGTCGCCTGCTTATCTACCTGAGGAACAAATGCACCGGCTGTGATGAAGGTGGGCTCCCAATATGGAAATCTGGCCTTTAGGAACAGGGCTGGGAGCAATAACTCATTTTCCATGGGCTAATGATTTTCAGCCACTACTAGGGTGACCAAACAGCAAGTGTGAAAAATCAGAACGGGGGAAAGGGGTAATAGGAGCCTAGATAAGAACATTGATTGTCCAATCATGAATCCCCTGAGTTCTGAAAACTAACCTCTTCTTAGAGATCTGGGAATCCAGGCTGGATTTTGGCTAAGGTCCCAGACCAGCACAATGATTCATTCTGTTGCTATTGACTCTTTTCCAAGTGTCTCATACAGGCGGATACTAGGAAAATCAAACAGCATTTGCATGTGATTCTTGAGAAGAAATGATCCAAGCCTGGGTGGAGCCCTAAATGACTGCGGCCTGGAAGTCTATGAAGGCTACCTGCAGGGCAGGTCTGGCACTCATAGCTACAAGGGGCGGGTGAGGAACGCCTTAGCAGTCGAAACCACTTAGAGCCCGGAATGGAATGTGAGTGCAGAGGCTGTGCTATGGCCAGGACCATAAAGAGGATTCAATATGGTCCTTGCCCCTTTTTGCTGACTGCCTGGGTCAGCTTGGCATGGTCCAGTCACACAGGAAGCCTGCTGCAGTCCTTCTCTGAGCAGAGAGGAGCAATAGGGGCCCCAATTCTGGATGGCACTTGAGCACATTCTGAAAACCAAGCATGTACTTAACTCCTATGGACCCCTAATGACGTGCTTTCCTCAACTGGAGCCTTAGACTGGAAGTGTCTTGGGGCAAGGATTGCCTGGGACAGTCTGTTTGACCCATGGCAGGAGATAACAACTATTGAAGGTAAATTAACTAGGGAAATGCAATCAATTAATGTAATGAGAGAACCATTCACAAGTTCTATTTAGCCCTTGGATTATTATGTCCAATTGATTGCATTTCCCTAGTTAATTTACCTTCAATAGTTGTTATCTCCTGCCAGACATAGAAATCCATTTCAAAGGTAGTTTTTTTCTCCTGCTGATAGTCCAAATTAAACAGCCTCTTAGAATGGTATGCTAATGTATAACCTTTTTTTTTTTGCTTTCTGTGTGTATAAATGCATCTTACTTCTTCTGTTCCATTCTGTGCATCCGATGAAGTGGGCAATAGCCCACGAAAGCTTATGCTGAAATAAACTGGTTAGTCTCTAAGGGCTCATCTTCACGAACGCGGTCCCGGATCGATCTTCTGGTGATCAATTTATCGCGTCTCGTTAAGACGCGATAAATCGATCACCCACGGCTCCCCCGTCGACTCCAGAACTCCAGCTTCTGGAGGCACAAGCTGGAGTCGACGGGGGAGCGCGCCGCCGACTGCCACCGCCGTGGGAACAAGCGGTAAGTTGGCGGCAGGTACGCAAACTTCAGCTACGTGATTCATGTAGCTGAAGTTACGTATCTGCCGTTAATCCCCTCCCCTAGTGAGGACAAGCCCTAAGGTGCTACAAAGTCTTCCTTGTCTTATTTATGGTACAGATGGAGCAGTGTGAGGTGGGCAGCTAAAGGGAGCGGTCTCCGAACAATGCTACCTTCTGTCTATTTTCAGCGAGCCACCCCGTTGTTGAATTCAAGAAACAGGTTTTCAATAGCTTTCTGACAACCAGCACCGCTTGTTAAACCAGTCCCTGGTATCTGAGGCTAGAGTTGGCCTGTGAGCTGTTCTTGTTAGTTTCTGGACTAGATTGGGTTTTGTCGGATTCCTTTCATACCTGGGATGTCTATCTCAGAGCCCTGAGGGGGAAAGGCTGTGTAGGTAAATGGCCCAGTGATTCGCACTTTTCAATAGCTCCCACTTCTCTTTGGACATTAGTACTTGCTTTATTGGCCAGGGATGGGCGCTTGGCCTAGGGATGGGGTTGCCAACTCCAGGCATTCAAAAACGAGCCTGGCTCCCCAAAATTCCAACATCTATTCCACACCCCTTATCATTTTTGTTGCTTTTCTCTGGGCCTTTTCCATTTCTAATCTATCTTTTTTTAGCTGGGGCGACCAACTGCATGCAGTATTCAAGCTGATCACTTACCATGGATTTACATAATGGCATTATGATATTTACTGTCTTTTATCTATCCCTTTCTGAATGACTCCTAACATACTGTTTGCTTTTTTGACTGCTGCTGCACATTAAGTGGATGTTTTCAGGGAACTGTCCACAATGACTCTAAGCTCTCTTTCTTGAGTGGTACCAACTAATTTAGACCCCATCATTTTGTCTGTATAGTTGGGATTATGTTTTCCACTGTGCATTATTTTGCATTTGTCAACACTGAATTTCATCTGCTAGTTTGTTTCCCAGACACCCAGTTTTGTGAGATCCCTTTATAATGCTTCATAGTCTGCTTTGGACGTAACTATCTTGAGTCATTTTGTATCATCTGCAAACTTTGCCACCTCACGTTTCCCCCCTTTTTACAGATCACTTAGGAATAAATTGAACATCACTGGTCCCAGCACCAATCCTCACGGGACCCCACTATTGACCTCTCTCTATTCTGAAAACTGACCATTTATTACTACCATTTCCCCCTGTCTTTTAATCTGTTACTGATTCATGAGGGACCCTTCCCTCTTATCCCATGATGGCTTACTTTGCTTAAGAGCCTTTGCTGAGGGATTTGTCAAAGGTTTTCTGAAAGTCCAAGCTGTATCCACTGGATCCCCCTTGTCCACTTGTTTGTTGACCTCTTCAAAGAATTCTAATAGATCGATGAGGCATGATTTCCCTTTACAAAAGCCACGTTGACGCTTCTCCAATAAATCGAGTTCATCTATGTGTCTGCTAAATCTGTTGTTTATAGTTTCAACCAATTTCCCTGGTCCTGAAGTTAGGCTTACTGGCCTGTAATTGCCAGGATCACCTCCGGAGCCTTTTGTAAAAAACGGTGTTACATTAGCTGTCCACCAGTCATTTGGTACAGACTATGGGCCAGTTCTGAGCTGAAACTGTGAAGAACTTGAAACCCCAAGGAAACCCTTATGGTGGGGCGTGGAAAGACAGTTCCTGCCAGAGCCTATGTTAGGGTTGGGGTGATCACTGGTCCGCTTATTAGTACACATGTAGGTTCTTTTAATATGTTTTCTCTGTAGTGTTTTTACCTTGAGAAAAACACAGGCTTGCATAAAAAGAGCAGTGTGGTGTCTGTCTTGGGGGGGAGGACAGGCACACTGTGAATAGTCCCTGAGGAGAAACGAGCCTGTGTGCTTGGGCAGCCTGTCTCTGCTGAGAACAACACAGGGAACAGTGCAGCCCCGAGACGCCCCAGTCAGGAGGGAGGGGGAATCTCCACCCAAGAAAGTCAACGGCTGGGGAGCTGGAAGACTGACCTCGGGTGCCCTTGCTGGACCACTGAGGAGAAATACAGGCGCAGTTGCCTTGAACAATGATGAGCAGTTTCTTAGCAAGCTGGCTCAGCAATAACATATTATACCTGGGCTGTGCATTCACCACTGGCTGCCAGTCACCTTCTGGGTGAAATCCCAGGTGTTCATGGCTGCCTGTAAAGCTCACAACAGACCTGCGTACTCCAGGGACGATCTCTCTCCCTGTAACCCAGCATGCTGTTTGTCTAAAACCAGCCAGTTTCAATGACCCAGCTCCTAGGAACAGATGGCATGGTATTCCCACTCCCTGCCCTCACTCCAATCTCCCAGAAATATAATAATCCAAAGCCTGGCCCAATTCAGAAAATGCTGTAAGAACACATGGACTTTCTGACACTGTTGGGACCCACTTGTGGGTCGTACTCATGGGTGGAGGAAACATGCTGCTCTAGAACCCATCCTCCCCTCTCCAGAAAGGGCCACTCAAGACACACGGTGTCCGCTTCCCTACCCAGTCACGGGTGCTGTGCCTGCAGCGCTCTGCCCAAACCCGGAGAGGACAGGAGTACACAGAGCTGCAGTGGGGGTGCTCTGGAACCAGAGAATTCAAGAACCAGGGGAAAATGTTGAATGTTTTCTAAGAGCTCTGCTTACGTTGGCTGAAAACTGATTTTGGGATGCAAAACAGGAAAATATCAGAGACTAACAGCAGCTACCACTGACCAGAGATTTAACCTTAGCCACCGTTATTCAGAGAGCAAAGCAATCAGCATTAGTCAAACAATGGAACAAAAGGCAGGAAGGGACAAGTTGAAAAACCTGAAACTAGTTTTGAAGCTATAAACAATGTTAAAAATCAATATCATAAAACCCCAGAGGTGAGAAGAGAGAACTCCTAGGCTGAGAGAGAGAAAGAAATGAGCATAACTATTAATTGCTGTTGTTATTACTCCTGGAAAGTTTTCTGCCCTGGTCTAAGCCACAGCCTGCTTTCCTCATGTGCAGCCTGGTCCCCACTCTGATGCTGGTCCGGGGGCTAGTGGTAAAGGGTCTTCCGGACACCTGGGTTCTAGACCAGTAGTCCAACGCCTCTTGCCTGCTGCAAACAGCTATTTCGCGGCATGCAGGGAGGCTGGGAGGGAGGGGGGAGAAGAGGGACACAGCATGCTCGGGGGAGGGGGTGGAACTGAGCAGGAATAGGCGGGGCAAGGGTGGGGCCTGGGGCAGAGCCAGGGGTCGAGCACCTCCCCGGCAGTTTGAAAAGTCAGTGCCTAAACAAGCTTCCCCAAAGACTTGTCTTTCATTAGAAGTGTTATTGCTCTTCTGCTCTATTAAACTTACCCAATCTATTCATTTGGAGGGCTTTGCAATTTTTCCCCATGGCGTATGTTACACAGTTGTGTCCATAACTAGCATTTGCCCTAGTTCATGAAGTGAGTCTGTATCCACTGGGTCGCGCTCAATAGTTGGACAGAGATAGCGGCAGCTGCACTGGGAACGCTGCTGATCTGCCTTGGTTAGATCATGTGAGTTGCATTGTTTTCCACCTCCAGGAATTAGCTCTAACCTCTCACACACACCGGGAGAGGACGCAGGGCATTCATCCCACTGCTGATCACTGTGTTTGTGGCAGTAGGAGGCAGGTCTGCGTGTGCTGGGCGGAGCCATTTTGCAAAGGGTCGAATTCACAGGTAACATATTTAGTGTAAAGGAAGGTGATGAGAGCTTGTTGACCAATACTAGGGTGTGCATGATAAGAAACAAAACTAGGAAACAAACACACGGAACGACGGTTTTTTCCTAACAGTGACAGAATGAACTAACAATAGAAGACACGTAAGTCTACCTCATTAAAGTATAACAGCTACAATTATCGTGGCCGCGTGGTCCAGTGACTAGGGCCCTGGGCTAGCAGTCAGGACCCCAGGGTGCTATTCCTGGCTCTAACACTGACCTGCCAGTCCTTGGACACATCCCGTCCCTCTGTCTGTCTTGTCCATTTAGACTGTAAGATGCTTGGGGCAGGAGTATGTTTGTTCAGCACCAGGTACAATGGGGCCTGCCTAGAAAACCCTCTAATTCTGCTAGCCGCAGAAGTGTTTGTTTGCTGCCCTAGTAGTCCAAACTGCCCCCGTGATGAGCCTTCATCCCTTAATTCACCTTATTTACAGCCAGATTAATGCACTGGTGCTTGTTTCTGTGGAGCAGCACTGACCCCCAGTGGCCATTAGTGGAAGCTACAGGGCCCATTTCCTAATATCCAACAAGGGTCCGATCCCTGGAGTCTCATGTTATTTTTTTCTTTTGGTTAATACAGTTGACCCAGCCATTTCTCTTGGCATGTTTACAACAGTATTTAAAACACACCAATGGACCAAACATGAGGGCATTCAAAGTGTCCCCAAACCACACTGAACAATAACCCAGTCTTTCCCTAGCTGGCCTCCTCCAAAGATAAACCTTTGAGAAACAGGGCTGGGCTGTGAGCCCTGGTGGTCACCAGGCTGGGGGGGCAAACAAACACCAGAGTGCCCCCCCCAACTCACAGAGAGCGTGCACTTTACCAAACCTCCCCCAAACCAAACACAAAACAGAGCTCGTCTGGGGGATGCAAACAGGGCAGGTACCCAGGAAATGGCTCTGCTAAAATAAGCCTGGCCAAATTTACAGTTGGTAGCACATGACAGGATGCTAAAGCAGCTGCAGTTTGTAATGATACATCCAGAGCTGAAAAATCACAGTGGCTTTGCAAACCGCCGTGGGGCAAGCGGCCCCAGGTGCTTACTGCTGCCATAATGTAGTTCAGTTTGTCCTGGCGGCGGCAGAGTGACCATTAACCGCGTAGTTAATAGTGGCAGCTGCAGAGAGTGCTCTGTTTATATCTCTGTCAGACGCGTGCACGTCCCATGCAGGCAGCATGGGACTAGACCTCTCTCAGTTCTCAAATCCAAGCTGTGTCTAAGTCTCTCCAATTCTTTCTGCACAACGGCTGGGATACGGCCTGTCCTCTCCATCCACACAGCTAAAACTCTTGTCCTAGCTCTCGTCCTTTCATATCTCGACGACTGCAGGATCCTTCTTTCTAGCCTTGACTGATGCAACCCCGCCCCTGTTCAGATCACGCCTCTCTCTGCATCCCTCCACGAGCTCCCGCTTCTCTATGGTGAACACAAGCTGCTTGTCTTCACTTTCAAGGTCCTCCAAAGTCCAACCCCACCCTTCTTCTCATCCCAGTCACATCGAGATGTCAGCTCCAGGCTCCGATCAGCCCACGGTGCCAGCCCTCCATTGCTCGCTTGTTACCTTTTCAAACAAATACCTTGGTGCTTTCTCCTGGGCTAGCTCCCGCAGGACCAACCCCCAACTAAATCATCCCGGCCAGGGCTTTGTCAAGCCTGACCCTAAAAACCTCTAAGGATGGAGATTCCACCACCTCCCTAGGGAACCCATTCCAGGGCTTCACCACCCTCCTAGTGAAATAGTTTTTCCTAATATCCAACCTAGATCTCCCCCTCTGCAACTTGAGATCATTACTCCTTGTTCTGTCATCTGCCACCACTGAGAACAGTCTAGATCCATCTTCTTTAGAACCCCCTTTCAGATACTGGAAGGCTGCTATCAAATCCCCCCTCACTCTTCTCTTCTACAGACTAAATAACCCCAGTTCCCTCAGCCTCTCCCCATAAGTCATGTGCCCCAGCCCCCTAATCATTTTCGTTGCACCCCCGCTGGACTCTCTCCAATTTGTCCACAGGCTTCTTGTAGCGTCCCCCCGTCCCATCTCTCAGGTTTGTCCCCAGGGCGGAATGGGAAATCTCAAAACACTTTTGCAAGATGGGAAACCATTTCGCGCCCAGCTCTGATTAGAACCCCCAGAATAAACCTCAGCAGAGCAACTGACAAACTAAGGGCCAGCCTCACTGACTTCAAGGGAGCTACAATTGATTAACATCAGTTGGGGAACCAACCTGGCATCTAATCTTTGCACATTCACTCCAAGCTAATGAGCAATATTAAGAAAGGTCATTGTTCATGTGAACTCCCATTTAGCGAGTAATTATATCTGGGCCGGTTGTAATTGCGCCGATTAGATTTGTATTAGATGTTTTGGCCAACTGCAATCTTTTTCTGAGCTGGATTTTGGCATTCAACAGTTACAACGAATCAGCAATAAAGTGTGAATTTACTCCTGCTTGATTTGTTACCAACTTACACTCCTCTGTTATTTATAAAATTCAACTTGGCCTTAATTATGGAGTCATGGCCAATGCTTCTGCAATAACTTGTGTTTAATTAGAGCCAAATATAGACTTCTAGCATGGGGAAAAGAGGAAGCAAACACATGTATCATTCCCTTCTTTAAATGCATGTTCTCTAATTGTGGGGAGCAGGAAACTAATGCGCCTTTGAGTCTCAACTTTAGCATCTCAAGAACACTTTCTTGTAGAGATCTAGCTTAGTTCATGGCTTTTCTATTAGCAGGTACAAGAAAGGTTCTGCACGTACAGATCTCAAAGAGTCCCTGCAGTGCGGTTTAAACACATTGGGGGACTGAGGCACAGGGGGGGTGGAGGCCTACATTTCCAAAACATCTAGTGATTTTGAGTACCTGGGTTTTGTGCACCCAGCTTGGCACATCGTAGAGGGATCCGATCTTCAGAAAGCACTGAGCAGCTATTCTCTGGAAATTGGGCCTCTTCAAACTCACGTTGGAGACCCAAAATCACTAGTTACTTTTGAAACCTTAGCGCTAAGTACCTTGCCCAAGGTCATACAAGGAATCTGTGTAGATGTAGAGCCAGGAGTTGAACGCCAGTCACTTGGGTCACATGCTAATGTCTTAGCCACGAGACCAGCGTTCCTTTCCCAGTCTAATTGCAGATCTGGTCCCAAGAACCTTTCAGCGCAATGATTTTTATACAGACTATTTCTTCCTCTCTCACATGGGCTCAGGAAAGCACTTAAATGTATTCTCATGGAGTTCAATGAAACTTGAACACATGCTTAAACCGAAGCATCTGCTGAATTGCTGAAGTGAACAGAAAGGTTTTCCTGAACGGAAGCCTCTCTGTAAGGAGCCTCCTTGAAATCAAGGGGAATGCTTGTGGACAAAGGAGAGCAAGTAGAAAGCAGGCCTTTGTCCTGAATTAGGGACGCAGACCCTGCCGGTTCCACTCATGCTGTGTAGCACCTTCCTCTTACCGAGAAGTTTCATGGAAAAAATTCCCAACCAAATTTTTTCTTTACCAAAAACTCCCCCCGCCCCATTTTCACACTTGACTATTTCACAACTTCTCCAGTTGCTGAGCACGTAAAAAGCAGAAGAAAGTGGGGGACAGACAGCTCCAGTATTTTGAAAAACAAACAAACAAACAAGACACTTTACTTCTTACTGCCTCCCTCCCCCCAAATTGTTCAGTTTGAAATATGTCAGAAAAACGTAGTCCAAATATTTGTTTTCAACGAAACCTTGTGTTCTGATGAAAAAAACCCAACAACCTTTCATCTGAAACTTCTCGGTAAGAGGAAGGTGCTACACAACATGAGTGGAACTGGCAGAATCTGCGTCCCTAAATTCAATAAAACCATAAGCTGCTCAGAGACAATTTGCAAACAGAGAAAGAAGCTAGATCCATCATCTATATTATTTGCTGTGAATTATTCACTCAGCTCTACAGAGGGAGCTGCCTTCCTTCCTAAAATACTTTATCATCTGCCCGCTGGCTCTCCCTGCTTGAGTCAAGGCTCCTACAGCTGAGTAAGTAATTTGCAATGAATAATTTATTTAATAAACTTCACCTTGTTTGCCCCGGTTCGTGAACGGTGTGTGGAAAAGGTAACGAGATCTCCACGTTTATTAGGAAACATTTGTGAATTTCTTCAGCTAGTGATTTCACTGAGGGTATTCTACAATTCATGGTGATTAGTTATGTAAGTCCCATGGGACTTTTTTCTGTTTCTTGAGTGGGTGATTTACGTAACTAAGCAATATGGAGAGAATTGCCAGTGGTATTCTTTATGTGATTTCAAATGTGAGGGAGGCAGTGAAAAGGGTCTCTCTAATGGGAGAAAATTAAAATAATAGAATCGCAGGACTGGAAGGGACCTCGAGAGGTCATCTAGTCCAGTCCCCTGCACTCATGGCAGGACTAAATATTATCTAGATCATCCCTGACAGGGGTTTGTCTAACCTGCTCTTAAAAATCTCCAGTGATAGAGAGTCCACAATCTTCGTAGGCAATTTATTCCAGTACTTAACCACACTGACAGTAAGGTTTTTTTGGTTATTCTTCTGTGTTAAGGTGACATTCTCTTCCCACCAGCCCACCTTTTCGCAGGGACTTGGCTCCTATGTTGGAGCCAGACACACACACACACACACACACACACACACACACACACACACACACACAGAGCAGGGGCTTCTGAGTGATGTCAGTCAGCTGATGGCACCTGTGAATCCATCCAAACAAACACCCACACACTGAAGTTGGCTGGGAGTTTTATATCAATGTGTTTTTCTCCACAAAAAAGCAGTTGCTGCGAAATCAAAACTTGCCATTGGAAATTGTGGTGTTTGCTGACACAATTTTGCTTTTCCATTGGGAAATTAAAACGAAATATTTCATTTCCATAGTGAAACATGTCAGTGGGTCAAACAGAATTGGAACATTTCATGCCAAACTCATCACTGATCTTGTGTCTGATGGAACTGCTGTGGTGTCTTGTGGGAGTCAGGTGGCCATGTTGCATCATGGGAGATATAGGCCACCACGGTGACCCAGGACATAGGGGAGAATGGTGGGCTTGAGGCCCCCAAACTACAACTCCCATGAGAGATTGCGGCAGCTCTGGAGGACAGATTTTTGCAAAACTCACCTGACAGGAATACTGTTGATTTGACTGGAAATGGTGAAACAAAATGGTTGGAAACATTTTTTCTTATTTCTCCAGGCTGCACAAGAAGGTTGCTGTTTTGACTTTCAGCTGCTGTTTGGACTGAAAACCAATGGTGAAATACCCGAACCTGCTACAGGATGGAAACTCCGAGTTTTGGCCAGCGCCCAAACCCACTGATTGAACTGCAGTGTTTTCCCTGGTCTGCGTGCAGCCCGCCACACCTCCCAGAGCAGGTCTGACTCTGCGGGTTGAAGAGGGGATTGAGGGACAGCAGGTTACATTGTGGCTTGGCCCACATCTCTCCCCACCTCCATCTCTGGGTGAGTCACTGAGATCCTGGGCTCAGGCACTTGGGGACTTGGGCAGGAAGGGGTGGAGCTTAGCTCCATCCTACTTGCCCAGTTCCTGATGCAGGGGCTATGGCTGTGAATGGTCCTTGCGGGGCCATGCAAGGGGCGAGGGATGTATGGTCTCCCTCCCATGTAAGGGCCCAACACAATCCAGGCCTGTATTTGTCCCATTAACCAGATTGCACGGGCCAATCTCAACGGTGACAGGAGTCTCTCTATATGTAACTAGTCCACAGGCCTCCAGCCAGCGGATGGCGCTCAGGAACATGTCCCATCATTCCTGGGTTTCGTAGGTCCTATTGCTGGGCAGCGCAAATGACGTGCCGCGTGCAGCTCTTACCTTCAGCCTCCGCGGGGCAGTAACTCACCTCCCGTTGGGAGCGCCCATTGGGAGGCCGAGTCTCCCTTCGAAACGGCCTGTCTGCAGTGGAGAGATTTCCCCGACGCTTCCAGCGAACACACGTCCACTATCTTCATGATGGGGTTACTCAGCTAGCGCGAAGCAGCGTCACTCCCTTACTATCCGTGCCAATTTACAGCCGCCGGTCTGTGTTTTCTCTCAAGATTAAATATTCCCCGTTACTCCTCCTCCGCCCGTCTCCCTCGTGAAGGTTAGTATCTCTGGACGTGCCACTCCAGGGGAACCTTTATTTGCTGTTCTTCCCTGGTCTTTGAGAGAACAACACATGAAAGTTTTATTGCATGCCTGAGAGCTATTAGAAACATCTAAAGTCTTTCCTCGGGGTTGCACAGAGCAGGAGAGAAGCAAATTATCTTGCAGAAAAGCAAAAGCCTCCAGAGACCGAAATTTGCTGGCAGGGTTGTTTACAGATCACAGCTTAGAGTGCATTCACTACAGCTATTTAAGCCACCATGGCGAATCAGAAGGATCAGCTTAAAAAAAAGGGGGAATTTATATAACTCAGTGGGGGGAAAAAAAGCTATTAAAAATGCCCTCTCCAAACCAGCATTCGGTCTTTCAGTTTTTGAATCCACCTCCTCAAGGATTTACAAATGCCAATTGTGATGGGAATTCACTATGACAACCATCACACGCTATTGTGCTTTTATATGCAACAGGAGTGCTGTAAATCCAGAGCCTCGAAAGCCTGCTGTGGTTCTGACTTCTGATATTTTGATTGATAGATGAAATGCCAACAGATCTAAACCATCTAATTCCTGTACTGTATGGAGCCAACCTTGTTACACTCCTAAGCGACACACTTCACCGGACACAGACTCTTGTTTTAAAATCGACGTGCAAAATAAAGCACAAAGATACCAGCCAGATTCCGAGTTATTCCTGACTTCCACTGGTGCAAGTCGATGGAATGCAGAATCAGTTACACTGTAAGTTTACTGTAGCCTCCAACGGAGATCAGGGCCCCATAGCGCTCGGAGCTGTACACACACCAAGAAAGAAACAGTCTCTGCCCAAAGAGTTTACAGTCTGAATTGGCAAGACAGAGGGGAGGGGATAGAGAGGGGAAGAGACTTACCTAAGCTCACACAACAAGTGTATGGCAGAGCCAGGGATAAACACGCCGGCTACTGTTCTAACCACTAGACCATGCTTCTGTTCTCTTATCCATGCTGTCACTTGGACAAACGTCTCCTCATCTCACACAGTGGTGGCCCAGAGTTTCAAACCTGGCCCCCTAAGTAGGTGCCCACATCGGCCGCACGGGCACAAACAGAAAGGCGCACGTTGTTCACGGGGGCGGAAGTGAACCCTTGGAGCAACTTAGCAAGGGGTGGGGGGTGGATTCTCCAGCGCTGGTAAAATCCAGACTGGCCGCTGTCCCAGAGGGTCTGCTCTAGTTCAAACAGCATGTAACTCAGGGACGTCCTCTGCTCTACAGGAGGTCAGATCGGGGGACCTCAGCGGGCCGGTCACAAGAGCGGCTGGCCCCTGTAAGGGGAAGTTGGGCCCAGGCTACCCTCAAGGAGCTAATCCAAGGGGAATGAGCCCACCTAGGCTGTTAGTGTTGCACACCTGGGCTTGCTCAAAGGCCATCGGGGTCAGCTGCAGACACACAGAGGGAAGCTCTTCTAAGGGAGAGCTGCTCTCTGAAAACCACAAGCCCCCAGGAGGAGGGCTGCGCACTCCCCAGCCACGGGGAGAGACTTGATATCAAGTGTATTGGGCTAGATGGGGTTCATAGGGAGCCTGGAGAGAAGGCAAAGTCAGGCAGGGAAAGCCTGCAGTGTGACAATAGATCAGCAGGGGATGCTATATGCAGGCATGTCCCATGGCAGGTCTCCGCTGGCCTTGTAAGCTGTAAATATACATGCAGATAAATACATGCTAAACAGGCATTGACATAGGGCCGGATTCAGCTCCCGGTTCCACTGCTGCACATCTGGAATCGTGGAGTTTCTCAAAATTCGAACCCCTGGGTCCTCGCCAGGCATTCACAAATGCCCATTTGCACATGTGGCCGCAGGCCCTTGGCAGTCAGAGGGCGCAGATGCAGATGTTCCCGAAGTGGCTTCGGGGGTCGCTTTTAAAAACTCTGCCCTGGGCGACCAGGGGGCTCTTGGTACGTCCTTGCGTGGTGTTGAGTCCGGCTGACGCACTGGGAATGACTTGGCTGGAGAAGATTGCTGAGCGGGACCCTGCGATGAGTCACAGCAGGTAGCAGATAATTGCCAGTGCTATTTGTGGGCTGGGAGGAGGGATGCAGCTAGTGTGGGCTAGACGGGAGAGGGAACAATATTGATTTTTATAAAGGCATCCCAGCTCAGAGCCGTACATTGCCTCCCTAGCAAGCGGAGAGAGACCTCTCGGCTATGGAGTTCTTACTTCATTAACCCAGCAGTGTCTAAGGGTCTGGCGTTGCTTCTCTGTCTTTCAGGTGCCCATCCCTGGGGAATCTGGGCACTATACAGTAATGATAGGTAGCCCCTCATGTGCCCTAAGTTCCTCACTGTGTATATTTCTGTGGGTTTTGTGGAGTTCAGTTAAACTCCTAGGGCCTGAGTCTCATTTACCCTAAGCCCTTTGACCTCCACCCTCCTTGGGCAGCGACCTTACATCAGGTATAAATCATAGGCCACTGTCGGTAGACGGGATAGTGGGCTGGATGGACCTTTGGTCTGACCTAGTACGGCCGTTCTTATGAGACTGCCAGAGAGATGCAAAGCAGGCAGAGTGTAAGTCTCGATGAATTCTTGGTGGCCTGCTTCCCAGACAGGACCAGAATGTGTTGGGGGAACTTGGTGACTCACTTGAAAGAGCTCATTCTCTAGCTTGCTGCAGAAGTACATGGGGGTCTGCTTCCATCTTTTCTTCCTCTCCTCCCGTCTACCAGATTGCACTGCTCCAGAGGGGGAAATCCTTCCCAGAGATGCTATCACTGCACCAGGCAGGGATCCTCTGAAAAAACTAGTTTGTGATCATGTCATTAGAGACTGTCCTAGTGCCGACACCCCAGGGGCTGAATTCAGGTTGCATGGGCATTTCATAGCTTTGCAACCTTAATGTGCTTTTAACGTAGTTCTTTTTTTATGTCATATCTGGGCTGCTCTTTTGTTGCTAGGAAATACGGATCCGCTTTTTGTTCCTGGGAAGGAGCAGAGCCACTTTCATAAACTGGAAGAGCAAAGCTGCAGAAACATATTACAGTAGATTTCCCACGGCTAAACACAAGAGAATCAAATTTGCTTGCAACTCTAAATGGAGCCGCCAACCCCAAGCATTCCAAAATCATGAGATCAGTTTAAAAACCACAAGCTCTAAAAAGCCCCCAAACAGGTAGGTTCTTTGATATTCCCGTTTGGTTTTTAAGCCTTCCAGGAGTACTCATGTTATGCATTCAAAGTCTTTTCTGCAACCTCGTGTGCTAGAAATTGACTATATTTTTCATATGAAAGCTGAAATTCCCACCTAATCGCATGACTCCAGGACCTAGGTCTTTAAGAAAATACCCCGAACATCACACAGATTAAATCGTGGGTTGGCAGCCTCTTTCCTGGATGATCCGACCTACAAACAAAAGGTTTCTGGGAAATGTAACGCAACTAGATGGTATCTGGGTTATATTACTGGGCGCCTGTATGAGAATATCTGATCTGGACTTTAGAATGAGCACATCCTCTTTCCTCCCCTTTGTTCTCGTCTGGATGTTCTTGGAACTGGGTTCACTCACCAGTGCGGTGCCTCCTGCTGGCTGTCTTGGGAATGAGCTCTGCGTGTCAGTGTGCCCATTGTGTGTGGTGCCTCGCCACTCTCTCCTGCTCTAGGATACACGTCTCTCCAAGGACTGTGGAGTCCTAGCGACACAACCCTCCGGCCATGTCGCACACCGTGCTACCCCCCTTCCTGGGGATCTGCTGTTCAGCCACTTCCCTTAGTGGCTACTGCAGCGAGTTGTCTGGCCACATCCTCGTGGGCCCAGAATCCTCTTTGCCCTCATCTCAGGGCCTCAGCCTGCAAACCACAGACTCTTACTTCACCTTACCCCTACCCCCCCACCCCTTGCTAGCAGCACTCCTCTGTCCAGGGTGCTGGCAATTCTCTCTGCTCTCCAAAGACTTAGTCCTTCCTCCCTGGTCTCCCAGCAGAGAACTGCCCTTCTCTGCCCTGCAGCTCCCTTTTTATATGGCCCTGCTTGGCCCTGATTGGCTACTCTCTTCAGCCCTTCTCTGATTGGCTGCCTCCTATGCAGCCTCCCTAGGGGTCGATGAATCCCTTAGAACCCAGTGTGGAGCAGGCCCATCACAGTTGTAGGGTCTCAAATGAGTTTGATGCATCCAATGAAAGATATGTCTTTTTCTTGCTGTTTACTAACAGACAAAAAGTATTTGTAATGTGGAATTAAGATTGCGCATGCTCATTGGATCAGAGTCTACTTTGAGTGTTGGAAATGCAGAGCTAAGATCCCCACACAAGAATGTTATGGTTACACTAAAAAACAAACTGCAAATGAATGTCAGAAAAGCAGGAAATGCCACAACACCCCTGTGATATCCATTCCATCTAGAACTGTCCACAGACTTTTCCATCTCTGCATAAAATAAGCACGACAGGAAAATTTAAATTTGAAAAGCAGAATGTTTGTGGAGCTTTAATCTTGGGAATCCCTTGAAAACATGGCTACAAATTTGTATCACATGATGTCCTCCCAGGTCCCAAACTAGGTTATTAATTATATATGTAGATTTTAGAGAGGCTTGGAGATTTGGCTTTAAACAGAAATCCTCTTGCAACCTTAACTATGGTGCTATTAGGAGAGAATTCAATTTGGCATAACTGCAGTCCAGCCACTGTGAGCTGAAAGCCAAATACCAGGAATTGTTAGGGCTCTCACATGCGAGGCCAAACAACCACATGATTGCAGTTTTGCTAATCAGGATGGGAGGGTAGGACAGAGGGTTCATGGACCATGAGAATGGAAGGGAGTGGGTGAAGAGCAGATCTTGGGGTTCTGTGTGCCCCAATGTATAAGTTTTATTGTTGTTATGACTAGAAATACTAGAAATGCTTTGCTGATAAGAGAGGAGTAATTTTCGGACGCTACGAGAATTGGTGAACTCTAGGAGTCACTGAGTTATATGCTTTGCTTAAGTTGGCTATAAGAGAGTGAGTAAAAGAATACACTTTGGAGTGCTCCGAGGGAGCTTTTCTTGAAGCAGAGACCGACATCTTCTCCCCAGCTGCTGGACAGATGGCGTGCCCCTGGAAGCCTGTCTATTGACTAGCTCAAGTTTTGGATAACTATGTTTGGGATGCTCTACACCTATTGCCTTTGGCTTTGCCCGTGCGCTTAAGACTCAATGAAGAAGGAGCTTTGGGTGAAAACACGCTTGTTTGAACCAATCTTTTATCAGACAGAGGAACTGTGTCCCCATTGATATATTCCTGACACTGCCTGGAGAAAACAGGTTAGGTTACCACAGTTTTGAGTTCTGGTCGTCCCGGGTAACAGTGATGCTATACCCCAGCTGTTAGGGTCACCTTTATAGAGCTCTGTACAGATCAGGCATTAATAGTGACCTGGAAATGACCCTAAGGAGTTGCACTTTATCAATAAGGTGCACTGAGGATGATTAACAACTGGAACAATTTGCCTTGGATACGGTGGATTCTCCAGGACTGGAAGTCTTTAAATTAAGACTGGATGCCTTTTAGAAAAACCCTGCTCTAGTTCAACCAGAAAATATGTGCTTGAAGCAGGTCTAGTTGGGTGAAAACATAGTGATGCGGTGTAGGTCAGTCTAAATCAGGGGTCTCAAACCCGCGAAGCCCTTCCCTGCAGCCTGTGAAGCTCCCTGATGCCCCCTCCCATAGCGGTTTCAGGGAGGGAGGGGCCAGAAGCGGAAGCTTCTCTGCTTCCTGACTGAGCCGCTGCCGATCCCCAGCTACCAGGCACTGCTACTGCGGCTTCAATGAATGAGCTGGGGCGGCGCTTCACAGGAGCCCTCTGCAGCGGTGGCCATGAACGGTAAGCCAGGCTCCCCGCCACCCTCCCGCCTCCCTCTGCAGGAGACTTACCGCTCCTGGCCGCTGCTGCAGAGGGCTCCTGCGAAGCGTCCTGGCCGGGCTGCTGCCGAGCCCCGGCTTCCAGGCGCTGCTGCTGCAGCCTCAATGAACAAGCTGGGGTAGCGCTTCACAGGAGCCCTCTGCAGGGGCAGCCAGGAGCTCAGAGGAGGCGGCGGGGCAGGGGCGGGACCTCATGGAAGGGGTGGAGTGGAGGCGGGGCCAGGGGCGTGTCAGTGATGCGGCCCTTGGGCCAGTGCACTAGTCCTCATGCGGCCCCTCACGGTCATTTGAGTTTGAGACCCCTGGTCTAAATGATCACAATAGTGCCTTTTGGGCTTCTCTGAATCTGTTATTTCACACCTAAAGGGACTGATTCTAATGTTCATTGCATCAGTGTATCTCCATTGAGCTCCTTCTGATTTATACAGGTAGAAGCAAAAGAATCAGCCTAAGGCAGTGGTTCTCAAACTTTCTGGATTGGTGACCCCTTTTGGACACCAGGCCTCTAAGCGCGACCCCCCCTTAGGGGTCGGCCTGGGGGGGGGCTTCTGGCAGCTTTGGGGCAGGGGCTGGGCTGGGGCTGGGGGGTTCCAGCAGCCCCCGGGGCGGGGGCTGCCTGGAGACGGGGCGCATGGAGCCATCCGGGGCCGGGGGGGGAAGGGGGGATGCCGGGAGCCCACCGCGACTGGCCTGAGCTCACGAGGGCGCTGAGCGCCTGCCGCAACCGGGCTCGGCTCGCGGGGGTGCCTGGAGCCGGCTGGGACAGGGGGGCCGTTGGGAGACCATCGCGACCGGGACCAAGCTTGTGGGGACTCGGCTCACAGGGGTGCCTGGAGCCGGCTGGGACAGGGGGGGGGGCATGGGGAGACCATTGCGACCGGGACCAAGCTTGCGGGGACGCGCCTGGAGCCGGCTGGGGCAGGGGGGGCATGGGGAGACCATCGCGACCGGGACCAAGCTTGCGGGGACTTGGCTCGCGGAGGCGCCTGGAGCCGGTCACGGCCAGAGGGGCTCCAGGAGCACACCACGAGTGGGACTCAGCTCACAAGGCACCTGGAACTGGCAGGGCCGGGTGGGGGGCACTGGGAGCCTGCTGCAACTGGGCTCGGCTCCCAGGGGTGCCTGGAGCCAGCCGGGGGGGTGCGGGGAGCCCGCCGCGACCGGGACTGAGCTTGCGGGGGCGCCGGATGCCAGCAGGCCGCGGCAGGGGTCGGGGCCGGCTGCAGGCAGCAGGGACTCGCGACCCCCGCAAAACAGGGTCGCGACCCCCAGAGGGGTCCCGACCCCCCACTTTGAGAACCAATGGCCTAATGTTTCAAAAGCGACCAGCAATTTCAAGTTGTTATGACCAGGATGTGGGTGGTCAAAGTAGGAGTCAGGCTTAGTCCAATGCCAGGGGGTCAGAGTCTGAGACACGCCAGAAGGCAAACCAAGAATCAGGACCCGGAGTCGGGAGGGTAAGTCCAACACAAGAAAAGCCCAGGTGCATGGACAACTTCCTGTTCCCGTCCTTGGGTTAAATAGAGACTGGGGACCAATCAGGATCTCTGGGGTCCCACCAATCAGATCCCAGGATTGGAGTCCTCTGCTGGAGTCCAGCTGCTATTCTAGCCACTCTTAGCAGGTCACTAGGTGGCAGGCTGGGGTTCCCTAGTTCTTAAGAACCCCATAGACAAGGGTTTGAGACCCCATAGTCCCTGCCACAAGTCCCTTGATACTACAGTGCCCCCCTTGAGACACCTGTAATGGGGCTGCTTTCTAGATGCGTGGTTCTTTCTGAACATCGGCTCCCCAGCAGTGTTCAGAGTTGGGTGCTGGAGAATTGAGGCACCTGAACTTGCCGGATGCTTTTGAAAATCCAGGCCACCCTCTTTACCCTGTGGCTGTCTTTACAGTGTTCCATAGGAAAGTTTTGATGAACTGATGTCAATGGTCACAGCTCCATTAAAGCCAGGGGGAGGTGCTGATCGGAAGAGATGGGACCGGAGGCTGCCTGGAGTGGGCACCGATTCGGTGGACAGCAGAATGGCTACCTACAGCCAACATCACAGACGGCTTTTATTCCCATGACATTCCTCTCCCCGCTCCCCAGTTCTTTTTATTTAATTAACACCTGGCCTCGTCTTAACCTGGTTCTGATCAAACCCGGCTGGACGAACTGGAGCTGCAGCTAGTGTGCGGAGACATTTTGTGCTGACACCGAGCACCCGTGAGAAAGGGAACATTTTTATTTAGCCAGCCAGCAAAGGAAGAGAGGAGTCTACTCATGCTATTTAATGAACGCCTTTAAAGGGCAGGATCAAAGCAGGAGAGGGGAAATTTCAAAACATGGCAAAGGAAATAAAGGGTTTTGTACAAATAGCTCCTGAGGGCCATGTCTAGGGGTAGCCCTGCCAAGCGCCAGGGAAAGAGCGGTGGGTGAGAAGCAGAAGCAGGAGGATTAGAACACAGAAGTGTGAGTCGGGGTTGAAGAGCTGGGATCGGTTCCTCGCTCTGCTGCGGCATTCGTGTGACCTTGACTGGCCCACCGTAAAATGGGGGAGAATGATACTTATAGGGGGGGCTGTGAGGATTAAGTAATAAATGTTTGTGTCCCCCACCCCATTTGGGTCATCAGCAGGATTTGAGCCTGGATCCTTTTGATGTAAGACCTTAACCACTGCTGTTGGGAGCCAAAAAACTGGATGTAGAGAAGGTATTACAGCTCCACACTGGGGAGTACAGGGTATGTTTGCAAAGTGCTTTCATAGAACTGGAAGGGACCTCAGGAGATCATCAAGTCCAACCCCCTGCTCAAAGCAGGACCAATCCCCAATTATATCATCCAACAGATTTTTGCCCCATATCCCTAAATGGTCCCCTCCAGGATTGAACTCACAACCTTGGGTTTAACAAGCCCATGCTCAAACCACTGAGCTGGGCAGAGCATTAGCATCTAATTTTCACAATCCTTTCTCACTGCTTGCACTTCTGAGGCTGATGCTAGTGAAGCCTACACGGCCTCTTATCCAGTGCGGGACCTGGAGGCAGTCACAGGATTGCTCCCTGGAGGAATAAGGACCCTTGTGTTCACCAGTGGGCTGGGTGCGCTTCGAACAAGAGCTGCTGGGTGCTCCGTGTTTCTGAGAAGTCAGGTCAGGAGGCTGCTACAGGGGTAACATTTTCCAAAGCGTCTATGTGATTTAGGAGCTGAGGTCCCATTTTCAAGAGACGTAGGACCAGATTCATGAAGATATTTAGGCGCATCAAAGCCGCAGATTGGCACCTCCTGATCTTTGACATTCTCAGTCCATGCACCACCGATGTTCCATCTACGCCCTTTTTGAGGAGTGAAGTGACACGGAAACCTCTTGCTGGCCACGTGCCCAGCACTGCAATTCTCCCAGCGTGCAGGGGTACACACATCTGGCTACACGCTCACTCCCAGGCCCAACATGGCCTCTGCACAGCGCTGCTCCCACCCCGGTGCTCAGCTGGAGTTGCCTGGCGGAGGCTTTACATTATGTAAGCTGCAAACGGCTCCAAGCGGCTGAACCCACACCCAGGGACTGGCACAGGGCAAGGACATCCGGGCCAGGCCCCTTTGCCCTGCTACACTGGCAGCTGGGAGGAGCAACGGTTCAAGAATGCCTACACGGGCTATATCCCACAGGAAGGTCCCTCTGAGGCTGGGGCGATCCTGCCTGGGTTAGAGACCCACGCAACCAGACCGGATGAGCTGGTCGTGGAGATGTTCCCTTCACTCTCCCGTCAGGAGCCTGTAAATGAGCCCAAAGGAGGTGAAAACGGAAATGCTTTCAAACAGAACTCGGTTTGTGGCTTAGTGGTGATTAAAAATAAATGCCTATTTAAAGCCATAAAATAATACTCTTTAAATATCTGTTTTTAAGGCTAACAGGATAATTACTTAATCTCCCTTGTCGCATTAATGCAGTTTAAATTACTGACGGAAGCCAGCGGATCCTTTATATCACTCTCCTCCTATTGAAGTCACTTCAATTGTTCCTTCCTCTGCAAGTATGAGAGAGAGAGAGAGAAAAAGAACGGTAACTTCTGCTCCCAGAGTCCCACAAAATTGCCTTAAAATCACTGAGTAGCACCTTCATTCACCAGTAGTCTCTTGGGCCAGGTGCAACTCTGAGCAATAGTTACCATGAGGCGACACCAACAGAGACACCTTAAAGCCCAATTCCTCCTCTATTTCATCATTGCTCCAGAGGAGGGAGGTCAGTCCAGCAGTGAACGACTACGAAAGCTGCTCTCAAAAGGCCAGTCATTCTTTGGGAGAAACGTCAAGATATTTTATTTTGTTCCCTGGGAGCGTTTACTGGTGTTTCCAACAAGACAGTCTGAATTTCCACAAACTCTTAGGTGAAACGTTTCCATTTTCAGTCATATATTTCAAACCTGAGAATTTTGACTGGAAACAGAAACTCCCCTCCCTCCCCCGAAAACAGCTGAAAAACTGGAAAATTTCCCCCCCAACTGAAAATTCAGTGAGAACGGCAGGCTTGGTGCAAAAGCCATTTCCCGTCAGACAAACAAAACAAAGCAAATATTTGATGGAGGAAGTGTCCACAAGCTCTAAGTACCAACCCTTCCCAGGGCTCAGCTCCTCTGGTGGCATATGGAAGGAGCAGGGGACGGGGTATAGCCAGGGGGCTGTCTGTTTCCTGCCCCCTCACCTGTCCCAAAGAGGGAATAACCAGTGGGCAGCTGGGCCTACATTGGCCCAAGGTCTGGGTATCCCATGCAGAGGTGTACGGGAGCCCTCCCTGCCTTGCGTGGTCTAAATCACAACCTATCACCTTGGACCGACCAGAAGCACGAAGGCAGGACGGTGCTATGAAGGAGTGCGGGCCGCAGAACGGGCCCCACGAGGCGATTCGGTGTCCTTTTGAGCTTGGCACTGCAGCAATGGACAGCTGGAAGCCAGGTCTATTAACAAGGCCCAGTGCTGCCTGGGCCTGCCGCCTTCATTTCTGGTAGTGCCGCGAATGCCACCCTGCGTCAAATGTGACCCAGGAACCTCGCAGTGCCAGCTGGCAAGGGGCACAGGACAGGTGCAGGAGGATATAGGGAGCTGCTGGGACTGCTAGTTCACCAGCGTGTGTCATGCATGATCTCTAATGCACCTGTGTGCCACACTGTTCATCCGTAGCCTTGTGAAATGCACGGGTGGAGGTGGGGTAAGTTGTTATGTGCATACCCAGAGAACTATGTTTTCAAGGTCTGTGTCTAGGCCCTGGTCACAAATGTGACAAACTGGATTCCTGTCAGACAAGAGTGGGTATTAGCCCACGAAAGCTTATGCTTCAAAACTTTATAGTTAGTCTTTAAGGTGCCACAGGACTTTGTTACCTCTGCTATTCCAGACTAACACGGCTACCTCTCTGATTCTTGACAAGAAATGTTGTTTTCTTTGGCTGTTTAGCTGTGATTTCACTATTTTAGTGTTCACACTGAGCCCCCTCTCGCCGGTCTGAACCAAATGCTAATGAAAGACTGTGGCTTCTTCCAAGAGAGGGAATGAAAAGGAAGATGTAAACAGCAGGGGATGGGGATGTGTGTGGGAACGGGACCCTCTCTAAGGTGCCCATCAGGAGTTTGCGCTGGTATAGCTGGGAGATTAGTAAATCGCCTTCATGTAAGAAGTAAATGGACAGTGAGTTTGGGCCATGAAAGAGGGGTGTTCGCTGAAAATGCTGAAGAGAACTTGGGGTGTGATAAGTGTCTTTACACAGGGAGGAGAATGTGTTAGGAGCTCTGCATGCTAAGCCTTTGTTCTGTGTGCAGTCATTTATTTCCAATTGTCCTACTTCCTGACTCTTGAAGCTCTATTCTCTGATACTAAACCTAGTCTTATTTTCACTATCAATGTACCTAAGTGCTGTGTGGGCAGCAGCGCTGGGATCTAAGATGTAACCAATCAACTGGTGTGGATGGTTCCCTTGGCAATAGCTGGGCTGGTAATTCTGGGGGTGTTCCGTGGAACAGGGGCTGGATGCTGCAGGAGGCACAAAGTATTTGGGATCGGGGCGTGACTGTCACTGTCAGTAGGGCTGGGGAGAGGTTTCCGGCCACGCTGCCTTGTGTAGGCGGATCTCCTGGGGTGGTGCAACATGATGGCCTTGCTGTGGGGCACGGCTGTAGGCCAGTAGGCCAGCACCACAGGCATGTGTCAGGGATGATCCGCAACGTAGTGAGCGGCTGGAACGATGGGTGGGGCAGAGACCGGTGGTGGCTAGTGGCTTTGGGAGGTGGGGCTTCTGCCTCGTTCCCCAGGGGTGGGGCATATTTTCAAAGTGCTTAGCTGGGAGGGTGTGGCACGGGGAGTGTCTGGGAGAGAACGGGGCTCCCCCCTCTCTCTTTCAGGATGGGACATCTGGCTGTAAAGGACAGAGTATGTCTCCCTTTGTGCCCCCTCGTCCCGGTCTCACCCATGCCCCTCTCACCCCTACCCGCCCATTCCCCAATCCCACAGGCTAACACCACTGGCTCAGGCGGCATAATTTCTGATCCTAGCTATGGGACCGGCCCATCTGACCCAGTGCTTGGTCTCCGACCGCAGCCAGCACCGGATGCTTCAGAGGAGGGCGTGTGAACCCTGCACGAGTTGTGGCACAATCTGCCTCACCCCCCAATCTAATCCCTAATAGTTAGAGACTCGTTTGAGCCTGGTCCCAGAGAGAGAAAGGAATCGGTGCCTCCATCTTCCTCTTAGGCCCCTAGACCCAGGGCACCCACAGGATCTGCTGGCCCCACTCATCACGTTGAAACACATTGTCCAGCCCTAACCTTGCTGATCAGCCCCCCGCCTTCACCTCCTTGGCTGTGGCTTTTCTCCTGGAGTTCTCTCTGGGCTGGGCGCAGCGAGCGCCGCGGCAGTAAGATTAAGATCGCTCTCTTCTCGGTTTCATTTCCCTCCCGACACCGTGCGTCATGTTAGCTTCGTGTCCCATGCTTCATTTGCTAGACACAGGGCCTGTTTTCTCTAGTTCTGCCTCTTGACTGTGCTGCGAGGAGAAGCAATTCACCGTATTTAAATGAGCAATTATTACTTCCTTGTTATTTTTTGCAGCCACAGGGCATGGAGGAACTGAAACGAGGGAGGGAAAGAAACCACATCAAAGCTGAACTTTGAAGAGGGATGAACAAAGGATGGGGGTGGGGAGGAGGGAGGGTCTTTAACTGTCTCTTTAAGAAAACCTCTTGATGTTAGCCCATTTTCATGCTGCCCCGTTGTTTCAAATCCAACTGGTGTCCAGCTGCCTGAATGAGCCAGATTTTCAAAGTTAGGCCTGCACAGTTCTTTGCATGCACCTAATTTATGCATGCAAATCAGGGACCAAGCCCTGCTCACAAAATAAGCTCTTCCCACTTAAGACACCCTAATGAGACGCCACTCTCAATAGGTCATGTGACTATTCAAAACATGATTGCTGTGTTCTTTGGGCTGAGAGCCTCCTCAGTGGCGTTTCAGTCTGCCCCTGGGCTCTGCTGATCATAACCTGATCAGCCACATGCACACTCAGGCAGCTTGTTTGCAGGGTTACATTGAGTCTTTTACATACACACAATAATGCTGCACATCTAATGTTGAAAACCTGGCCCAGCACTGTCTAGCGTCGTGAACTGAAGTGTCCCGGAAGAAGGCAGATCTTCAAAAGGACTCTTCCTTTTCAGTGAGAGTTGCAATCTGGTTACCTTATTTCCAAGCATATATACCCATTGATTTATGGCTTGTTTAGTGTGCTAGCTGTTGCCAAACTACCCAGTGTGGTAACTGAATGCAGCAGCATAGCGGAGAATTGGTGGGGAGTGGCTATAATTTAAGAATACTGGCACTGCCAGCTGGTCTCCCACTGCATCCAGCACCAACTGCTTCAGAGGAAGGGGCAAGAAGTCCTGCAGGGGCAGTTATGGAATTTCCTGCCCATAAGGAAAAGTTCCTCCTAATCGCAGTAACTAGAGGCTGGTTTATGTCCTGCAACACCTGGGATGCCCTGTTCTCCATATAAATCTCAGATCCTTTCCGGAGCTATGCTGAGTTCTTGGCCTTTCTGAGCTCTTACTGCAGTGAGTTCCACAGGCTAACTAGTCCTGTCAATTCTTTATCTAAGCCACCTGTTTTGTCATTAATTCCTTAAATTACCCTTTTGACGTCCTTTGCATGCTCCCGAAGGACAATCTGTGAGCAAGTTGTTTGTGTCTCAGACTGTGGTCCTTTCCGGCCACTCCTATCTGAAAAAGGAGGGATACAGGTTGGGGCTCCAGAGATGGGCAACACGCGCGTTCAGAGGCCCAGAGAGACATCCATATGAAGAGGACTTGTGAAGACTGGGACTGTTCCCGGTAGAGAGAAGGTTAATAAGGGAACATGATCAAAGTCTGCAAAATAATAAATGGGACCGAGCAGGCTGATCGAGCATTTCTATTCACCCCATCTAAGAACACAAGGCCGAGGAGACAGGCAGTGAGATCGAAAGGTGACAAATTGAAAACGGATAAAAGGACTTTCTTTTTTCAGACAAAGCAGGGACAGCCTGTTGAACTCACCGCCACAATATCTCAGTGAGGCCCAGAGCTGAGCAAGAATCAGAACAGACTGTACATTTATAAGGATGAAAATATCCAGAGCCACAGGTGTAAGGATTCCGAAACAACTCTCCCCGCAGAAAAATCAGCCAGGGTTATCAACCTTAATGCTTCAGGGCAAATGCCACCATTCACCTGAGCGGATTAGGAAGAAACCTCATGTTCAGGTACGTTCTTCTCAGCCATCAATCGCGTTTCCTTCCATGAACCCAGGCTATGTTGGGTTGATGTTCCATTTAATTGAACTTTGATTTAGTTTAAAAGCCACAGAATTCACAGTTTAAAAAATAATCTAATTGTTATGTTCACAAATCGCCACAAGATAGCACTGTGCCAAAGTACAACTGCTTCAGCTCATCAGTGTGCGTGGGGCGGGGAGCGGAGGTGCTCATGGTAAGGATGAAGAGTCAAGTAGCCACGCTATAACTCAGGTTGTCCATGCAAGGCAGAATAGCAGCACCTGTATCCTTCGAAATACCTTGAGCCTGTTATTTTTGGGCTAGCTGCAGGACAACTCCAATTAAACGTTCGGTGTAATGAAGAATTTGGTCACTAGATGGAAGTGCTATGTGTTATTAAGTGTTATGATCGAGGTGGTGGGAACTGAGGCAATAGGATGAAATGCGGTGGATCTGTCTCAGTTGGGGGAGAGAGAGAAAGCATGATCTAGTGAATTAATCAGGGAAAAGTCTGCTCTTGGGTTATCATACCAGAAAAATCTGCATACTGGTGCAGGATTCTTTAGCTGTTGCAAACGCTGCAGTCAGGTGTAATCGACTGCAAAGCAGGTAGATGCTTTGGCTTTTGCAGTCTAAAGGAATGTTAGAAATCCAGGCTCTGGCGCTGATTCACATTGAGCCTAGGCAAGGCTGAGCGCTTCTTAACGAAGCTCTAGCCTGCTCTCCTTTGATCCAGACTCCCTTGGCAAGGGGGTGGGGTTAGCTCAAGAACAGGGGTGTAAAATGCCAGCAGAAGTGACCAGAGGCGCTAGCGAACAGGAGCAACAAAACGGGAGTTTTCTGAGGGACAGTGAGCATAAAAGGCAGATGAACCTAACAAACATGCTCTAAACTTAGGCCAATAAACATCCCAATGAAATCGCTCCTCCACACCGCCGCAAAAGTAACAATGCAGGAGTAGCAGAGAGGGGGCTAACCAGTCTATCGCGCTGAATGCAGCATGTATGTTTGCCTCCCTCCCGGCACACTGTGCATTCAATGCAAGCCTCTCTTGGCCCACAGGCTCTTGAGACCAGAGTGGGTGAACTAGGGGAGCTAAGGGAGACAGAGAGGAACACAGATGGGACTTTCCAGGACCTGGTAGAGCAGCCCCTCCCCTGGTCGGACAGCCTCTGTGCTGTTTAGGAGGATGGAAGTCTCCGGGAAGGAGAACATCAAGCTGGAGCAGGAAACATCTGCTCCTCTGGCTTTTGAAAAGGTATTTTTTTAAATTGTGCACGTTTCTGTTTGGGAGCAGAGGGGAGAAGAGCATTTGATCCGACAGGGACTTTGTTTCACCTCTGGTTTGAAAGGGAGACAGAAGGAGATGGAGCTGACCACAGCTCAGGATCCTCAGGTGGTTGTGAAGGAAGGGATTAGTGGATTGGATTCCAGCGGAGGGAATCTACCAGGTTTGGGTGGGACTGGCTGGAAAACCAGGGATCCATTTTGGGAAAGATGTCAAGGTTTCAAAATCTGTTTTCATTCCCCATGGAACTGTTTTGTGAAAAACGGAGCCCACACTCCACCGCTAATCGCTCAGTGGTTAGGACACTCCCCAGGGATGTGGGAAAGCCAGGGTCAAGACCTCCTTCTGCTTGCTGGGGGTAGGTCTCTCTTGCTCTCTCTTTTGACCAGAAATTTCATCCTGGACCTGAGAAAGTTTAGTCGCCATGACAAATTCCACTGTTGGTGAATCACCATGGCCCGATGGAAAAATGTTTCATGAAAAGATGCCCGACCAGCTTTAGTCTTGGGCCGTATTCTCCACCACCTCGCTCCGTGGGTTTGCATTTATACTGGCACTACATTGGGGGGGGGGGGGGGGGGGAGGTTGGCACTACGTGTGTGTGTGTGTGTGTGTGGGGGGGGGGGTTAACATTCTGGCCAGTCAGAACGGCCGCACCTTACAGCCCTCACGCAGTATGGGGTCACTGACCACGCATGGATCTCAGTGGAAAAGATCCACAAGGCTCCAGGGCATAAAGGGTTAACATTTGACATAGTTATCTGACCTGTACTGTATTTACACTGGGAGACCAGCCAGAATGTAGAGTAACCATTGAAAATTCACAGCCAGGACGACTGTCCCCGGTCCCGAAGGGGACCCCGTCTTGGCAGTATATAATGCTAACAAACATACAATTCATTCCGTGACTAAAAATGGTACAGACCGAAGGATTAAGACGCTTTAATGAGTCTTAAAGTGGAGCCACAATGCGAGCAATGTGTCTCTATGGAAACAAATTAGGAGACTCTCTTTAACCAGACATGGGCATAGCAAGGTAATTCTTTTGTAGAAATCACAGGCCCTGGGCAGTATTTTATGTCACAAACCTGCCAGCATGTAGGGGGTGTGAGTTTGTCATATATAAAGCCACTGCCAGCCCTGGGAATGCTTTGGAGGTCCATATATGCCAGTGACACCGACACCCCTGGGTGGGCGACATGGGACCATAGAATCATTCACAGTTGTTCCTGGCGAAAGGCCAGGTTTCATGCTATCCCCACTTGTCTTCTGCATTGTCAGAGGCTTTATGAGGAGAGGAGTTACCACGGCAGCTGCGTTGAATCCTGGTCTCCCAAGTCCCAGGCCAGAGTCCTCATCATTAACCCATCTTTCTTCTCTGCCCAACAGCAAGGCTCTTTTGCCAATGCAAGCCTTAGCTACTCGTTGGCTCCTCTATAAAGGAGGAATAAGAATTTTTCTTGCTTCCCACCCATTGTCTGTCCTGTATGTTCAGATTGCCAGCTCCGCAGGCAGGCTCCCTCTCCCCCCCGGGAAGGTGTGGTCGCAGCTCAGGTAGACACACCCGTGCCAGATAGATTGGGAGGGAGGTGGCGAATAATCAGCTGCACATGAACTCCCAGTGAGACGCTGGCCTAAAAAAGGACTAATGCAAGCTTGGAATGAGCAAACAGGGGAATCGTGAGTGGAAACAGGGAGGTTGTTTTACTTCTGTGTCTGGCACTGGTGTGACTGCTGCTGTCCTGATGCCCACAATTCAAGGAGGATGTTGGTAAATTGGCGAGGTTCAGAGAAGAGCCACGAGAAAGGCTCAATGGTTAGAAAACCTGCCTTATAATGATAGATTCAAGGAGCTCAATCAATTTAGCCTAACAAAGAGTTGGTTAAGGGGTGACTTGACCACAGTCTAGAAGTACCTACACGGGGAACAAAAGTTGAATAATGGGCTCTTCAATCAGGCAGTGAAAGGTCAAACACAATCCAATGGCTGGAAGTGGAAGCTAGACAAATTCAGGCTGGAAATTGAGCATAGCTTTTTAACGGTGAGGGTGATTCAGCACTGGAACCATTTATCAAAGATGGTGGTGGATTCTTCATCACTGACAATTTTAAAGTCAAGATTGGATGTGTTTCTAAAAGCTCTGCTCGCGGAATTATTTGGGAGCAGGTCTCTGGCCTGTGTGACACAGGAGGTCAGACCAGATGATCACAGTGGTCCCGTCTAGCCTTGGAATCTATGGATCTAGTTTTAAGCCAGCCAGCACGGCTAAAAACAGCAGGGAAGTGGCCTGGGCTTAAGCAGAGGAAGGCACATACCTTCCTGGTCTCCCCGGAGCATGTACTCCCATTGCTAGCCGCACAGAAGCCCAAGCTATTGAGGCTTCGCTGCTATTTTTAGCACGCTTGATTAAAGCTAGCAGGTGTATGTCTGCCTTGTCTGCAATCACACCTCTGACTGCAATGCAGACAGACCTTATATGGGTACAATGCCCGGCATATCGGGCACCAATCCTGCTGGGAGCTGCTAGGCGTTACCGTAATAATAATGAACACACTGTTTTGGTGGAGCAGTGCATCTACGGGAAAGTCGTTAGCTGTAACTTCTGTACCGTTACTCTTCGAGACATTCTTTATTTACCCTTCCATCATCACTAGGAACTGGGACAGAGACATATTTTCTCTCTCTCTCTCCATTTGATAATTTATTCCCCCACTGTTTTGCTTCTACGTTATCGGGGCAGCTGGTAGCAAGTCCTCTAGGCTGCCTATAGCTGCTCATATGGTTTTTAGGTTTGCAGCGTCAGCGAATGTATTTGAGGCTGCTTTCCTTGGGAGAATCGTTGTTGTTGTTATTGTAAACTTCATACATAATTCATTCCGACCCTGTCTGGCATGCTTGTGTAGCGCCTTCATGGCAACTGATCTCAAAAGCCTGCATGGGGAGTAAGGTGCCTAAATACCTTTGATATCTAGGCCAAAGTGCTTTAGAAACTCTGGACCTGATCATTAGTCCTTACTCAGGCAAAACGCCCAGAGCTCCTGGCTTGTTGCCAAACAGCTTTACCGGGCACTGCAGCTTGCCCTCTGTTTGCTTGGTGGTTAATTTAAAGGGCCATGGCCCCTCTTGCTCTCTGTCTGGAAGCCGGGGAGGGCTGCGTATATTTTGGGGTTCGGCTCTTTGCAACGTGTGTTGTTCGGTCATGCAGCAAAGAAGTGTCTCCCCTGCTTGGGAACCTGGGAGTGATTCACATAGGGCCCACTGAAGCTACACTCCCGCCGGCTTCCCTCGGAGCAGGATTGGGCTCTGACGGGCCATTCCTCCAGGGAAGCCAGGCTGGGTGCAGACACAGATTCAGCCTTGCAGAGAGGCGGAGGTTGCTGCCCTTTCTCTCGCAGTTGGGAGCAGAGGAATTTGGGGTAGTCGACTGTTACTACTTAAGGCCTGATCCCAAACACCGTGAAGCCAATGGAAAGACCCCTGCTGAGTGCAGTGGGCCTTGGGTCAGCCTCTCCAGGTGGGGCGAGGAACAGCTCCCAAACATGACGCCTGGAAAGCTGAATTGACAGGACAGGCTCCTCCGTCTAGATGAGCTCCAGGGAGGAACGTGCTGGTTCCGCAGGGAAATTGCAGCTGCAGCGATCTCTCCTCTGCACACCGGGACACCCGCTCCGTGACTCTGTACACTCGACTGCTGTCCTGCAAGACACCCGGACGGGATCGGAGAGGGAGAGGATCTCTCTCTCTCGACGTCTTTCTGGTAGCTACGGCCCAAGAGATTGATTAGCCCTGTAGTTCGGGAAACAGAGTTTGTCTTCCTCCAGTAAAGCAGCGGCTTCTGGCTGTCTTTCCTAGCTGCGGGGAAAGTGTGGGGCATTATTGAACAGGCAGACTCTCTCCTGGGAATCTGCCATGGGGTTACAGAAATTAAACTTCCGACCCTTTCAGTTCTACCTTGCAGATTCACTACCCCTTGGATTGCTTAATTTCTCTCTGTCGAAGTAGCTGCTGTATCCCAGGGTTCTCCTGGGAGCTCATCCTTATGGCATCACATCATAATTTAAATCACAACGAACCTGGGGCTAAGCCAACCTGGCGTCTGCATTTCCTGCAGCCGCAGCCGGCAGCTTGCGAGGCAGAACAGATCTGGGGAAGCAGGGACGATGCCGTCACATGATCTCTTTCCCCGCTTGACTTTACAGCGACCTTGAAACCGGTACTTAAATAGAAACGTTACATAACAGGGAGAGCTAATGCCAACACGGGAAGGAGCCACAAGGAGCGAAAACCCAACTGGCCCATCAAAGCATTCCACCCCCTGGGCAAACCCGCAGCAGCCAGCTGGGCTCCGGGGAGTCTAGCACAGAACAACGAATAACAAATCAGGCCCCAGGAATTCTGGGGCATGGAGGGAAGTTGCAGGGAGTTCTGCTGCAGTTCGGCACTGAGGATATGTTTAGATGCCTGTAATTGTACACCACTCGGAACTGCAGAATTCCTGGATTTACACTCTTCGGTTGACTCTGCCGTGGGCTCATACCCTTCAAGATGGGGCCCTACGCCCTGATCCCACGCTCGTTTCAAACCAACGGAGACTTTGTGTGGGTGCCGGATGGGTGGGAGACCCCTTCATGAGCCTAGCTGGAATCACAAAATAGCTTTGATGAGTAAAGCAAAAGTGGGCCCGTGTTCACTCTCTACCAGCTGGGATTTTCAGGAGAGCATTACGTGCCTGGCTTCTGTTGACTTTCAGTGCGACTGGGGTGACGACCTGGCATAGGCTCTTCAGAAAATTCCAGCCGGAGTGGGGTTCTCCTTGGGCCTCTTCTCTATTCAGGTCTTTGCCGAGCTCAGCTTTGTTGGGGTGTGACATGCAAAACAGGAAACAATACCAGAACCAACCAACCCACCCAATTTTCACTGCTCTCCTGAATATGAGTCTTTGGCAGCCTATATAAAGAGATCCCTACCGAGAGGCAATCTGAATTAAGAATTCCCTTCTCTCGGGGAAGGGGGAGTGTTTGGCCCACTGAGGCATGCGCTGGAGAGGTTGATGCTGCCCATCATTTTTGTAGTGTCTGTAAATATGTCAAGTTTAGCTTGGAGATTTCTGGCAGCTAAACATCAGATCCCAGCAGAGAATTCCCCGAATGTGGTATTAACAGCTGCCAGGCCTGCATGGCTTTTTTCTGTACCCCCACTAGCTCAAAACTGTTCACCAGACTGCACTATCACAGGTAAAGGACTTACGGGTTTATTTCCAAGTCTCTAGTTATTTCTCTTATCCTAAGAGCCTCCCCCTAATGTATTTCTCAATTTGCTTGCACAATTTGCTCTGTAAATATAATCCTCATTTATGAGGTGAAGCTCTGCCGAATAGGACATAGGTCACAGGGGAGTGTGGGGATGAAACATTTCTGCTGTTCATATTTGAGAGCAATAGTGACCCTAAAGGCAGGAGAGGTTTCCAAGTCCCCAACCCCATGATTTAAAGCCCACTGAAGATCTTGACAGTCTTCCATAGAATGATAGAATTGTGCCACTGGAAGGGATCTTGAGAGGTCATTAAGTCCAGCTCCGCGCGCTGAGGCAGGACCAAGGAAACTCTAGACAACAAAGGACGAATGTTCAAAAATGTAGAAAACTCATGACTATTGGTTGTCAATGGGCTTATCTTATCCCTATAAACTGCGACTGTCCTGCCATTCTTTGGAGCTCAACCAGATGCCACATGAAACTCCCGTACTGAGTGATGTGTGTCTGGGCATTTCTCAGCCTCTAAGAAGGCTGCTTAAACTTTAGAAATTCATGTCTGTCCTATGTCATGTAAGGAACACTGGGATAGCCAGATCCCCAAGGTCTTCTTCAGGTAATAAAGGTTCATGAAGACCATCTGGGGTCCCCACACTGCATTAAAAATGTGAACATATCAAAATGCATTACCACAAAAACTCCATTCAGTGTTTATACATGGCATTAATCATAGAATCATAGAATCTCAGAGTTGGAAGGGACCTCAAGAGATCATCTAGTCCAACCCCCTGCTTAAAGCAGGACCAATCCCATTATTTATTAATAATAAAGCAAATCACATCCACGGTCATTATGCCTAAATTAACTGCTCAGTTTTTCCACAGAGAAATGAATCTAGCTAGATATTATCGGTACCATCACACAAAGATGTTCACTGCTGATCCAGACAACACTGCTGTCATGAGAATCAGTCGTTCACAGGTCAACAAGTGGTTCTTTCACCTCCCCCAATTTCCTTAAACGTGACAGTTACACATTTTTTTCCATCTATTGATCCTGCTACAGTCCGGTTTTTCTCCCGTGGAAGCAAAGATGTCTGAAAGACAACAGCCACCATTCCAGAAAAGAACTTAATTAAAAAGAAATAATCCTAAACAGAGGTAAAATTATTCTGTTATTAAGAACTTTACTTTTCAGCCACTGAGAACTGGTTTAAAACAAGTTTGCAATTGATCATATGAAAAAATGTTGAAAGAATCTGAGGTGTGGTAAAGTGACTCTTTTAGCTTTCTGCCAAAGGCAATTCATGTCAAACCATGGCATTTTACCAATTAAGTTTTAGGACTGACTATTGCAGCTAATCGGAAACTAGCTCCAACGTATACATTAAATCTCACTTTTAAGAATAGTCCAGGCTGTGATTAGCCAGAGCACAAAACAGGGCGATCAGTCATTAATATGTCAATGAGAATATAGCTTTTCCAATAATACCGCAGAGAGAGAGAGAGTATTCATCACTCCAGTCTACCAATGCCTCACATCAGCATAATGGAGGGGAAAATGTCACTGGAACTCAAGGTCCTCACAGGATAAATTTCTCCTGCTTCTATAACTGTCTGGGTTTGTCTTTTATGTTTTATCCCCCAACCTGGCTTGGCGTTGGCATTCACATAGCACCAGGTGACTACTAGCCCAGGAGGACAGGTGATTCCACTGACCCTCTTTGTTAAGTAAATTTGTGGAGGGCCACAATTCGTTTGTGAAATTCCTAGTTGAGTGATCCGGGTCTGGGAGCCTAACTCAACCTGCTAACTTGAGTTAAGACTACAATTGCCTAATCTTCACATGGCTTGGTCTATGCTTTAAAGATTTTGCTGGCATGGTTTTCTGTACTAAATTTTTCTACCATAGACTAAGGCCTCGTCTATACTTAAAAATTAGATGGACCTGGGTACATCACTAAGTGCTCTGAAAAATGGTGTCCTGTGCGATATAGTTAGGTTGATCTAACTGCCAGTGTAGACACAGCTTGGCCAATGGAAGAATCCTTCTGTTAACCTAGCTACCGCCTCTCGGAAAGGTGAATTAACTGTTTTGATGGATAAAACCCTTCCATCGCTGTGGTAAGTGTCTATATTTCAGTGGCTTAGCTGCAGCACTGTAACTGTGCCAGTGTAGAGCTCGTAGAGTAGACATAGCCTTTGCTTAAGAAAAAGTTCCTCTTTTTATTTTAATCTAGGCCCCGGGGTTTTAGTATGTTCCTCACACCTACCCAGTGTGTCAATATGTCTGAAACACGTTTGAACATGGGAATGTTTCCTGTGGCCTCAAAGTGTGCAAAGAACAATAAAAGTGCTCCCTTAAATGGCATTCATTTCTTTTCACAGATGGCTAAAAATGACTATTATATTCGTAGCAACTTGAATAATTGATGAGTCTAATTTTACAATTCCTATTAATTCTGACACTGAATAAAAATGGCAGAATTTCTCAGCTTTTAATGGTTTTCCATTGCTATATTTATTGGTTCCTTGTTAACTGTTAATAGCATAAAGAACGTCATTGTAATGAGAAAGCTAAAGATATGTCTTGGTTGAAGATATCATTTAGGAAGTATTAGAGAGGTAGCCGTGTTAGTCTGGAATTGCAGAAGTGACAAAAAGTCCTGTGGCACCTTAAAGCTATTTAGGAAGTAGGCGATCTCAGACCTAAGAGGTATTGAAAATTATAGCAGCACCTTAAAATCATCCGGCTGAGTTTCCATTGGGAATGGGACATCCCACTGCCCCATGCAGCTTTGAAAATAGCCCAGAGTTTTCAGTTCATTGACCAAACTAAGAGAAAGAAAAACCCAAAATGAAATTTTTTCTGTGAACTTAAAATGGCAAAAAATAAAATAAAATTGTTTTCATGTTTTTTTGCCTTTTTAAAATAAAATTGAAATAAAAATAAAAAGTTGTATTGAATCCAAAATTGCAATGTCGTAGTTCAAAAATGTTGTAATGAGAAGTTTCAATTTGACAGGATTCTTTTTTTTGGAC
Organism: Sternotherus odoratus; assembly: GCA_032164245.1. Lineage (NCBI taxonomy): Eukaryota > Metazoa > Chordata > Testudines > Kinosternidae > Sternotherus > Sternotherus odoratus. The sequence goes on along the minus strand of JAVMKO010000007.1, from coordinate 6,401,816 downwards.
TAAAACAATTTGGCAAATTTGGCACAAATTCACCAAATGTTTTGGTTAATCTGGAACTGCATTTTTTTGGTGACAAAAAGTTTTGGTCAAAATTTTTTCCTGGATCTATGGGTTACCCGTACATTTTTTACTTCACTTACATAGTTGATTTTAAAGTGTTTCCTTATCATAAGCTTTCTTCTGGAACTGGGAAATACTCCATTTCCCCTCAGAGCTCATTGGCTTTTTTCAGACACTACCATATGGCATTAACTTTCATTTAGACTCATAGACTTGAAGGTCAGAAGGGACCATCCATGAACATTTAGTCTGATCTCTTCTACATCGCAGGCCACAGAACCTCACCCACCCCCTCCTGTAACAGACCCTGACCTCTGGCTGGGTTACTGAAGTCACCAATCACCATTAAAAGACTTCAAGTTACAGAGAAACCACCACTTACTCTGGTTTAAACCAGCAAGTGGCCTATGCCCCATGCGGCAGAGCATTGGACAAGATCCACCAGCCAGACACTTGGAAAGAATTCTCGGTAGTAACTCAGAGTCCTCCCCATCTAGTGTCCCGTCACCGGCCACTGGAGCTATTTGCTACTAGCAGTCGCAGATGGGTCACGTGCCATTGTAGGCCGTGTCATCATATCGCCCCCTCTGTAAACTTCTCAAGCTCAGTCTTGAAGCCAGTGCCTGCTGCTCCCCATGGAAGACAGTTCCAGAACTTCACTCCTCTGATGGTTCAAAACGCTCATCTAATTTCAAACCTAAACTTGTTGATGGCCAGCTTATATCCATTTCTTCTTGTGTTAGCATTAAGCCTTAACTTAGATAACTCCTCTCCCTCCTTGGCATTTATCCCTCTGATGTATTTAGAGAGAGCAGTCAAATCTCACAGCACCCAAGAATAATCAGGACTCTGCTTCTAGACTGTTGCGTCTTTTCACTTCTTCATGGAGCTTTGCAAGAACCGTCTCTTTTCACTTACTTCATTCTCTATGTTGGAGAGAGGATCCATCTGTTCTTTCCCGTTCCTGGAAAGCAAGACAAATCAGTCGTATTCCCCAGTGGATCCTAATGTTTTGCTGTTTTCCGACTAAACCCAAACATCTGGTGAACTCTGCTCAGTGCGGGTATATACTTCATCTTCATTAGAACTCTACTGCAGCCCTGCTAATTACTTCCCGACTAATTACGGCTTATTAAATTTGAGTTAAAGTGTGCAATATCGAACAGAGCAAGTCTCAGCATTTGAATAAGCTCAAGTCTTGGGTTGATTTGGCAAAATGTGCTTTACGCTAGAGATCTGGGAACTCCTGCTCTTGCTCTCTCTTCATACGACCTTTGATAGCAACGTGTTTCTCATTACGCTGAGGATTTTAGCTTTTGCTTTGTTCTGGTCCATCAGAGATGCCATTTCCACTGTCATCCTTTTTATTTCTTGAAGGGACAAACAGGATTGCTACTCTTGCAGCCTGGGGCAGACTAGAACTGAATGTTTGCTGCTGCCAAAGGGAAGCTGGACGTGATAGGCAAAGTCAGTTTCTACCTCAGCATTAGGGCCTGGGAAAACCTCTAAAGTAGGGTTTCCAAAAATGAATTGGGCTAAATTCAAAGCCCAGGGTCTCTGCCTTTACAATCTGTTATCTGTGCTCCAATGAACTTGGGTTTGCATTCTGCTTTCAAGAGGCTATGGGAGAAAGGAGATAATCCAGTAAAAATTGGAACAGGGTGAAAAACTAAGAGGGAGTGAATGCAAGAAAAGGAGAAAAATTTGGAAGGAGATAAATTCTAATGGAAACGAGACCCTACAGAATATATGTGGTTACTGCAGTACCTAGGTGGGTTTTTCCTTCTATCTCAACACATGGCACAAGTTTCCATTTAGTTACAACTTGCCATACAAGATATTTGAATCACCCAGTAGACTGGGTTATGGGAAGACAGACTCTGGATTTAAATGCCGGCAAAAATAATTTGGGAGCTTGAACTAGCTTGGCCAACTCTTTGAACCTCAAAAAAGCTTGGAAGGCTCACCAGAATCTCTGAGCTTCATTTACCTGAACTCAAAACAAAGGGGTCAAAATGAAACCCGTGCACAGAGGAGGCAATGGGAAGGGGGATGGATGTGTGGATATGAACCATGGGGATTCACCGTGTCTTCCCTCTGCTTCTTTGCTGTCACTTCCTCATTCCTAACCCTTCTCTTTCTTGCTCTGATGGGAGAAATATTAAATTCCTCCTGCCGCTGCTGCTGGTTGGCTTTTCGACCATTACCAGAAGCATCAACATTTGTCAGGAGACGAAGGCATGTGGCACTTCCAGAAGTGCCAGTTCTGCTCAGGAGAAGACAGGAAACAATAGGAGTCTCTGGAATTTTCCGGAGAAGAGAAGTGTGGTGCAACACACACCATGGCAGGGCTGAATGGTGCGTACAAAGCAAAGCCGGGTATAATGGCTCCGCTGGACATTCTCAGTCTGTAGTAGCAGGCTAGCTGCACTAACTTGGAAGAATGAACCATTTTCTGGAATTAAAGGCGAGACGCTGGAATCCACGACGCCACATTATCAAAACATTAGAGCTCATCTTTATCGCAGCCCGTGTGCGAGTGTACAGGAGGGATTTCTCCAGGGCCTTTGCGGTAATTACATTTTTGGCCTGCTTATGATTCTGCAGCACATTCCAGAATGTTTTCTACTGTAATCACATCCCCTTTGAAACAGCTCAGCGGGACCGTTAATGGTGGGGAAGACTCTGCCCTGTGCACAGGATCCCCGTTGGCATCAGTGGGAATGGAGCAGGTGAAGCAAGGGCAGAATTTAGCCACGTGACATAGGAAACCGGCTTGAAGCTTGTGAGATGCTTTTATGGGCTAATGATAGCTATTCCTTATTATAAACAGGAATCGGGAGCATGTTACATCATGGAATGTAAAAGTAAACCACAAGCAACGTAGGGCCTGGTTTTCTTTGCCTTGTGTATAGTGCAGTCATCAACCCCAGTGCAGAAGGAACATGAAATGCCCCTGAATTTGAACAGTTCAATACTATACCTCTGTTGCACTGGGGTAAATGACTATAGAGAGTATGGGGCAACTGAGAATCGGGGCCCACAGACGGTAAGATCTCTGGATCTGGGGCTGGGCTCTTCAACAGGCGCAGAGGTAGGGCAATGATGAGAGCGTCTCAAAATCCCCACCTAGACGCGGGAGTGAAAAACCTAGCACCGTGGGGCACAACGGATTTGAGCCCAGCACAACTGGAGATAGGACACTGGTGGGGAGGGCCAGTGCTCTGAGGTGGTCCTGAGAACCCCTATCTCGACGCCTGGCTGGTGGGTTTTGCTCACATGGTCAGGGTCTAAACTGATGGCCAGATTTGGGGTTGGGAAGGAATTTCCCCCCAAGTTCAGCTTGACAGGGATCTTGGGAGGTTTTCCCCCGCTGGGATCACTGGGCATGTCTCCCCAATCCATTCCCTGTCATCACAGGGGCTTTGGGCATTGGCGGGACCTCAGTCTCTCCTGTTCTCTATCTGCGGCACACAATGGCCTAAGTCTTTGGTCTCAGTAGAGGGGGGTATTTGAACAAAGTGAAATGGCCGGTGTTAGGCAGGTCAATCTAGTCCTTTCTGGCCCCAAACTCTATGAAATCTGTGAATCTATTGGTCCCACCTCCATATAAATATTCAGAGGAGAAACCAACAGGATTAATAACACAATGACCCAAGCCTTGGCCCCGTTAAGGCTGATTTATACAGAGCAACTGTCCAGCCAATGAAACCATCCAGCAGGGGATTCCCCCAGCAGTCAAGGGAAGGGGAACACGCCCAGACACATCATCTTTGCTCCCGCACCCTTCAGCTGCCAAGTGTCTTACTGGGATTGGACCAGTGGCCAGCTGGCCGGCGATCAGGGACTGGTCTGGAAAGGTGGCTTATTCTTTGCGTTGCCCCCTCCCTACTTCCCCCATGCCGGGCCAGTTCCAAGATACGGCCCTATATCCGCTTGAGGCCCACGGCTAGGAACTGTCAAGTTCAGAGCTCAGGAGACTTGCCCCTCCCTCCTCTAATTTATCCGTATTGTGTAAATCCTGGACATGTACATTTAAATCCAATAATTAGCTCTTTTCATTATGCAGATTACTCTGGCAGCTGCCGAAAATGAATTGCAAAATGCCCAGCAGGTTCTGAAAGTGTTTAACTACTTCTAACAAGGGCCATTCCCAAACAGTGATAAAGCCATTTGGACTAATTTGTACCCAACTTTTCCAAAGCAGTTGGACAGAATTTTATTCCCAGTCATTAAAAGGAGTTACAGTGGCAGCTGCTAATTACTTTATTTAAATCTGTGATTTGTGTAAGTAGGGTTTTTTTTAAAAAAATTATGAGTTGCAAAGTTGGAAGAATTGATAAAACGCTGAGCAGTAATTACGGTGGCGTTTGCAATAATTGATTTTCTATTTAAATGACGGGTGACTTTTTTCACATGCTACTCTTCAGTAGCAAATATAGATTTATACACGCTCTGGCTTCCTAGATGTGGAAGGAAAATCGTACTTTTTTGTTCTTCCTCTGCTCTGTCTACTATGAATCTAGACAGGAAGACAGTCTTATGGGTAAGGCATTAGACTGGGACTCTGAGATATGTATTCTGTTCCTGACTCGGCCACAGGTATCCTGTGGAAGTCTCTGCCAAGCCTTTGTATGGGACGATCCAGGCACCGATTGTCCCAGTAGTGCTGGCAGAGCTAACTCTGTCCCGGGATGGCCCCCTTCAAGGGAACCCCATTGAGCAGATGCTCTTCAGGGGCCATTAGAGGAGAAATATTCTTCTGCCCACAAAAGTTACATTTTAGTAACGCCCCTTTGTAGATTGAAGCGACTCAAGTACCAGTGAGCATGTGCACTGCTTTCGTGGTAAGCCTGTAGGCATTCAAAGGCACGAATGGAAGCTAGGTGGCCAACTCCCATTGGAAGCCAATAGGAGTTAGGCACCCCTCCAAGCGCCATGTGTGTCTTTGGGTTTGTCTACACTGGAGCTGGGATACAGCTTTTAGAATATGTGACGCCGACGGCACCAACTCTAATGCATAGCCAGTAGGGCAGTGGGTCTCAAACTTTTTTTTTCCGGCGGACCACTTGAAAATTGCTGAGGGTGTGGGCGGATCGCTTAGTGATCGTTCCAAATGTTGTTTGTACCGTTAGCGAACTATTGTAAAGAGGGCTGGACAAAAGCGCTATATAAAAAAAGCCTTAATAATTAACGTTTATTTGTTCTACAAATAAAAACACACCACTCATGTTTTCATATCAGTAGTCTTACATTTCTGATGCGATGGATGTACCCTTTCTCCCCCTGCTGTGGCAGCCCCCGAGCTGGGGCTGGGAAGGAGGGGGGTCTCTCCCCTGCCACAGAGCTGAGGCTGGGGAGGAGGGGGGTCTCTCCCCCGCCACAGAGCTGAGGCTGGGGAGGAGGGGGGTCTCTCCCCCGCCACAGAGCTGAGGCTGGGGAGGAGGGGGGTCTCTCCCCCGCCACAGAGCTGAGGCTGGGGAGGAGGGGGGTCTCTCCCCCGCCACAGAGCTGAGGCTGGGGAGGAGGGGGGTCTCTCCCCCGCCACAGAGCTGAGGCTGGGGAGGAGGGGGGTCTCTCCCCCGCCACAGAGCTGAGGCTGGGGAGGAGGGGGGTCTCTCCCCCGCCACAGAGCTGAGGCTGGGGAGGAGGGGGGTCTCTCCCCCGCCACAGAGCTGAGGCTGGGGAGGAGGGGGGTCTCTTCCCCGCCACAGAGCTGAGGCTGGGGAGGAGGGGGGTCTCTCCCCCGCCACAGAGCTGAGGCTGGGGAGGAGGGGGGTCTCTCCCCCGCCACAGAGCTGAGGCTGGGGAGGAGGGGGGTCTCTCCCCCGCCACAGAGCTGAGGCTGGGGAGGAGGGGGGTCTCTCCCCCACCACAGAGCTGAGGCTGGGAAGGAGGGGGGGTCTCTCCCCCGCCACAGAGCTGAGGCTGGGGAGGAGGGGGGGTCTCTCCCCCGCCACAGAGCTGAGGCTGGGGAGGAGGGGGGTCTCTCCCCCGCCACAGGGCTGAGGCTGGGGAGGAGGGGGGTCTCTCCCCCGCCACAGAGCTGAGGCTGGGGAGGAGGGGGGTCTCTCCCCCACCACAGAGCTGAGGCTGGGGAGGAGGGGGGTCTCTCCCCCGCCACAGAGCTGAGGCTGGGGAGGAGGGGGGTCTCTCCCCCACCACAGAGCTGAGGCTGGGGAGGAGGGGGGTCTCTCCCCCGCCACAGCTGAGGCTGGGGAGGAGGGGGGGTCTCTCCCCCGCCACAGAGCTGAGGCTGGGGAGGAGGGGGGTCTCTCCCCCGCCACAGAGCTGAGGCTGGGGAGGAGGGGGGGTCTCTCCCCCGCCACAGAGCTGAGGCTGGGGAGGAGTGGGGGTCTCTCCCCCGCCACAGAGCTGAGGCTGGGGAGGAGGGCCATCTCTCCCCGGCAGCCGCAGCCCTGGAACTAGGGAAAGTGGCGTCTTTCTCTGGCCTCCGCAGCCCTGCACGTCCCAAATTCTCCCCACCCCCGCTTCTCAACCCACTGCACCCTCCCACCTACTCCCTATTCCGCCCCACCTCACCTTCCATGTGTGTCTTTCTCCACTAATTAGGCGGGTGGCCCTTCATTTGCTCATGTGCAACCGCCCAGACACGCACCTTAGAGGGAACTATCTGCAGATCACCTGAATGGAGCTCGGGGATCACTGGTGGTTAGTGGACCACAGTCTGAGAACCTCTGTGTTAGGACCGGAAGACATTGTGACGGGCAACCACTAGAAGGTGTAGTTACGCTTCTAAGTCAACTCCAGGAGAGTGCATAGTGATGCTATGAGATTGACCTTGCTGTTATCTGTGTGTTTGGGAACAGTTCCCAGACCGTTCCCAGCTGTGTGAGTGTTTACCCTGTCTGTGTGAGAATGAATGCGTGGGAAACTAAATGGGGAAACTAAGGCAGGACTGCGTAACCAACAAGTGCTAACCAATCAGTTGTTGCTTGCAAATGAGACATGAGTATGTATGAGATGCAAATGTGTGAGTGTATTTAAGCCCACTCCCGTATTTGCTCGTGGGCTCTTCCGACCTGGCAACGGCTCCGAAGTGCTAGGTAACCCTTTCTGCGGTCGCGCTGATCAGAATCGGGCCCCTCAGCGCCTATTTGAGGGACCGAGGCCTTCCAATAAACTCATCTACTTTCTATAACCACGTGTGTGTGCCTTGTCTCGCAAAATCCAAAGTACCTCACTACACTCTGCAGTAGGGGTTTTTCTCCTCTTCCTTATTTGTATTTCTGCACCCTACTAACGTTGGGGTGTCCTGCTATAGTACATTAACAATCTCAACTTAGCATATGCGTCAATTCATCGCCATGACACTCTTGTGCTTAGACGTTCCTTCCAGAAGCCGGTGTTAGCTCATGTTTCGGTGGTTGGCTGGTGTCATTATGGACAAAATTCCTCCTTACACTGTACTTCCAGCCCCCTAAAACTTAGGGGTGATGTCTGGGCCATTTATTGGTGTCAGAGTTCATAGGCCTCAAGACTTACACCAACTAATGTCCTACGGGAGACAGGCCTGGAGGTTTCTTGCATTACTTCTGGATATAATAAAGGCAGAATATACTGAAGGCAAGGCAGTGGGTACAATAAAGGCAAGCTAGCCCTGTGGGGTACAACACACAACAATAATCAAGCAATGCAGACTCCTTCCACAGCAGTAAGAGCAGCTTCTCTTAGCTGTGGCCGTCCCCTTGCGCGACAGGGTGAGCAAGCCCGGATTCAGACACTGGCAGCATCGCCAACCAGCACCATTCAAAAACCACCAGCCAGGACCCCAGACAGTAGATGTAGGATTGTCTTAAAAAGCACAAGAGTTTAAAAAGTTGTAAATATTGAGTTCTTTTGATTGGCCTTCTGGTGTCTGAGCTTAGAGAGGTCACATTTTGGCCGAGAGGATAGAGCACTGGACGGAACTCAGAGGATCTGGAGTCTATTCCTGGCTCTGTGGCTTGCCAACTCCCTTCTCTTTGTGCCTCAGTTTTTCCATGTGCAAAATGGGGATAATGATACTGATCTCCTTTGAAAAGCACTTTGACACCCATTGATGGAAAGTGCCACGTCAGACCTAGGTAGTATTATTTATCTGCTCTTCTCCACAACCATGCAGACCTAGACTTCCGTTAAAAGGAGTGGTGAGAGTCTCACATAATCATGTATCAGAGGGGTAGCCGTGTTAGTCTGGATCTGCAAAAGCAACAAAGAGTCTTGTAGCACCGTGTAGCCTAACAGATGTTTGGGATCATAAGCTTTCGTGGGCTAAGACTCACAATCATCTGATGAAGTGGGTCTTAGCCCACGAAAGCTTATGATCCCAGACATCTGTTAGTCTATAAGGCGCTACAAGACTCTTTGTCACTTTCACATAATCACATGACTCCAAGAGTTGGGGCTTTCAGAAAGAAACAATGTCACAATGAAGGTTGGCAACATGGAGACACTGCAGATCTAATGGCAGAGTACACCACCCAAAGACGATCTTCATGTTTAGGAGCATGCTCCAAGAAAAACACTCCCCTGCATATGGCAGCTGCAAAGTGACATGTTAGAGATGCAGGTAAAGAAACACCCAGAAGTGGCATAGATCGGCCAATGGTTAGGTTTGAACCAAAGCCAGCTGCAACTAATGGAAAGACGGCTGTTGACATTAGTGAGCTTTGGAGCCAGCCTTTCGCTTCCATTAGGCCCATGTGAATCCAGAGAATTTTGGCCTGTGAAACGTGAAAATTCCGTAACTAGGCCTTTTACGGCTGCCTGTGTCTTATGATGTAGTGTGTTTGTGTGTGTGTGTGTGTGGGGGGGGGAAGTGTAATTCAGCATCTTTGCTGTCCTTTCCGTGTTTTATTTCTGGCGCACCACGGTAGGCAGAGACAGGCTAACGCCGTGCCCTGCTAATAAAACCTTTGATGAAATTTGCACAGCTGTTTGCACAATCGGAACCGGTGTGTGGTGAGTAAACAGTGCTAACTGTGGGGCGTGCTCCCTGCCCTTCGGTGTGGGGAGGAGAAGGGGTCTCCCGTGGAGCGAGCGCTGGGAAGCCCTCCTCCTCCACTTCACCTTCCTCCCTTTTCTGACAGGAGAGGTGGTTGCCATAGCGTTGCAGCCCCCACGCGTCTTACTGCAGGTTGCGGGGATGGTCCTGATTAGACGCAAACAGTAAAGAGGCCACGAAGGGCTGGCGCCTAGGGGCGGGGGAGGAAGTTGCAGAGTTGGTACGTGTGAAACAAGACCCGCTGGGACTATAAAAGATCTTAAATAGAAGCAACATCTGCACAGCATTCGGTTCAGGCAGAGAGGGCTGGAGTCAACATTCCCAACGCCTCTACCGTTATCCCTTATTCTGCAAGCGGGCCCGGGAGGCCAGACATTAGTGTAAGAGTGGCAGTGCCCGGCCCAGGGTTTGCTGGGTACTCACCGGTGGGCCGCCTGGTGGCTGTCGTTAGCGGGGATGAGGATTTAGCGGCACAAGGGGGAAGATAGGGATGGGCCGATGACACTTTTGCCAAGTGGCCCCAAGCGGTGGGATGTCAAATTGAGCCCTTCCACAAGCAGCTGCTTCCCGCATGCATGTCCAGACACTGGCCCCAAACAGCCTGGCACGGCCCTGCCCATGCTCCGCCTCCCAGATCGCCTCCTGCAGTTCCCGGCACTCTGCCCTGGCCTGGGCTGGCTGGGGCTGGCTGGCCTGCCTCCCGCAGGGACTCGGGGTGGCTGGCACTGGGGCCACGCTACCTGCCCCGCTGCCTAGTGCTCTGGGGCTGGCCGCCTGGCACATGGGGCTGGGAGCACTGTGGCCACATCACCTGGCTGCCTGGCACTGGGGGCGGTGGCAGAGGTGCTGTAGGGTCCTCTGGGGGGAAGTGGAGGGGCGGGGCCCCAGACATAAGGGGAAGGGCCGGGGGCTTGGCTCCCTCAGCGGTCGGGTCACCAGCTGCCCATGGTCGGCACACACAGACCACAGTAGGTTTCGGCTCTTGTGAAAACAAGTCTCTCTACTGGGGCAGCCCTAGTTCCTCTTGTGTCTCCCTGAGCACTTCACAATTGTTCCTGGATTTTACCCCCTAACGTCCCAATTCCCCCTTTTACAGAGGGGGACCCGAGCCCCTGAGTAGACTAGGTGAGTGGCCCAAGGAGAGGCCATCTGTGGGGCAAACCAGGACCTGAACTAGGTCACCTGAGTCCTAGCCCAGGACTTGATCCACTAATGACAAGACCATGTTTCCTACCTTTCCCTTCCCTTTGACACTGAGGAATCACTGGACAGGATCAGATCTATGTTCCCACTGGACTTGGACATGACCCATTAAGGCCCTTCTCTCTGTTCTTTTCGCATTTTTGCACTCGCGTCACATGCAGAAACCACATTAATGCTGCAGACACCCTACAAGGTAAAAACAGAATGTTACAGCTTAGAAAAACTCATTCGTTTTCTCATGCACGGTACATTAAGTCAGATTTGCATGTGCCATTGGTCCCATCATGTTTTCGTCAACAGACCGGTGAATCACAGATTTGTTATTCCATCACTCTCTTATATTTCTCCAAGCACCCACGACAACAGGGGCCTCCAACTTGCATCTAATGATGCCGAGGTGTTGATCAGAAGGTGGGTTTCCTGCACTTTATCTAGGGTATCTGTCGTGTCTTCATGGCACATATTGGCTAAACGTGTTGCAGGCTGTATTTGTTAATAAGCCACAGTGTTTTCTTAAGATAGTGTTGTTATAAATGATACAGCTGTTAATAAAGAAAGCCAGATCCCTGTAACAATCGTAAATATTCAACCTTTGGATGATTATACAACACCAGAAACCGATAACACCGATAAAGCACACCGAGAAGCTCTAGAACAAAGGCTGAGAGGAAGCGACTATAACACACGGACCAAGGGTTGCATCGCTGGGTAAACAATATCACTGGAGAAACAAAGAGCTTGGGGCTTATGGCCAAGATTTTGAAGGGTTCTGGATGATCAGCTGGAAGCACCTTAAAGGGGCCCGACTTTCAGTGTCAAAGTGGGCACCCAAAAACAGAGCTGGCCCCAAGCATGAGTTGCTTTTTGAGATCTTGGCCTAGCTTTTTTAGGCCTGGCACCTATAGAAAGATGTTCATGAAAGACTGTGATTTGGAGACGCCTCTCTGGGGTGTGAGAGAGAGAATTTGGAGATATGCCCTGCGGGCGAGGTTGGGATCACCGCTCACTAGAGACGCTCTCTGGTTTGTTTGATTCAAGTTTTCGTCCTTTCTCATTCACCAGTTTGTTCCTTAATGAGCCCCACACCAGTTACAGCATCTAGCTCCTCACTACCTTGGTTACACTTATCCAGGGCAGCAGGGCAGGGCTGTGATTTTACCAAGGGGGAATTGAAGCACAGAGAGACTAAGGTAACATCTACACTACGAGCTAGGGGTTTGATTCCCACCTCATGCTGACACGCTTGTGCAAAATAGCAGCACAGCTGTGGTAGCACATTGCTAGCTGTGCTCAAACCTACTTGAACCCTGTGGGACATACTCAGTAGAGCTAGCCCAGGCCTCTTCTCCCCACCCTACCATACTCTTTTTTTAGTACACTAACTCCCCAAGAGCATCTATCCGAGCTGGGACTCACACCCTCATCTCTCAAGTGTAGACATGCCCTGAGGTCACCCAGGAAGTCTTTGGAAGAGCAGGGAATCAAACCAAGGTCCTTTAAGTGGCAGGCTAGTGTCCCTCACCCCTGGACCACCCTTCCTCTGCCCGCTTCCTCTTATTGGGGGATCCCTGATGGATGTGGAGCTAGTCCAGCGCCCGGAGGCTGGAACGCCCCTGGCTGCCACCAGGGGCAAGTCTGGTGCTGCAGGCAGCAGAGGAGTCGGGGGCCGTAAATAGAGCCTTTGGGGTGGCTGGCCCCATAGATACGTCTACACTGGACACTGAGCCCAGCCTCTGACCCAGGTTTGAACCCACCTCCCCTTCCGGCCACACACAAATCAGACCGACTGGGGGCAGCAAGAATCCAAGTCTTAGGACCCTGCTGGGGGTGGTGTCAGAGTCCAAGCCTCGCTGTGTCTTGGGTCCAAGCCCTCAGTGGGCAGTGTGGACGCAGCTCAAGCTGCAGACCTGAGTTGAAAGGTCTGCATAGTGCAGTAGGAACATGTTAGCACAGTGGAGCGACCTAGATCCAGCAGCTATAAACCGAGGCGTACAGCGCCGTGTGGACACTCAAGCACAGGCTCAAACATAGCAAGTCCACAAGCCCGGATCCCACTGAGCGGGGTGTCCAATGCAGCCCAGACACCCCCATGGAGATTCAGTCCAGGGCTCTCTGCAGGTGATCCTTGGGGCCTCCACCCCGGACCAGGCATGGGACTAGCTATCTCTTCACTGTGGAACGCAGCACAGCAGAGATACCCGCTGAACCACACAGCAGCCTTTAAAAAAGAACGTCTGGCCTCTTGAAAGAGATCCGCAGCAGTGTGCAATCTTCAGCCTCCATCACCGCTCTGCATCCCGCTAACCATCTGCGCACCGTTTGGTCGGAAATGACTCGTCACACCCATGGCCGGCACTTTCAGCCTCCGCCCAACGGGCAGGGACAGGAGCATTTGTCTCTTTTTATAATCGCCGGTGCAGCCTGAAATGACCCTGACAAGCCCAGCTAAAATCTAAGCACTGCGGTGCTAAATATTCCCACCCTAGAGCCACGGTAGGATGAGGGGCAAATAGGGGGATTTTTGCAATCCTGAGGCTGATCCAAACAAAACAGGAAATATCTGAGTTTGACTGGCCAGGCGGCTGGCACTTTTCACCAGTAGATCTCAACGCACTTTACAAAGGAGGGCAGTGTCATTATCCTCATCTCACAGAGGGGAAACTGAGGCACAGAGACGTGGCTAGGACTAGGTCCCCGATCTCCTGAGTCCCAGATCTGTGCGCTGGCCATTAGGCCACGCTGTGGCCCAGTGCAGTTGTATTGCTGTGCTCTTGGTGTTGGTACAGGATTCATATCGCTCTGTTCTATAACAATTCTTGCTGTTAAACTCTTTAGGGAAAAGATGCTTATTTGTTCAGCACATTTTACCTACTCCACTGTCTATAGGTGTCACGGAGTGCCCGGGGCGAGGGTCTGGAACTTGCTCCCTATGAAGCCAGCCAGGACTCCGAGGGAAAACGTCCTCTCTCCGTATACAGCCTGTCTCCAAGGCTAGGAGCTTTCGAGGTTCCCGCTTACACCTTCCTGGGTCTGACCTTGGAGCATTCAGCACCTTCTGCCCCTCCGTGCACTTCTCCCAGCGAGCCCGCCCAGCCGGGGTCCTTGGGAAGCCCGTGGATTCTGCACCCCAAATCCACAGTCAGACGTGACTCTCAGCCAGGCAGTAAAACAGAAGTTTATTTGATGACCAGTACCTGGTCTAGCACAGACCATACAGCGAGTGTGACCCCTCACCTGGATCCATTTTGGGGCCAGAGAGCTAGGCCAGCTTGCCTGGAGCTCCCTGCCTCTTCCAGCCAGCTTCCGACTCCAAAACAGCAAGTCACTCTCTCCAGCCCCTCCTCTGCATTCCTGTGTCTTTTCTTCCCCAGGCAGGTCAGGTGACCTCCTTTCCCCCCCTGGGGTCAAGTTACAGCTTCAGGTATGGCCACATTCACACAAGATTCAGAGGAAGGATTCTACTCGGTCACAATAGGCTCTACACAATTAAGGGCCAGCGTCTCCTCTGGTGTGTGTCAAGCCAAGAGAACTCGGCTGTTTCACATCAGCTGAGGATCACACCCCACATCTGCTACAAAAGGACAAAACTCATCGCAGGTTTGGAACAGATCACGGTAACTTTAAAAGCGGCAAGCCAGAGATGCCAGAACCGTTGTGATTGGAAAACTCTCCAGCACTCATCACAAGTTACGCAATGCTGGAAGGTCCGCGATTAGCCCCACAGCTGGCCAGACGGCGGCAATTCCATTTCATAACAACGTCCAAGGTTTCGGAAAGTGGTTTTTGGGCTGCATGGGAACTGAACCTTTGAAATGCTTTTGCAAAATGGACTTGTTTCGAAACGTCCCTTTCCAGATGGAAGAGATCAGGTTTTTCGATTCGGGTCTCTCTCTCTGGAGGTGACGAGTCCACCTTCGCCCTTGGGAACTTTCCTGTTGAAAACTTTGCCAGAATCAATAGGCTCCCATTACGAAACAGCCTTTTTCAGCAACCTCCCCCCAAAATAATATTTTGCCAAAAGGGTTCCAATCTTAAACCTTTTTGAGTTAGCTCACAAATTCCTCTGTTCTTCCAGCTCCTCTAGACCGAAGTACATTCCAGGGAACGACAAAACCATCATGGGTTTCTGAATGTAACTGGATAATGGTTAGCAAGCATCATGAACAACTGACGAGTATTAGGGGCAAAACAGGCACTTGGCACAAAACTCTGCCTCTCATTAGTGACTGGCAGTGTATCCCCTGCATAGCTTTCAAAGAAAGAATCGTGTATTTCTGTTAGCACCCTGTCTGATCAACCCCAGCTAACTGCTGCTAGTTGGAATTAGTGCAGTGTCAGAAGGGAAAGGTTGACTGTTTTAAGTATTAGCTATGAAATAACTTGACTCCTTGGAAGGACAGATTTGAATACTGGCAGCCATTCACCTTCGAGGGTAGCTGACTGGAGTCCCAGGCACTTCACCATATGCTAATCCTTCAGCGGTGACCTTGAAAACTGAGCGTCCATCTCTTGTACAGCGATTCAATCTGACATGGCATCTCTCACCGGGTTTGTCCGGGTGTCGTCGGTAGAACGTCTTGAAAATTTTTCCCTCCCGTGAAAGACTTCCAGTGAAAAATGTCTTCTCGCCCCCACTATTTTTAGCAAAACACCCCCACCCCTCGAAACCTTAAAAAATGGCTTTCTGGCTTTTTCTATTTTTTTTCATTTTTTTCAATGAAAACCCAAAAGTGTACTATGAAAATGGATTTTTTCCCCAACAAAAATGGCCTTTTCTGGCCAAAACCCCACTTTTTGTAGAAAAAACATGTTTTGATGGAAAATTTTTGAGCAATGCTAGCTGTCAGTCAAAATTTTCCCTCCCTCTCCTGCTCCACCATTGGTCAACGTGCTACCTCCTGTTGCCTTCTGTGACGGTGCTGTTCCTGGTGGGATCCAACTGTGAGTGTCAGATCAGGACGGATTGCTTCCAAAGGGGCAACTACAGCCCAAAGCTGGGGTTTTTCCACACCAAGGCAAACCAAACCAGCCAAACAGAAAAGACTTTGGTTTCACCCCACTGGCTAACCACAAGTCACACAAGCAATCCCCTTAAGACACTCCAGATTCCCAGTATCACCACCAGCAGCCACCTATCCTGGGGACCAATGGTTATGAAAACTAATGCCCCAAATAAAGAAAACGGTTTCTCCCCAATTCCAAAGAATTAGGCCCCAGACCCAGGTCAATATACCAATCGGATCTTCCCACAAATCACGCTGTTGCCAATCCTTTAGAATCTAAAATCTAAAGGTTTATTGTACAAGGAAAAAGGTATAGGTGAGGGTTAGGAAAGGTTACATGCAGTAATGGCACATCTCTTGGTTCAGGCTTGCAGCAAAGGTAGAATAAACTGCAGGTTTCAATCAAAGTCTTTGGAAAGCATCCCCTGCAGAGATGGGTCAGCACCTTTGTCCAGAGTTCCCCTGTGTAGCAAAGTTCTATCCAAAGCTGGAAACAAGGCAGGCTGAAGGCTGGAGGTAGAAGACCAAATGGAGGATGCTTCTTCCAGCTTTTATAGACTCTCCTCTGTGGGCAAAGCCCCTCCTCCTCCTTATGCAGAGTCCAGTTGCAAAAAGGAGGTCCACAGCCACATGGTCCAATCACCAGACTCTCCACGATTCAGTTTTTGCCCCGGCATGTCCCATTCCTGGTGAGGCTCCTCTCCTCGGGTGTGGACAAAGTTCATTGTGCAGTTGATGGCCCTTTAATGGGCTCGAGTTAGCACCAGCTTGTCTGAGATTTCACCCAGGAGCCAAGCCTAAGTTTGAAGTACAGGCACCTTTTATCCAATATCCATAACTTCAGTTCCAAAATAGATACACACATATGGTCATAGACACCTGTTATGGCCCCCTTCACATAATATTTGGTACCCCAATGATCTATATGGTACCAAATTATTCCAGTAACGTGACACCTTCCCATGCCCCAAAGGAGTCATAAGGTACAGTTTGTAAAGTGCTTTGAGATCCTTTTTTGGAAGGTACTAATTAATACCTATATTTGGCTTGATAAGATTAAGCAAGTGAAAAAAAACTTTCCAATCTAGTATAATTATTTCAACCCGCTACCTACCCCAAATTAACAGGCTGATTCAATCCTTTTCACGGAAGCTCCCAAAGATCCACTTGCGTTTTACAGAGAAAAATAGAAGTGAGTATAACCAATCAGGATTTAAATTGCTGGCCTCTTCCATATGGGGCAGGTTGAGTTTCCACATTTCTTAATTGGGTGGTGCTTTTTACCATGTCACGGCCAACATCCTGGGTTGTCTTCGTCAGGAAGAGAGACATGTCTTCCACTTCACCTCCCCCTCCTCTCGCGGCAGAATAAAACTCTACGTACTTGAGACGTTTGTGTCACATTCTCTTCTTTTTATATCTCCATCCCTGGATATTACCATAATTGCTGGAAGTAATTAGAAGGGGAAAATTACTTGAAGAAGGAGAAAATTGTTGTGCCGAGAACATTTAAACTCGTGTGACATGTAGCCCGAAGGGGGTGCGGGCAAAGTGAAGCAGAAGTTGGTCGTTGCTCTTCTCGAGCAATGAGTAAGCCTAGGGAAGGGCGCTTGGGTGACCGTTTCTCAGGAAGCGGACGTTATGGCGTGTGTATTACATAGCGCACTAGGATCAGATCAGGTTTAGATATGGCTGCCTCTTCGTAGAGAAAGGACCCTATGCCCTTTTAGCTAGTAGGACACGGAACTCTATCAGTGTCCCAAGACAGCCCTTCTGCGAGAACACGTGACAGCCCATCCTTCCCAAGGGACCAAGTGACATCCTAGCTGACAGACACAGGCCAAAGGGTGGAGTGTAGGGCCTGGTTTCACTCCTCCTTTGAAAAAGCCCTTTGAGAGTTACACATGAAGAGCATGGTAAGAGAGCTACGTATTGCTACAATCTGACAGCAATTGGGTGGGGATTGACTTCTTTGTGGCGGTGGCATTGGACTGCTTTGTACGATGTTGTGTTTTATTTTTAAACAATCGAACCTTCTCTTAAAGGGTTGCCACCTTCTGGAAAAATTCTATAGCATTTAAGAGAGAACAATAACATTTTAGAGAATCCCAGCTAACAATACAACTATACCCTGGCTGCAGCTTTCTACAACACGCTTCCCAACAACCTACAGACGCGTCCTCCTCTCTTGTATTATGTGTTGTCGCAGTGCCTAGGAGCCGTTGTCGAGGCCCAGGAGCCCACTGTGTTAGGTGCTGTACAAACACACAACAAAAAGACCGTAAAGATCTGACCAGCTAAGTAAATAAGTGGCTGATGACACGCGTTCCAACCCCGTGTTCTCACCTTCTAGGCTGAGAGTCGTTTCTAAAGAACACTATAGACTTTGCCACCAGGATAAGGCCATAGTGTGAACTAGATGCTAAATCAAATCAAGTTTCTACTGCGCACAGATTGGTTTTGCCTGCAGAGAGTCCCCTGCGGCGGATGGAGTGTACTGTCTTGTAGTTATTCTTTAAACAGTGGGGTGTCTAGATTCCTCAGCTGAGAGGAGGCAGGCATACCACACACTTCCCTGATTTCATACCCTGGCATTCGCAACGGTGGAGTTGGAGCTGGCAATGAAGTCTCCCTCGATGGAATACAGGCTTCCTGATGCTAAAGCTGATGGAAAGCTCGGCTGAGAACTACCCCTCTCTCCGGGGTGCTCCTCAGCCATGCTTTTCCATCTGTGCTGGCCTCAGCGAGAGACAGGCTGCCCAGCGGACGGACCCGTTCACCTGCCTTGAGGGGGCCGACGTGGTCATTCCTAAAGGGGATGGGTTTGCATGTTCCATCAGCAGCCGAGCCCCCGACCGCCTGCTCAACCCAATGCGCCCACATCTGTGCTCTGCGTTTCTTTTTATCCTCGTCATGCGTTTATGGCTTATCGGTGCTAGTCACCATGCACCACGCGCCTCATTTACAGCGATATCAAAGCTTGGAGGAAGGAGGAACAATATAAAAGGGAAAATGTTTACCCCTCGAGCTACTCCTCTCTCCAAGACAAACACGCTGCTTCTCTTACACAGCTAATCGGCTTTATAGTCCCTTTCCGCACAACTAATTAATTCTTTACACCTGCTATCCACTGCTCAGATACTGATCATTTTCCTAATTAACTCCAGGAAGCCATTATGCTTTCGGCTTTCAAATGTCCCAAAGTCGGTCTGAATAGACCTTAAGGGCGTCATGCTTCAGAACAGCCCTTCCCCCTTTCTGAAGAGGAGTTTGGGTGTTTCACTTCTGCCGCGTCTGACAGGAAGGGCTGGCTTGCCCAGTGGTTGGGGTACTAGCCTAGGATTTAAGAGGCCTGAATTCAAGTCCCTGCTCTAGCACAGACTTCCTGGGGGACCTCAGCCCAGGCATGTAGCCTCTCTGTGCCTCAGTTTCCCATCTGCAAAATGGGGGTAGCAAAGCAGGGATTCTCTTTCCCATCAGCCCCCTCCCCACTGCACTTCCCCTGGCCAGCTGAGGGGAAGGTCTTGCACTAGGAGCTGGGAGACACAGGGCAGCGGGGAGCTGGAGAGAAGCCCCAGTGTGTGGCACAGGCTGTGGCGGCCAGACATCACAGCCGGGTGCAGGTCGGTGCCGCAGCTGGGCAGGGAGCTGCTGCAAAGGGCCCCAAGGAGACGCTAACTGAGCCTGGCTTGTTTGCGCGAGCAGGGACTGGGAGAGGACAACCCAGGAACCAGGCCGGACGAGCCCTGATCCTCCCTTAGCCCCACTCAGGGGCGCAAACAGGCATCACTGTTGCACGCGTTGAATTGTAACCGGTCCAGCTTCTGCACCTAGGGAACGTGCACAGCTACCTTTCCCCCCAGTCCCGGTTAAACCTTCCCTTGGCCATGTGTCCGGGGACCCACCAGGGGACCACCAAGGCCTAGCCGCTGAGACATGGTACCGCAGGCATGCTACTGACACCCTAGGGGCTTGGGACACAGAGGAACCCCAATAATTACAATTGGCTCCTCAATTCTGTGTCTCCCCCCATCCCCTCCGTAACCTGCACCACCTGGCCTAAGGAGAGAACCCCCCTTGGCGCTGCCCTTCCTGCAGGCCAGGGCAGGGGAGAAGAACCTCCACACCTGCAGGAGGAGCAGACGCCGGGGCAAGAGGGCACAGAAAGATTGTGGGGCCGGCTGGGCAAAGCCGACATGGAGCTGGGGCAGGCGGGAGGGGCACAAAATGAGTTTATTTGGGGCTGAGGGTGCAGAGTCGATGGGGGGACCGGGACACTGGATGAAATTGTTTCTCTCGTCAATCGGCCGTGCTCGCTGTCTCACACACACACTGGGGGTGTTCAGAACTCACAACAGCTCAAAACCGGGTTTTAAACTCGTGAGTGGGGGGCCAGTCTCTCTGTTTGTGTCTCACTCAGATTTGGAGTGGGCCACACTGTACATTGGTTATGTGTCCAAAACTGTAGTGCACCGAGGAATGTTTCCAAACAGACGTAGTGGCAGGTACAGCACGGTTGCAATATTAAACACCCCGCTTAATTTACATTCCACCCTGAAATGAATTCATTGCACTCCCTCTGTTACCCTCAACATTAGGCCTCAAACTCTTTGCTTCAGTGTCATCAAATATGGTTATGCTGGAAGCTGTTAATGGTGCCGCCAAGTGTTTCTGCTCTAGGCAATCACAGAGCCCATGAAAGCAGATGAGCCCGCTAACTACCCTTCATTCAGCAATGCAGCTCCTTCCTGGGATAAGCTAGCCAGAGACAATAGAAGCTATTGCCCAAGGTATTAGGCTGATTAGAAATGAAGCCACATGGGCCAGTCATTTCCCCTAGGATTGACTGCAGATGCAGGGACTGGTGGTTTGATGGCTTGTAACTTTGTCTTTGTGGACCCAGGGCAGGAAGCCAGAGAAGCAGTCCTGAAAGGCAGCAGAGACTGAGCTGCTTGGGGCACAGACCTGACTGGGAAGGCAGACTTGGAAACAGTGAGCGAGGAGACCACTTGCTGCCTGTTCCCAGCGTGTTCGTGGAAACAGGACTGCGTGTACGTTCTTTGTAATGAACCAGCATTACCCTCGAGAAATCCTGGAGTCAAAACATTAATTTCTTCTTCTAATCATAGACTATCAGGGTTGGAAGGGACCTCAGGAGATCATCTAGTCCAGCCCCTGGTCAAAGGGAACCAAACCATCACTAAATCATCCAATAGATTTTTACCTCATATCCTCAAGGATTGAACTCACAACCCTGGGTTTAGCAAGCCAATGCTCAAACCACTGATTTATCCGTCTCCCATGGAAGCAGCCTGGCAAGACCCCACATGCTGGCAATGCTGTTGCCCCTTGGCCCAAACAGGGTGTTTAAGGTTTCCAGACTGCCCATTGACTGGCCAGGCCTGGGACTGAGGTTAAAGCTGTGGGCTGAGACTGGGGAGGGGGTTCAGGCTGATGGTACGGGATCCTGGCTGCTGGTTTTGGCTTAGTGGCAAGGCTCAGACTGTGGGGGTGGGGATGGGGGGGCAGTGAGGGAGATGGGGCAGATCTACACTCAAGGGGCTGCCCGTGGAGTGAGGTGGCGGCGGCGGCGGCGGGGGGGCTGAGGGTTGCCAGCTTTGGCTATAACTACAGCCAGCTGCTCCCCTAAGTGCCTAGCACTAGAAAGGGCCTCATCTGTTCTGGGCCTCTCCTTATATATGGCCGTTCTAGCCTATGCGGCCAGCCAGCCTGTGACCAGCCTCTTCATTTTGGGGGTGCCCTTCGCACTCCCAGAGTGACCCTTTCGGCAGCTCTGAGAGCCGGACCTGTTTCAGCAGGAAGCACAAATTGCAGTTTTATGCCAGGTGCAGAACAGGATGAAAATTGCACCCGCAGAAGGGTGCACAAGCCCTTCTACACATTCAATACCAGGGACCTATTAGCGCAGTCAAGTTTCACCCTGAATGCCTGGGTCAAAAGATTTCCCTGCTGTGGAGGGCTCCACTCACCCCAGGACTCATTGCTCACCCTGTCATCCCACTTTCTTTTTGCAACTCAAAGAGCTTCCCGAGTCAGTCTCCTGTCCAGAGCATTAAACTCCCACTGAGCCAGCTGACTGGATGCCTTTGCAGATGGTCTCCGTTCTACCGCTAGGTTCTGTGCCACTTCCCAGGGGCTGCCAGGGGAGTTCAGCCCTGCCTGCCGCTGCCAGTTCCAGCCCAGAGCCCCTTTGACTAGCAAGCCAGGTCTGCTCAGGCTCCTGTTTCTTCCCCCCTCTCTATCTCCAGATTTACCATCTAAACTTCTTCTTCTGCTCCTTGGGGCTCCTTCACCCCTCACAACCTCTTGCCATACTCCCAGGCTGCCTCCTTGTGCCTGACCAGCTCCCCTTCTCTCTACAGAGTAACCCCATACACCTTCCCTATAGCCTCCGCCTGGCCTCACTTCTTGGCTTTATACTCCTAGCCTAGCTCCTTCCCCACCTGGGCTTCATCCACAATTAGGCCTCATCAAGGCTGGCTCCCCTCCAGGTGCAGCATATCTGGTTAACTGGCCTTCTCTTGGAGCCGCTCAGGGTGTGTGTGGGGTATACACCTCTTCATGCCTCCCCACCCCGTTGTGGAGTGTGGTTCCTGCATTCCCCATCCACAATCCGAAGCTGGTAGGAGAGGACTATTGGGCCAGCTGTGTTGGTGTTCCCTAGTCTGGTCATGTGGGGGCGATAGAGATGCAGCATTCTGAATAATATACACTACACCCAGTGGACTAAGGCTCCGGGAGAAAAGCAAATGGAGCGCTAAAATGTTCTGAGATTTCAGGGGAGAGTTTAGCAAGGGTTTCAAAGAGCAGGACAACAGACTCGAAAGCAGAAGAAGCAATACAGTGAATGCATCAGGCTCTGGTCATTGTTAGTTCCCTTCTGGCCAGCCATATACTTCAATAAGCATTGACACAGAGCGAACATGGTATTGAGGAGGGGATAACGGCCATCCATCTACCTACTTCTGTCGTGTCCTAAATTCATTGTGGCAGCAGAATTGCCCTGGGAGGTTGGGTGAATGAAGAATAAAGGATGAGGCCCCATGTGAGCCCTGTGCCTTACCCCCTAGGCCAGAAGGAGGGGCTGGTGGAAAGGATGCTGGAAGGAAACTGGGTTCACTTCCTGGCTTACCCCAGATCACCCAGAGGGCATGGGGTAAATCACATAACTCCCCTGTGCCTCAGTTTCCCCTCTGTAAAATGGGGATGATGCTTACAGGGGAGCTGTGAGGATGAAACCTGTTAAGCAGTGAGATGCTGATGGGAGGACCGTATAGATAAACCCGTGGTGCTAAGACTGCCACGTAGCTCTACAGGGTTCCGGTGAGATATCAAGGAGTCTCTAATTAATAGCAATAACTCCAGCTGAGATTTCCAAAGTCTCCTAGGGAATCTAGACCCTCAATTCCTACTGCTGCCCGTGGCCCTAAGACAAACCAGACCAAGGCTGGGGTGGGGTGGGGCAGGCTGTCCCGGTATAACTCAGTAGTCGGTTATACCTCTCTGGCACCCCCTTGGGGAGAAGGTGGGTACTGCCCATAGTTTGGAGTCCAGAACACAGTCATTCGCTTCCGTGAGGGGAGTTGGGGGTGGGGGAGTCCACACGCAAAAGTCAGGGTGCTGCCGCAGCCCACAAAGGGCAAAGTCCAGGAGAAAAGAAAAAGAGAAAAGGACGTGGGCCTTCTGCTTGGCCAACCCTCTCCTGTAGGTTCCTCAGTCAGCAGCCCCGCTGCTTCCGAGGGCCACTCCAAACTGAACCAGGAGTCCTCCCTTCTAAGGCCCCGCCCCTCTCCTGGGTTGACAAGCTTTGCCGATGAAGAGGAGGAGCTCTGGAAACCCTGGGCACCCGTATTGGTTTAAAGTCACACCCTACGTTATCCAGAGGAAATGTTCCAAAGACCTACATCAAAAACAGGGGGGACATCCTGGCTGCCTGAAGTCAATGGCAAAACCCCCACTGACTCCAATGGAGCCAGGATTTCACCCCGTTAGTTTAGAAACAATTGACTCAAGTCGTGGGTCACTTGTATTTCGAAGCCCGTGGCGCTGAGGAAATGGGACCCTCGCTAGCAGAGACGAACAGCTCCTAAGCTCCTAAAGGAAGAGGAAGGCAGGATGAAGGTAACGCTGGATCAGAGGGGATCTTATGGATGACAACACCCAGATGTTCTCCAAACCGCTCCTTATACAGTTACCAATGGCTTTAATATTCAGTAGGAGGAACAGATAGCACTCGGGGCTGAATATCAAGCAGAACTTTGGGATTAGACCCTAACACTTGCTCTGCAGTTGACATACGCTAGATTTAAAGCTGCACTGGCTATTTTACAAGCTGCTGCACAATTGCACTTCCATTTACTACTGTAGGCACAAGCAGATTGCTTTATAGGACAGCAAAGCATGCAATTTGGATCAGGGAAATCTAGTACCCAACAGGCAGCATTTGGAATATATGTGGATGAGCCCATGAGGATTGTGTTTCAGTGGATGAAATGCAAATATAATAGGCCAATAGTGACAGATCTGGGAGCGAGAGCGGGCCGCGCGAGAGGGAACAGACCTGTCTCTCTTGTGTGTCAATGTCGTCTGGTCAAGAGAAACAGTCACTGACACGTCCCATGGCTCAGCCTAAGAAAACAAAGAAGACGCAGAAGGAAAACAAGGTAACAAAATCTCCCCCGCATCAAACCCGAGATTTTAGCTCCATGACAAAGTACTAGACAGCAGGAATTCCAGTTGCAATGCATGCAGGGCTCAATGGTGAACCGGCCTACACGTGTGTCCATGGAGTTAAGGGGATATAAGGCACAAAAACTTATTCTCAAATAAATTTATTAGTGTCTAAGACGCCACAAGTGCTCCTTTGCTTTCTGGTCATCCAGAATTGCTACCAACCTCCTTGCTGTGGAAATTGTGGCTTGGCCATCTCTCTCCCCCAGTTTGGCAAGATCTCGGACATGATACGCTCCCTTTGTTTTGACAACATTAGACACAGAGTTTTCTCCAGTACTAAATAGGGATGACACAGAGTCACATCCTGTTAACGCGTGCACTGCTCGAGGTACGTTGCAGAAGTCAGAAGGGAGCACATCACAAATTGCATTTACAGCCATAAAGCCTCGCTTGTCGGTTGTGCTGGTAACGGTGCCTGTTTCAATCCACCTGTTATCCATTGTTCCATTTTTGGAAACTAACGAACAGCAAGGATCAAAACATCTGGATCAGGTGACTCAATTGCTATGCTTCCTGTGACACCAAGAGAACCAAGAGCCACAGTGGCACATACAGCAAGCAGGCGCACCCTTGTGTCCTCTTCCTCTTGGGTTTCTTCAGCACCTCTCCTGGTGATGGACTTTGCTACTTCACCACTGGAAAAGCCTCCCACAATAAGGAGCGTTTGCAGTGGATGTGCTCGTATAGTTGCATGTGCCTTTTGAACCATATGCTCAGAGGGTTTTTACAAGTGACTGCTTGTTGGATGCCGTGTTTAGAAACTTTTCCCCTGGCATCCACCAATCCCCAGGTATTTCTTGCATCCAACCGCAGACCTGTCCAGGGCTGTCTGTCTGCAGTTTTCACAGAGTCACTATTATCTATTTGTCAAAGACTTCTGTTACAGAATTAGCCTTGTCAGATCCTTTTAGCACCTGCCTCAAGTACTCAGCAGCTAGTTCAGCAAATGTGTGTCTCCAGCCATTGTTTGTTTAATGACCTCTTTGGTGCACACTGTGGTTTCTTTAGTACACGCTCTTAGCTCATGGTTCAGCCTGAGCGTCCAGCTGATGCCTCAATTCCACTTTGTCCGCTCTGCTCATTGTTCCATTGGCATGGAAGAGGGACATAGGCACGGGTCCTATTGGGTGACTAAGACGAGTTGCCCTTGAAACATCATCCCTCCATCTTGCTCAGGAGAGGGATCTGCAGAAAACAATTTCTGGACTGACATGGAGTTAAGGGGATATAAGGCACGATATTAAATCTCTCCCTTCAGACTTAAATTTGGTCTTTTGGGCCACGTCATCAAATGTTTTGATGACAGATTTCTTGACCGGGCTGAAGAAGCTACGTGTCCCATCGAGAATCAAGCGGATCGTTCATAAATCTTTCCATTTGCTGTCTATTTCCAAGCCAAATCTCCTAATTTCAGGCACATTTGTTGGGGTAAATTGGGGGCATGCTGAATTAGGACAGAAAGGGCTAGAATATATGATTCACAGGCCGAAGATATCAATCTGGCTGCAAATTCAAGTTCACCTGTAACAACTTGCAGTCCTCCCCCAAAGGAAAGGACGTGTTGTTCCATCCATTAACAGAGGGAATCGCAAAGAGCTACAACCAATTTGCTTGTATTTAAAATCACTGCTGCCAAAGATGCATACGTTTTGAAGCGGTACTTGAAGACAGTTGCCAAATATCGACCAGATGGCTATTTTAAAAAGGTTTCCACTCTGGTTTTTGGAGTCTTCTCTGATAGTGACTGGATCACAAAACATTCCAAGCTCCTCCAGGAGCATCGGAATTCTCTATTTCCCAAGGGCACGATGGGCTTCCATGGGTGTGAACATTATGTATCCTAAGGACTGGGTTCCCCCTGTAGAGAATGCCCTGTAGTTTACGCTCTCATATGCCTTCTCTGATGGGCCTAGTAAGCCATAAGAAAAGAAAGCTTTCAGTTGTGACTGGACATGTGACAAGGTGTCCAAAAGGAAACGTGTCACCGGGAAAGAGGCAGTGAGTTTAGACCTCTGAGCAGTGCCTAGAGAGACCACTCAGGCTCTGATACCAGCAAAACCAACAAGACTTGTTCCTCCCATGGGTAGAAGGGCCAGGAGGAGGCAGTAGCCAATAAGGACCCATCGGCTGAGATTAAAAAGACTTGCCTGGTTCTCCTAAGGGGCAGTGCTGGGAGGTGGTGGGGTAGGAGCAGAGTTCAGCCCTGCTCACTGGTCCTACCCTAAAAGCACCCAGGCGGCCATTTTTTAGTTGAATTTAGTTGCTGTTAAAAGCCGAGCAAGGGACAAGCCGCGACAGGGACAACAGAGAAGTTACTCCCTCATCCCCACTGCACCCGAAAGGGATGTGGGCTAGTGATTTGTTGTTCTTTTATTAGAGCTTAAACGTTGTTTTTGCAGACAGCGAAACCCAGTGGCAGATGAATACAATACCCAGTGTCTAGCAGCCATTCAGCAGGTCTGTGGTAATTAACACGTGCAGGGAGCTCTGCAGTTTGCCAGTTCACAACTACGCCATCGGCACTTCCCAATTCCAGCGACTGCCAACACAGTTGGAATTGATAGCGGGGCTGTGATTCAAAACTAAATGGATCCTTCTGGAAGTGTGAGTCACTGGGCCACATAGTTGTGGAAGGCAACTGCAGGCCACGAGCAACAGGTAGACTCAGAATAATATTTAGTATTTTATATTTCAAAGTGCTGTGGCAACATGAGCTAAATAAAGAGAGCCCCCGTTGGAGAGAAAGCAGGCGTGATCACCACCCTGTTAAAGACAGGGAAATGGAGACAGAGGTAATAAGTGACTCGCCCAAGACAGCCTAACACAAGTCAGGGTTAGAAGCTCTCCAGTCCCATTGCCCAGGTGCCTGGAGTGCTTTACGAGTCTGTCTGCATCGCACAGAAAAACCCACTGCACCGCGTCTCAGAGTCCAGCTCAATTGTCTTAGGCTCTGGCTTGTGGCTCAAAATTGCTGCGTGGACATTCCCCTTTTGGCCGGAGCTCTGAGATGGCTGACAATGCTCCAGCCCCCGCAGGCATGTTCACACCGTTATTTTGAGCCCTGCGGCCTGAGCCCGGCGGTGCGGGTTTTTCTGTGACGAGTCGATGCTCTCTGGAACGGGGCACGCTTTAGGCTGGGTCAGTAAATTACCTCTGACCTAGTGCGGTGGGCGTGCCGTAAAAGCGGAGGGTTTCAAAGTGTCGCCCATGTCTCACGACCGTCACCCTCAGCCTGGATTCCCTCTCAGGCTGGGGTTGGTTTATGTGAGAGGTTGGCTTGCCTCAGTGCAGTATCTTGCTGCGGTGGCTGGAACAGCTCCCTTCTTCAAGGCATTAGCTTGCAGGGTGGCCTTTGTTTGTTGTCAATGTAACACACTGGTCTAGTGTTGCCCGCTAGCGGCTGGTTCCAAAGACTATACAGGCCAGTACTTCACTGAATAAGGAAAGCTCAGTTGTTAAAGGTCTATGTTTCTGGAGTTAAAGGGCCTGGATTCAAGACCTGCTTTTGGCAATGGTCCCTGCATGTGGCCACCTGTCCTGATTCTGCCTGTCATTAGATAATGTTGCTTCTGCATTCTGACATATTCCAGGAACCCCCGGCTAATGGAGACCCTTTTTCCCCCTCCTTAGTCTTTCGTTAGACATTAGCCTCTATGCGCCAGGGGTTATTTCAGGTGACAAACAAGGAGCATGATTTTGCCTGGCTGAAGACAATGTAGATTTCCCCCTTGACTTCAAATGGGAGCAGATAGTGCTCTGGAGTGCCAGACATTTATCCCGGTACACCAGACGCCCCGCCAGGATTGTCTGGGCACGGAGAGCTATTCCAGTTGAGGCTGACAGGTTAGCAGTGCCCCGCCCGGCCAGCTTCAGAAGCTGCTTGATTTCAGCTCCGTGTCTCCCGACTGTGAATGCAACATTAGCACTTATTGCCGGAACGTTCTGCCCACCTAGAGGCAGTGAGTCATGTTGGTTTGAAAGCGAGAGCACTTAAGCCATGTCTCCAGAGAGACACACAGCACTTTAGGGATCGCTGCACTTGCCTGTGCAGAATGACAACCTCTAATACATTCAAATGAACATGTCTTGTTGACACAATTGAGCCGTTCTTCTTCCTTTTTTCCTTTCCGAGCAGCACCTTTCCTTTGTGACTGTCTGTGAGCAAAGAGGTTGGAAAGAGACTATAACACCAGACGCATTAACCAAAAAAAATAAAATGCTTTTTTTGCCTTGGTCTTCACAGACAAGGTCAGCTCCCAGACTGGACAGCAGAGTAAGGGGAGGAGGTGAACAGCCCGCAGTGGTGAAAGAACAGGTTCAGGACTAGTTAGAAAAGCTGGACATGCACAAGTCCATGGGGCCGGATGCGCTGCATCCAAGGGTGCTGAGGGAGTTGGCGGATGTGATTGCAGAGCCATTGGCCATTATCTTTGCAAACTTGTGGCGATTGGGGGAGGTCCCAGACGATTGGAAAAAGGCTAATGTAGTGCTCATCTTTAAAAAACGGAAGAAGGAGAACACTGGAAACTACAGGCCAGTCAGCCTCACCTCAGTCCCTGGAAAAATCATGGAGCGGGTCCTCAAAGAAATGATTTTGAAGCACTTGGAATAGTGGAAAGTGACCGCAAATAGTCAACATGGATTAATCAAGGACAAATCATGCCTGACCATCCTGATTGCCTTCCATGATGAGATCACTGGCTGTGTGGATATGGGGAAAGTGGTGGATGTGAGGTATCTTGGTTTTAGCAAAGTTTTTGATACGGTCTCCCACAGTATTCCTGCCAGTAAGTTAAAGAAGTATGGATTGGACGAATGGACTATATGGTGGATAGAAAGCTGGCTAGATTGTTGCGCTCAGTGGGTAGTGATCAACAGCTCAATGTCCAGTTGGCAACCGGTATCAAGCAAAGTGCCCCAAGGGTTGGTCCTGGGGCTGTTTTTTTTAGATATCTTTATTAATGATATGGATGATGGGATGAATTGAACCCAGTGTCATGGATGACACTAAGGTGGGTGGAGTGGTTGATACGTTGGAGGGTAGGGGTAGGGTTCAGAGTGACCTAGACAAATTGGAGAATTGGTCCAAAAGAAATCTGATGAGGTTCAACAAGGAGAAGTGCAGAGTCCTGCGCTTAGGAAGGAAGAATCCCATGCACTGCTACAGTCTGGGGACTGACTGGCTAAGCAGACATGCTGCAGAAAAGGACCTAGGGGATTACAGTGGATGAAGAAACGACAGAGAGCACCTTGTAGACTAACAGACGTATTGGAGCTTAAGTTTTCATGGGTGAATACCCACTTCGTCAGATGCAACAGTGGATGAGAAGTTGGATATGAGTGAACAGCTTTGAGCAGGGGGTTGGATTAGATGACCTCCTGAGGTCTCTTCCAATCCTAATCTTCTATGAACGAGGATCTCTAGTTCCTTGGCTGTCAGGGGCTTTGATGCAGCAATAATGGCACATGCTCTCTGGACAAAGGGAAACTGCTGAGCTTCAGTTCATTTGCAAATTTGACACCATCAGCTCAGGATTAAACAAAGACTGTGAATGGCTAGCTAACTCCAAAAGCAGTTTCTCCTCTCTTGGTGTTCAGACCTCCAGATCAGCTGCTAGAAGAGAGCCTCATCCTCCCTGATTAAACTAACCTCGTTATCTCTAGCCTGATTCTTGCCTGCATATTTATAACTCCTTCTGGAAATTTCCACTGCATGCATCTGACGAAGTGTGCCACAGGCAGAGAACAGGTGGGGCCGAGCTGCACCAGGGCCCAGGGCCCCTGGGATGGCAGATACAGGTTAGGGCAGAGATGCCCAGAGGGTCCAAGTGTCCCGGTTCTTATCCGTGAGCCAGTAGAGCGGCAGCTCAAAGGCAGGAAGGGTTTGAGCTTATGGCTTTGAAGTAGGGGACTCCCCGGAAGAGAGCCCAGAGCCGTGGGCATGTTAGAGGAACGGTCTGTGTCCAACAAGGGGAGGACAGCGTGTTCCCCGGCAGCTGGAGAGGGGGAGTCAGGTGCTCCTGATGCCAGGGCTGTGGTGACTGAGACAGGAGCTGGCTGCAAGGCACATGTAACTTAGGCACCACAGAGCTCATGGGCAGGGTGTAGTCTGGTCTGTGGGGCCTGCCTTCCGGCTAGATCCAAGGCAACATAGCCTCACCATACCTGGTCGAGGAAGGGCCTTGCTCTTACCCCCCTACAGGAGGGAAACGAAGACACCAAGACCCTCCCAAGGTCACGAAGCAGAGCAAGGAGTTGACCCAAGGTCTCCCACATGCTTGATCGGCACCTGGACCCTTCTTCCTGGCCTGCTGCTGGCTGTCAGAGCTGCGGTGGAAGCTGCTTGTGTTTGTAAGCACGCTATCATCAGGGAAATGCACTCCGGGGACTGATTATCCCAAATCAAGGCTTACGCTGTAAACCAGGCAGTTTCCCTCGCAGCCTTTCAAAGGTGGGCTATTTTTAGAGCCCGGAGCATGTCGTTATTAGGCAGACATCAGCTGTGCTGTGAAGCTAATACAAATAATTACTCTGAACCTCTCCCTCTAATTCTCCTCGAGCAGATCTGTTTTTTTATGTGCATATTAAAACCTCTCGGTACAGGCTGGGGCTGGACGGGAATCAAAGCCCAGTCGAGGAAAAAGGAGAGTTCATGTTTCCGGAGGCTTATGTGGGTGGGTTCGTTCCCGGCACAGGTTTTACACCCGGGTGATCCCACTGATTGGCATGTAGTTACTCCTTATTTACGCCAGGATAGGTGCGAGAGGAATCAGCACCACCGACTATACTTCAGCAGGGAAAGGCTTCTAATAGCGGCGGTGTTTTATTTCCCATGTGCCAGCCTATGGCTCATGGGCGAAGCTGCAGGATTTTCATGATCACTGTCTAAGAGGCTCGGTGCGGCGAGCACAATAAATAGGGCCAACAACGTCTTACCTACAAAGCTTGCACCTTTATTTCCAAACGGCCCCACTGCTCTTTGCAAGCAAACTATGGGCCGGCTCCAACTCCCGCTGAAGTCAAAGGGGGTCTTTCAACAGGAACTGGATCCGTCCTCTGAGCCCAGTCCTCTGGCGAAAGAGTTAAAGGCTCACGCTCTGAATATGTGTGATTATTTATCCAGTGGTTGCACCTCGTGGTCCCAACCAAGACTGGGGACTCACAGTGCAGACACAGTGAGAGCCCCTGCCCTGATCTATCTACATAGACGCGGGCTGGAGGACACTGACCCAAGGCCCCACAGCACGTTCGGGGTAGAGCAGAGAAGGGAACCTATGTCAGGAGACTCACATGGCTATGCCCAACCCACTAGACCATGCTACCATCGATGCACTTGCTGGGGTTTTGTGTTCTTCACATCTTTTTTAGTGTCCTGTTAACCACCTCGGCAGTACCTCTGCAGGGCTCCATTTTCACTCCAGGGGTCGCCCAAGGTTTCTTAGATATTTGCATTTCTGGGCTGCATCGCTGAAATGCAGCCACTTCTGGGGTGGAAAGGCACCAGCCGACGATGGCACAGGATTCTGCACCCTGAATCGAAGATGGGTCCCAAGCTCTGGATCCAGATAAGCGTCACCCACATTTCTGAGGAAAATCTTTCAGGTATGTATTCTCACAATGTCCCTGTGAGGTAGGGCCGTGCTTTGTTATTCCCATTGTACAGATGGCAAACTGAGGCACAGCCAGACTAAGGTTACATCTATACGATGAGCTACGGCTGTGATTCCCCTGCTCATGTTCACACACTTGCGCTAGCCCTCATCAAGCTTGTATAAACAGCAGTGTAGCCACGCAAGCAGGGCTGAAATGTGCTGAGTAGAAACAAAGTGGTTTGTCCAAACTGACGCAGGAAGTCGAGGGCAGAGCAAAGAACTGAGCCTCTGATCTCCAAGTTCTCAGGCAAGTGCCCTAACACTGGAGCCTTCTTCCTTTCTAATAACCCCACCCATGAGAATCTTCTGGAGCCTGCATTTCAGTTTAGGCCTGTCTCACCATTTCCCTGGATAGTTACCAAATACAAACAGTAATACCCAAGGAAGCAAATCCAGCACCAGCTGTTTTTGATCCATACTGAGGAGACCACGGGCATGTAACGAGGATAGGAAAGATACAATCAGAGGCTAGCGGCTGAAACTACCAGACTCATATCCACAGGCGCCAACTTTTGTCGCGCCTCCCTCCCGCCCCTGACCCCACCCCGACTCCACCTCTGCCCCAAAGTCCCCACACAAATTCCGTCCCTCCCTGCCCTATTGGACCTCCCGCAAATCCCCACCCTGGCCCCGCCTCCTCTCCCGAGTGCATCGCGTTCCCCCTCCTCCTCCCTTCCTCCCAGGCTTGCCGTGCAAAACAGCTGTTTCGCGGCACAGGTGCTGGGAGGGAGGGGGCAGAAGCAGGAGGGGTGGCGCGCTCAGGGGAGGAGGCGGAGGTTGGCGTGGGTGGGATGGGGAGCTGCTGGTGGGTACAGAGCACCCACCAATTTTTCCCCGTAGATGTTCCAGCCCCAGAGCACCCACGGCGTCAGCGCCTAAGCTCATGTCACAAACCAGCATCAGAAAGGGGCTCTGTATTTGCAATGGAAATGACGGGGAACATGTGTCAGGTTACTAAGAGAGGCCATGCCTCCATGCTGCACTTAGTTACAGCACCATACCCGGTCTTCTACCATCACACTTTTCTTCCGCAGGCTACTGGGGTGTTTTGATGCTTCCTGGGGCACCCAGGGCTTTGAGGCACCTAACTACCTCTTGCCATTAGCATGTGGATGTCTTCTTTGGTCTGGCTATCGATCAGCTCCCTAAATCCATCCCAAAAGCACTGCCTCCTAGGCCTCCGTGGAAACAAGAACAAGTTTATCATCAAAGCCCAGAGATTCAAGTGCTAGTGAGTGAGCCTATTGGAAACAAATGGGGACCTATAACACACGTACAATCTAGTAATGGAAGGGAAATCTAGCCCCATGCATAGGCTTTATGCTGTTCGATTAGCAGCCAGCTGCAGGTTTGAGCAGCCGACGCTCTCTCACCGCTTTGCATGCAATTACCAACAGGGCTGGGCTCGTTTGGTTGCAATGCTACTTTTGCGGCTGAAAAATGATGATGCCTGAAAACTGGAACTTTTCACAGGAAAGGGTTGGGATGGACACATTTTTCTATTACAAAATGAAGGGGAAGAGAGGCATGTCGAAATGAACAATTTTACTCAGGTGAGTAATTCCATTGATTTAAAAGGAGATTGGTGTTGTGAGTAAAGTTATGATGCTGCGTAATCGTTTATGAGATTAGGCAAAGTAACAGTGGAAAACCAGCATTTCACTGGGAACATGCTGTTACGTCTCATGATTAAATATATGAGGACTAATCCTATTTGCTGCAATGATGAAATTCAGCACCATCAGATGGAATAAACCTTAAGAGATCACTTGGATTCTTGAAGGTAATATTTCTGCCTGTGCTACCTGCCTCTAAGAAAATGCCAATGTGTTTACGCTGCATTATTTGAAAGCACTTTTCCTATCAAAGATGTTTTTTTAACTATGGAACAAACATCGCCCCACTCAGATTGGCGAGATAATAGGAATAGTTTGTGGGTAGTAATAAAATGAATATTACTTTAGTCAAGTGAAGTGCACAGTGTTCCACGACGTATTGAATAAACAGCTCGTTACTTAGCATAATAGACTTATGACTGAGATAAAAGAAACAGTCAACAAAGTTCCCAAATGGAGCTCCTTTGCTTTCTCCCAAACGACAGATGAGTCATAAATCAGTCGGGGGAGCCGCATACGGAATCATGTCCAGAGATAAGAGGCAACCATACCAGCTCTACGTGGAGTTTTATATATGACTGAAGTATAGACTCTGATAAATAATCCATAGCCGAACGTAACCTTTCGGCGATGGCTGAATGCTAAGTAAGTTCTTTTCAAACAGCTGCAATTTGTGTCAGGCTGGGAGAGATAAAGAACCAGCTGTTATAATGCTTTAATCAGACTCAAATCAGCACAATCGTGCCCCAACACCAAACAGTTTCTCCCGGCGTTCTTTCTTGGTCTGATGCATATAATCTGCCAATCTTCTCCTTGGAGAGCCGTTAATTTCCAGATTGCAGGTAGCCTGCAATCAGCCTTTGAAGAGGACTGTGGGGTTGTTTGGATATGCTCCCGAATGATAGTCTTTCTGTGACTAGCTAGCTTTTCAAAACTTATCTGAATGAGGCTTCCAGTCAAGGTGCACATATTCTCTCCACTCCCTCCGTCACCCTGGGATCTCTATGCATTGGCTGCAATTTTGCTGCTCCTTTATCTCAAAATAAAGAAGCTGAACAGCGGCTGCCCATAAATAAAGGGATGCGTTAGGGGGTGGGTGGATCCTTAATTTTGTGGGTTTGTTTCCATGTCTCTCATTGCGGTCTTGAAAAATCACCCCAAAATGTAATTTATGGGCAGCCCCACAAGCATGCACAGATCGGCACAGGGGCTGGGAAGCTGGCCCTGCTCGGAGCACTCATTGGTGGGGATGGGGAGAGAGGAGAAGCTAACTTCTCCACACCCTGTGACGTTATCTGATCAAAATAGGACTATCTAGATCATTGCTGCAGCCACTGTTACATATTTGCAACGACTCTTGTACAAAACGTGCCATGTAAGATATCTGTGGAAAGGTTCTGATTTGCTGGTTCTGATTATGCTATCTGGATGCCTGCATGAATTTTGTATTTGAAGTTCTAAGTAGTGGCTCTATACCTGGATTTCAAATGTTTGCTTCTGGGGTGATGCCCACTACGCAGCTAGCCAGCACATCTTGGAGAGACTACTCAAGTTCAGTGGATGGCCGTGCTAGTTAAGGGATACTGGAGGAAGGGGCTGGTTTTGCCGAGGATGAGAAGGCTACAGCCTCGGGGTAGACTCCATGGCATCCAAGCTACAAAAGCATTTCGGCCTGGCCTCTGGCAACAGACAGAAAGACTGTTGAAATCCTGCAGAGAAAGATGGCCTCTCGTGCCATGGCCAACATGCCATTCCAGGGGCAAGTTGCGATCTGGCCTGCAAGTTCCTGCTTCCCTTTAACAACGCGCCTGATCGTCTGATGCTCTGGGAATGCTGCATTCCATTTGGCCACCCGCTCCTCACATCTGTTCCTTACTTATGGCCGTCTGGGACTGGCTGCCATAATTGTTTTCTGGGGCAGCTCTTTGTAAATAATGAGATGTAATGAAACAAAAGCCTGCTGGCGAGAATACTTCTCATCCGTCGACGTACATTTCCTCCAATAGCGGCAGATTGTTGTTAGTAAATTCCCCACTAGAAGGTGGCCCCTTCTGTCCTTAAACACTAGGAAGCAGGGCTACAGAGAGAGCGAGCGAGACGGGGAAGGGGCACACAAGGAGGTTTTAAAACAAGTCAATAGTTGCTTATTTAAGGATTTCTTCACTTTCCCGTGTAGGCACCCCATTTGAGACAGGTCACTAGCACACCCCATATATGTAGTAGGATTGCTCAGCGCTCCGGTACGAAACTGCAGAAAAGCTGTTGAGAGTCTTTGGATTAAGTTCAGAGGTGAGAGCAACAAGGGTGATGTCATGGGGGGGGGTATCTGCTACAGACCACCAGACCAGGTGGATGAGGGAGATGAGGCTTTCTTTGGACAACTCACAGAAGTTTCCAGATCAGAGGCCCTGGTTCTCATGGGGGATGTCAATCACCCTGACATCTGGGAGAGCAATACAGCAGTGCAAGAATAATCCAGAACATTTATGGAGAGTGTTGGGGACAACGTCCTGGGGCAAGTGCTGGAGGAACTGAGTAGGGGCCGTGTTCCTCTTGACTTGCTGCTCACAAACAGGGAAGAATTGGTAGGAGAAGTGGAAGTGGGTGGCAACCTGGGCAGTAGTGACCATGCGGTGGTTGAGTTCAGGATCCTGACGAAAGGAAGAAAGGAGAGCAGCAGAATACAGACTCTTCACTTCAGAAAAGCAGACTTTGACTCCCTCAGGGCACTGGGAGACTAATATGAGGGGGAAAGGAATCCAGGAGAGTTAGCTGTATTTTAAAGAAGCCTTATTGAAGGCACCGGAACAAACCATCCCGATGTGCAGAAAGAACAGCAAATATGGCAGGCGACCAGCTTGGCTTAACAGAGAAATATCTGGTGAGCTCAAACACAAAAAGGAAGCTTAAAAGAAGTGAAAACTTGGACAGGAGACTAGGGAGGAGTATAAAAACATTGCTTGAGAATGCAGGGGTGTAATCGGGAAGGCCAAGGCACAACTGGAGTTGCAGCTAGCAAAAGATGTGAAGGGTAACAAGAAGGGTTTCTACAGGTATTTTAGCATAAGAAGTAGGTCAGGGAAATTGTGGGGCCTTTACTGAATGGGGGAGGCAACCTAGTGAGAGATGATGTGGAAAAAGCTGAAGTACTCAATGCTTTTTTTGCCTCAGTCTTCACAGACAAGGTCAGCTCCCAGACTGCTGCACTGGGCAGCACAGTATGGGGAGGAGGTGAACAGCCCTCAGTGGTGAAAGAACAGGTTAAGGACCACTAGAAAAGCTGGACATGCACAAGTCTATGGGGCCAGATCTTATGTATCCGAGGGTGCTGAGGGAGTTGGCTGATGTGATTGCAGAGCCATTGGCCATTATCCTCGAAAACTCCTGGTGATCAGGGGAGGTCCATGATGATTGGAAAAAGGCACACATAGTGCCCATCTTTAAAAAAGGGAAGAAGGAGAATCCGGGGAATTACAGACTGCTCAGCCTCACCTCAGTCCCTGGAAAAATCATGGAACAGGTCCTCAAGAAAGCCATTCTGAAGCACTTGGAGGAGAGGAACATGATCAGGAACAGTTAACAGATTCACCAAGGGCAAGTCATGCCTGACCAACCTGATTGTCTTCTATGATGAGATAACTGGCTCTGTGGACACAGGGAAAGTGGTGGAAATGAGATATCTTGGTTTTAGCAAAGCTTTTGATACGGTCTCCCACAGTATTCTTGCCAGCAAGTTAAAAAGGTATGGGCTGGATGAATGGACTATAAGGTGGATAGAAAGCTGGCTAGATTGTCAGGCTCAACGGTTAGTGATCAATGGCTCAATATCTAGTTGGCAGCCGGTATCTAGTGAAGTGCCCCAGGGGTCGGTCCTGTGGCCGGTTTTCTTCAACATCTTAATTAGTGATCTGGATGATGGCATGGTTTGCACCTTCAGCAAGTTCGCAGATGACACTAAGCTGGGTGGAGAGGTAGATACGTTGAAGGGTAGGGCTAGGGTACAGAGTGACCTAAACAAATTGGAGGATTGGGCCAAAAGAAATCTGATGAGATTCAACAAGGACAAGTGCAGAGTCCTGCACTTAAAACAGAAGAATCCCATGCACTGCTACAGGCTGGGGACCGGCTGGAGAAGTGGCAGTTCTGCAGAAAAAGACCTGGGGATTACAGTGGATGAGAAGCTGGATACGAGTCAGCAGTGTGCCCTTGTTGCAAAGATGGCTAATGGCATATTGGGATGCGTTAGTAGGAGCATTTCCAGCAGATCAAGGGACATGACTATTCCCCTCTATTCGGCATTGGTGAGGCTGCATCTGGAGTACTGCATCCAGTTTTGGGCCTCCCACTACAAAAAGGATGTGGACAAATTGGTGAGAGTCCAGTGGAGGGCAACAAGAATGATTAGGGGGCTGGGGCACATGACTTATGAGGGGAGGCTGAGGGAACTGGGGTTATTTAGTCTACAGAAGAGAAGAGTGTGTGTGTGTGGGGGGCGGATTTGATAGTAGCCTTCAACTACCTGAAGAGGGGTTCCAAAGAGAATGGAGCTCAGCTGTTCTCAGTGGTGGAAGATGACAGAACAAGGAGTAATGGTCTCAAGTTGCAGTGGGGGAGGTCTAGGCTGGATATTAGGAAACACTATTTTGCTAGGAGGGTGGTGAAGCACTGGAATGGGTTACCTAGGGAGGTAGAATCTCCATCCTTCGAGGTTTTTAAGGTCAGGCTTGACAAAGCCCTGGTTGGGATGATTTAGTTGGCCATTGGTCCTGCTTTGAGTAGGGGGTTGGACTAGATGACCTTCTGAGGTCTCTTCCAACCCTAATCGTCTATAATTCTAGGATATCAAATCAGACAGCAGCGGTGAACTAACACAAACCGTACAACAACTGGGCCTTGTTAATTATTCCCTTGCACACAACGGTGATGTTCAAGTGATGCGCTATTGGAGGAAATGTTTTTTCCCTCCCTGAATTTTTTTCAACAGAATTGAACATTTGGGTGGGGGTTGCTCACAATTCGGGGGTTTGAGTGCTGCTCCCCAGTTCCATTAGCGGCCTCCACACCGGCCACTGGCCTCCCTGGCCTGTTTTGCCCTATTACAGCTGCATATGCCAGCAGCGTTGCCTCAGCCCCCTCATGTGGGGCAGAGAGCGGGCACACAGCCGCTCCAACAGCCCTCTGGGCTGCTGCATGACTCAGTGTGGTGATAATCAGGTTGCTCGTGGGGCCAGAAGCCAGCCTGGCAACTTGCAGTGCTTGCTGATCGGAGCCTATTACAAATGAATTAGCCAGTGAATGCAAAGAATCCATCCCTCAGCTAGTACCCAACAAGCTTCTAGGTACTTCTTATCTGTAACCATCCGTATAGCAGGGAAAACCAGCCATTGATGTATTTATCCCCACAACACCTGTGCGCATGTATCAGCTTCTCACCACTAGATAACTGAACAGAGATCAGCTCGCACAGGGAACAGGTGACAGCCCTGGGAGGGAAATGCAGATCTTCAAGTCTGAGCACAGACCCCTAAGCACAAGAGTAGGCTGCGTCCCTACACGAACCGGCCACTGCATGCTAGTGGGTTGGCAGTAACTAGGGTCACCGCCCTGTTATGCATCCCATTCAAATGGCTGCACAGATGCCTTTATTGCTCCCTTCCCTGGGGCTCAGTGTATGCTCGCTATGCCCACTTTAAGCACGTTCTCCTCCTGGGCATGATTCCACATCATTCCGGGACAATCTTGCCCACTTCATGGAATTTGGCACTTGTGGGGCTATTCTGCAAGGTGTTTCCCATTAATTGGCATTTCCTTGCTGTACTTCGTGTTTGGCTTTGTGCCACAGTGTTCCATGTTTGTGGGGAAAATAAAGAGACTTAAATAAAGTTTACGAACTGTAAAGATTTTTTAAACTCTAGAATAAATCTATAGCTTCCCCCACTCCCGTCGAGGTGAATTCATCTTCTTTTGATTTCGGTAACATATGACAAATGTTCATTGCAGACCATGTATCCTGATGTGATGGCCTAAGGCTTTGTCCATTATCTGATTGTACAAACCCACCGAACGTCATCAGAACGTTTTTGAGCGCCATTCAAGCTTGTAAGAGGACACTGCCAAACTTGCATTGCCTGTGCACAGCCTACATTTGCACTAATAATGTGATTTGTGTACACACACACATGTTGGCAAGAAGGAACCACATATTTGGAGCTTTTTACAACGAAGTTAATAAAATCCGTCTTTTTATCTGAATGTGATGGCAGAGGAATGTGGTGGGTTTAGGAAGATGAATCCGCCCCAGATGTGGTGAACATGGCAGCATCAAGGGATAATTTCCTTGCTTAGACCTTTTGGGGTAGATCCCCTGCTAGCAGGGCCGTCGACAGAAATTTTGGGGCCCCGTACTCTGATCGTTTGTGGCCCCCTCCCGGCCGGTCTCCCGCCGCCCGCGCCCTGCCCCGCCTGGGCCTACATGGGTCGCCCGCTGGGTCCCTCTGCTCCGGACGCGACTCGCTGGGAGGGGAAGATGGAGCGACGCGCCCCCAGCCCTCAGGGAGACGCTCTGGAGACATGGAGGCCCGGAGCCCCTCAAACTATGCGGAAACTTGGAGCCCCTGCTCCGGGACTCCATCAAAGTTGACTTGCTCCGTGGCGCGGGTCGGGGTAGGGAAGGAGCTGCTGGAAGTTTTGGGCTCCCCGCTGGGCTGGCCGCCGTAAGGGGGAGTAGGGAGGGGTGCCCCGGCTTGAAAGGCAAAGCTGCCGGCTACCAGACATACCTGGGGTGGGGGCGCGACTGGTTCCGGCGCGGAGCTGCCCATCCGCGCATCTCTCCGGCTCCCACAGCGAGCCCCGTGGCCCGGTTCGGGGGAAGATGCGCAGGGAGAGGTGGGCGCAGTTAGGGATGCAGAGGCGCCCTCCCCATTGGATTTCCCCGGCCCCTCGGCCGCCAATTCCCCGCTCCAGCTGGGCTGCGCGCACCTCCACTGTGGACACAGCGCCCGGGGACACCAAGGGCGAGCTCCGCAGTGGCAGGGAGAGACGGGACTCCTGTCAACCCTGCCCCATGGAGTCCCCGTCACCCCACGTGGGGGTGCCGAGACATGGGGGAAGTCCAGGGAATCCCCCCCCCACAGATCTCCCCCACTGCCCAGCACCCCATTGTGTCACAGAAACACCCTAGGGCCCTGCCCCTTTTGCTCCAGGCACACCAGATGTGGGCAGGGATGCTCAACCTGGCAGCGGGATCCAAGTGCAGTGGGACTCAGTGTGGGGGGATCCAGATGGGGGTAAGAGGGTTCTTTGTGAGGCAGGGGCAATGGGAATCTGCAGGGGGGGACCAAGTGAAAGTGGTAGGAGGTTGGGAGAGGGGTTGGGTGCAGGGGAGGGGAGGTTCATTTGGGTGGGGTCCAGGTGGTTGAGGCTCATTTGGGAGAGTGTCTGGGGGGGCTCATCAGGGTGGTACAGATGTAGGGGAGGTGGGGCTCGTCAGGGAGAGGATATGATGGACATCCTTAAGAGGGGAGCCCCAGCTGCTGCCAAGGGGATCCACATGCTGGGCCCCGCCCATGCTTCCCTCATCCCCTTCTCTTCGCAATCCCATGCCCTTTCCCCATGGCTCCATCTCTTCCCCATCCCACCCCTTCCTTCCCCACGGCCTCTTTCCCCCTGCCCTCAGCACACGGGAGGGAGCTCAACCAGCACTAGGACCCAGAAGCTGCAGATTCCAGGGAGCTGAGCCCCACTTTCTGTTTTCTGCGGGGCTGTGCAACTCAGCAATCACAGAAATGGGGGGGGCAGGGGGGGCTCCTGCCCACTTGGCTCCGCTTCTGACCACGCTGACCTGCCCCCCCCGCAGCACCACGGGACCGGAACACCCCCCCCCCCCAGCTTCTGACCACGCTGACCTGCACATTCCTCTCTTCCCCCTCCTAATCTCCCCCGCCCTGCTCAGCCCCGCCCTCGAGCGGCTCACCCTTCCCCCGCAGGCTGGCTTGCAGACTCCTTGCTCCTGCCCGCCCGGCTCCATTGGCTTGCCCCGTACCGGGCCCTGGACTTAAGGGGGCCCCCTTAAATCCGTGGCCCGGTACAGCTGTACCCGTAGTCCCCCCCTGTCGCCGGCCCTGCCTGCTAGTCTGCAGCCCCGAAGTTCTCTGGTCCCGGCAGGTGCGCGGCCGCAGCTTCTCTCTCCTGCTGGGCGGCGGAGAGAGAAGCTGCAGCCTCCCGCCTGCCGGGAATGGAACCCCACTATAATGCGACCCCACATTTAGCGTGATGGGATTTCTTGGCTCCCATCCGTCACGTTATAGCGGGGCTGCACTGTATGTAGTATTTCAGTCTGTTTATTATGGAATATGGGAGTTGGGTGAGGAGCCATTTCAGCAGATGTCTGACTTATTAAAAGACAAATATTAAGTAGGACTGTCTCCTAAACTGCATTATGGTATTGTACCCAAACATTGCATTTCAATGGCAGATTCAACTTCCTTTATAGGAACAGACCACATTCCTGGAACTCTTACTACAAAAGTGGCCCATAGTCGCGCAAATAGTCCTATTGTCCTCAATGGGGCTGATCAAATAATTAAGGGTTTACAGGATTAGCTTCCAAGTTTGTAAATTGTTCTGGATGAAACTGACAATGCCCGAGCTGTAAGATCAGAAGGAGCTTCATTCGAACAAAGGTGGACAGATGTGCGATAAGTCTGAGCTCCGTTGCTAAAATGAGGAACATACTTTCAGCAAAGTTCTTGGCAGATTCTGGAGGCAGCTGGTTTAAGGCCATCAGCTGGTTTAAGGCCATTTAAGGCGTTATAATTTTCACTTATAGTTCTCTCATCCACAAAGCTGGAGAATGAAGCATTTGTTTTCTTTGTTTTGCTGCTCCAGTTTCCAGTTAACAAAATGCCCGTTAGACTAGTTTGGCTGCAAAGAAGAATTTGCTGTACTCCGGGGACAACACCTGATTCCCATCAGGCTGCAGAACTGGGCTGACATCAGAATCCAAACATCCTCGGGTCAGGGCAAGCCGAGGTATTCCTCTAATGATTTGGACTTGATGTGATGCAGTATGAATGTCATGAATAATTCAGACCCATGGGGAGAAACAGAATAAAAAACATAGTTCAAATGCCTTCTGTTCCCCCCCCTAACTCTTGAGGACTCCTGACCATCTTAACAGCAGAATACTTATGCTAATAAACTTAAACAAAGCCTTTATTTAAGTTTGTTAACATATGTATTGTGCTATTAAAGCCATTCCTAGATGTGTTCTGCTCCTTTAAGAAGCAGAGCACAGTCGCTCCCCCCATGGGGAGGGAGAGGGGGGTAGCCCCAAGTCTTTCTGGTACCCCATTATCCCCTAAAAATCTCATGCTGGTACTGGAGTGTACTACCCTACTGTGTGTATCTAACAAAAAGACCATACTGTCTATTTTGCTAATGTAGAACTCTGAATGGAAACATTAGCTCTTATATGGTTTTGAGACAAAGTGGCTTTGACAGCTTGGAAAAGAT
Organism: Sternotherus odoratus; assembly: GCA_032164245.1. Classification (NCBI taxonomy): domain Eukaryota; kingdom Metazoa; phylum Chordata; order Testudines; family Kinosternidae; genus Sternotherus; species Sternotherus odoratus. The sequence continues at coordinate 6,359,008 of JAVMKO010000007.1, read as the reverse complement.
AAAATCCTAACTTTACAGAGAAACTATCCATTTCCATTAGCCAGACCCTGAGAAATGTTGACAGGTAAGAAGTACCTGTCCAAACGAGAAAACTCTGAAATATGGAAGTCATTTGACACCATCTTTTGAAATGGTAAGTTTCCGAACTGAGCATAATAGATACAATTCCCTGCTTCTGCACTCCATGGAATTAAGAGTGAACACACCTCACACTGGACAGGCAAGGGTTAACTCTGCACTCTGGGAGGAGGAAGCCACGCCCCCACGTCCCTACTGGGCTTGCTCCAGGTGTAGCACCAGTATAAGAGGAGCACCCTGGCTCAGTCTGGGCTGACTGCTGAGAGGAAGGATGCTCCTTGCTGCCTTCTGCCCAGGAGTAACTGTTGCCTGGGCCGTGGAAGCCAGGGAGTGCTGAGCAGACGTCAACCTACCTGTGGACATGAGATCTGAGTTGTACCAACCAAGAAACCTGGAGACCCCGAAGATACAGACTACCACCACGGGTATCACAATAGGAAGTAGCCTTGGGAGGACTGGCCATTGTCCTGATGATGGTCAGCATGTTGCGAAGGGATCTCTGTCGACTCCGCAAGAAACACACTCACCACTGACAGGGCCATGGACTGGGACCTGGTGGACCAGGGAGGGGCTGGATCCCCCTACCCTGGTCGCTACACACCCCAACTGGGCAGTAGGCCACACAGCCCTGCCTCAGGGGGCCACTCTATTGATTTGGGCTGCTAGGCCCCACTGCTTTGTGAACCCGGGGTATCTCTATTTACTCTGGTCGCAAGGCCTTACTGCCCCGTGAACCCTGAGTAGTTCTAGGGACACATGCCGCTAGGGCTACCTCACTGACTTGGGCCAGGGGAATTATATAGACTCTGGCCACTGGGTCTTACAGCCCTGCGAATCAGGGCAACTCTACTGACTTTAATTCTTAGGAATCATTGCCCAACTCAAAGGATAGGGTGAACTCATCCCGCACTGGACAGTGTCTCCCAACTCTGGATGGTCCCCCCACCCCATCATGGGGTGCCTCTTACAAAGGGCAGAATTCCACACGAGGAAACAAAATGGAACATCGGTTCCTTCCTCTGCCACATGAAAGGGGATTGCAGGATTTTGTGGCAGCGGGAATAGCACAAAAATAACAGGCATGTTATCCGGTTGCTTTTCAGCAAGCCGCGGCCCCTAGCCTAGCACAGCGCGAGTGGCACAGCACAGCTGAAAAGCAGGAGGAGTAAAATCCTCGGCCAACACCAAACTCTTTGGCTAAGATGGAATCTGCAGACCAGGGAGACTTGCTGGCAGCTCATGATAAAGGGAAATTGAAAACTAGGGATAATCAGGATTCAGGGCTGTGTGACATACTGTCGCTGCACTGAAATGCAGGTGACTCTATATTAAGAGTCCTGCTGCTTTTATCTGGAGTCTGAACTCCAAAACAATGGAGCACAAAGCAGGACCAGCCCTGGGAGGCAGCGGCCATGGCTGTATTCTACTTCAGAAGGCGGGGCTCTGGCCTCCAGGGGGCGGAGCAGCCTGTGATTGACGGCGGGCTCCTGTGCTCCTGTGGCCATTTATGATGTCGTTTTTCAATAAAAGCAATTTAATTGTTACATACAACCTCTCTGAGATGTAAGATGAGCATCCCACCCGCCCCATCCCCACATTCCCAGAGATATACCAGGGAACTCAGCTCCGCCGATAGCCAACAGGGTGCGCCATTGGGGTTTGGGTCACAGAACTATTAACTAGCCGTGAAATCCCGGAGGGTTCACTAGTCAATATTCAGGACAATGCAAAATGTGAAACAGGGAGAGAGAACTCCAGCATGGTCCCAACAACTCCCTAACTCTTCACAGCTATACACATAAGCTCTCTCTGCATGCAGCTGGAATTGGTCTACCGTGCAGATGGAGAGTCATGGCACACACACAATACAGCTGTTCCTACTTGGCACGGAAAAAGAGTGCTGTCCATGTCTTTTGGCACTAATTACAAATATCCTTTATCATAGCAGGCACAATAATTTTGAGAGGGAGGAAGAGTTCTCTCATTTTTCCCCTCCTATCAATCCAGGCTCAGCATTGGAGACATCAGCCTTTCTCACAGCTGGGTGGCGGATTGATAGCAGATTGTGATGGATGCAGGAGGTAATGTCTGTAATAAATTGTTTAGTCCTCATTCCTCTGACAGCATGGCTTGGTCTTTTCCTAGTTTTTTTGATGGAGGAAGGAGAGAGAAGAGGAATGTGCCCTGGTTGTGCTCAGACCCTGCTGACATTGCTATTGTATGTAGGACTCGTTGAAAATAATCAAAGAAAACATTTATCCTCTCCCTGTGGTTACAGTGTCTCCTGGTACTTCCAGCACCAGGGTGCATCATGGGAGATGTAGTATGGCCAGTGAGCACTGCCTAGAGGAGGGAACAGGGGCCTGTGGGACTCAGAACCACAACTCTCAGGGGCCACTGTGGTAGTTGAGGGACACAGAGCCCTTATTGTCAGCCTGACCCTAAACAAAATATTTCAGCTCGGGGATGTTGACAGTTTCGATCAAGGGCCATGGGACTCTCTACCGGGCTCTTCCAAGGGCATCAGACCTGTCAGAGTTAGTCTCTGCCCCAAGTGGAAATGGAGGTGACTTGTACACGTACGGGGTCCTGAATGAAACAGTTACAAACCAAGCAGAGGGTGAGGCAAGGTTTGAAGTCAGATGCCATCCGCTCATTATCTTCTGATAAATTGTATTAGATGAACATAGAAAGAGACGGGGCCTGCTGTCAGGGTCACACAGTAACACTAATTGAACGTGATTGTACAGCCAGGCATTAGCGCTTCGTTTAGGCGAGCTAAAAAGCCACCCTAGACTAGCTCTTTGTCAAATAATTAGTAAATCCCATTTCCTGTCAATGCGGAAAGTCTCCTAATTGGCCTTGAGAAAGCACGTCATCTCGGGGTCCAGGCCCTGTGAACCTGTGCTCAGTAGCTCTCCCCCTTTCGATAGAAATGCTAGAGTCTATCACATCCTGAACCCGATCCAAAGCTCAGCAAAGACCATGAGAATTTTGCCTGTGGCATTAGGATCAATCTGCCTGCACTGTGCATTTAGGGCCATGAGAGGGCTGGGCTTAGGGTGCTGCTGCCTAGCGGTTAGGTTAGCGGGTCCCAGCTCTCCCCGGTCTCCAGCACCCCTTGCCAGCAGGCAGTCCGGTCCTCTGGACATCCCTCTTCCGGTAGGTAATGAATCAGCCCTCCAGCCAGGTCACTAGTGAGTTTGCCCCCTTCTGGGGTAACACGGATATATGCCCAATGTCCCCCCCCCAAAAGGAAGAGTCTTCAGCTCACCTCCTGGCCTCTGTGGGCTGCATACCCTTGCCTCAGGGCTTACAACGTCACTATCCTCTCTGCTTATCTCCAGCGGGGCAGGAAGAAGGGGTTTGTTTCTGCTTCACCTGAGTATGGCTGGTAGAGAAGCCTGGGCCCTCCCTATTCCCCTAGCTCCATTGCAGGGCCCTCTGAGTGGCCACTATCTCAGGCACCCAGCAGTGCTCCGAGGCCACTTCCTGCCACTTGCTTTCCCAGTCCAGGGCGTGGTCAACCAGTCCTTTGTTGAATTAACCGCCTTGTGTCACTCCAAACATGTCATTTTTTCGGGAGAGCTGTTGTCATCTATGCTAATGGCTGACTGGAGCAGAAATTTATTCCTTGAGTCGGACAGGGGATTTTGGAATTCTTGCCTTCAGACACTTCCAAAAGGACCTCATTTTTCAGAGGAAAGATGCTCAGTGGAGACCCTACGACCGGAGAGCATCACCCTCTGCTCCTCCTATGCTAGAGGATTCAGGCTTACTCATGGCGAATGGTGAGTTGAAATACACAAGAGGGTGGGAATGAGCTTACTTTGCTACTGGCGCTGCAGGATAGGGCGAAAGAAGCTGAAAGTTATCACTGAAGATGCACCATCTTGAAACCCTTGCTTCCTTGTTCCGCTTTGCAGCCAGCAAGAGGGAAATAAAAGAAAGTTACCGAAGCCTTATAGTTTTCTTTAGAAGCCATGGTTCCTTTAAATCTCCCGACCCATTCACAGACCTACACTCACGATATACGTGCCTCCCCACCCCCGTGCTCTGTATTGAAATCCAGACTCCTGGCACTCTGGGATTCACTGTAGTTTCAAGAGCTCTGCATCCCTTTGGATGCTTCCAGGGGATGCAGTATTTGGCAATGACTCAAACAGACATGCTCTGGTCACAGATACTGCAGGCCCTGGTACGAGCAGGTAAGCCAAGCCAATGTTGGCATCCGTTAGTCTCGGGAGACAATGGATATGCACCCATGGAGAATGTTCAGTTGTTAATTGTGCAGCCAACCCAATACAGCACAAGATATGACTGTACCAGCCATACTACATGATCACATTTAACATACTGGTTGCTCTATCGTCTCCTGATTCACTAGGGGTGCAAGCTTCAGGAGCTTTATGCATTGGTCTCATTCCCATTGAAATCCAGGGGATTTTTCCACTGACTTTCGTTGGAGAAGAGTTAGGCCAACTCTGAGCTGTTTTGAAAGACCCATCCCCAGAAGTTCACTGAAGGTGAACGCACATGAAACCTAGATAAGTAGTGAGCCAAGAAAGCTCACCTGTCTCTAGATCATGGCCCTGTATCCCACCTGTATCCAGTGTGTGTAGCTAGATCCCTTCCCAGCTTTTGTCTCCTTGTTTGTGGGAAACATCTAATCTCACTCAACTGGCACCAGAGCCGCTAAGTGGATCCAATCCAGATACGTGCAGCCCAATGGAATCTTGTGTTCATAAGTCACGTGGTCACAGGTCCTCGGTCCGCTCCTTGTAGCCGCAGCCACTGGCAGCTAAGTTTTGGCTGGCTTGGAGTGCTAGAATAAGGGAATGCTTTAGGGCAGCGGTGTCCGATAGGAATTCGATGCTAGCCACACTGCTAGCCACACTTGTGGTTTTGAATTTTTCTTATTAGCCACATTATAAAAAAGCCACATGCATTAGCCACAATTCAATAGCCTATTAGCCAAATGTGGCTAGTAGCAAACATATTGAACACTGCTGCTTTAGGGGAAGGAAAGATTCCCTGCTACCTACTTTGATTGTGAGCGCTAGTGACACTGGCAGCCATGGCTTTCAGAGCCCGTGTTAACAGTGGTTAACAATGGAGGAAAGGCAGCTTTTTATTACTGACAGCCAGCACCATTGTTGAATATAGATTTAAAGCTCTAAAAATTGGGGAGAAAACAGTTTTTGGCAAAGTCTGCTGCTGTTTTATAATGTCGCACTCTTGGCAAGAGTAATTGTGTTGCTATGGTGATCTCAAATTACTACCAGGATGAAATTTTACTTATGGCTAATTTAGCGCTCGCCTGGCTCAAAACCACTTTGTCAACTTTCTTTTTTTAATCTTGAAAACCCTGTTTGATTCTTCACAAACATTTTCTCTCTGTCTCTATTTCCCCCCAGTAGCTCTGGAGTTCTGGGGTTATTTTGTAACATGGCACTTGGATGCACAGCTCAGAAAGGAAGATGGTCTTTTGGTTAAATTACTGGACTAGGTCTCAGGAGATCAGGTTCAATTCTAGCCTCTGCCATGGATTCTCTGTATGACCTTTGGCCAGTCACTTAACCTATCAGGGCCCTAGCCCCCTGTCTTTTTAATGGTGATACTCCCCAAGGTTGGAAGTCCTGCAGGCTGAGGGCTGTCTCTTACTGCGTGTTTGGGACAGCGAAGCCTTGATCTTGACTGGCCCTAAAAGTAAAACACACTGAAATGCAAAATAAATTCAAGTTCTGAGCCTGCCTTTGAAATCGCTAGACATTCAGAAGTTTTTACCTATGCGGATGGCTCTATGCACTGACCACTGCTTGGCATGAGTGGCTGAAGCTTTGCCAAGGGGCAGGATGAGCTAAGATACCAATAAATAGTGTCCAGTACAGAATTCAGAACCTGCCTGCCTGCAGCTAATTTCTACAGATCCATTCTTCCCTATCCCTGTAGCCCATCCATCAAGGTAGCTGAGATCTGCCTCTAGAGATGCTAACTTATTCCATCTCCGTCTGCTCAGTTCATCCACCCTTCTGTGCTGCAGGAGATAGATAACCTGTCCGAGGGAAGCGTCTCGGACTCCACCTTCTCCATGCTCCACTGAGAGCGCATGAAGGTAGGAAGAAGACACCTAAGGCCATCCCTGCTCCTAAATGGGCACCGCAGGCCCACAGCACATTCTGTTGGAGGCCCTTGTCCAACTCCTGTTCAGAGCTCTCTGTTCCCATTGGCTGGCTGTCGATATGGGGTGGGATCACGCTCCTGCCGACCCGCCCGTGGGAGAGGAAATGTCTGTAGTAGAACTGGCAATCCAGATCTCTTATCAGCCAGGATTCTCTTGATGCAGGAATCACTGGGTGAGTGCCCCTGGCCTGTGATATGCAGGAGATCAGACTAAACAAGCATACTGGTCCCTTCTGGCCTGAAAAAATGTATACATCTGTGTGGGCTTAAGATGCAGGGAGCAGCCACTGCTGGGTCCAGATGGATGTTCTTCTGTGCAGAACCAGAGAGAGGCCAACCATCACGACTCCTGGGGGAATTTTGCATCACTGCGTGTGCGCAGAATTCATGTCCCCTCACAGATTTCTTTGCTTCCCCACAGAAAAATGACTTCTGATGAGGAAGCCACAAGAGCGGGTCATGCGACCCTCCCCTGCAGTGCAAGCAGGTCAGTTTGTGTGCCCAGAGCAGCCGGCAGAGACGTAAATCACCAGTGGGTGGGGAATTGGGGGGGGGTTGGGCAGTTGTGTGGAAAAAATATCACTCTTATTTGCCATTGTGGCATGTTCGGCATGGACGGGCAGGGCTTTTACGGGGTTTCTGAAGAGGTAGGTGCGGGGCAGGCTCTGTCCCCTTCAGGCAGAGCAGAATGTAGTAGCCTGCCTGCTGGGTGAATTGCTCCCATTGTTCTTAGTGAATTCCCCCAGGAGTGTGAAACAGGTGTAAAAATCTGAAGGCTCCTTTACGTTGCCTTTACAAGCCTTCTTGTAAATGACAGTGTGGCCTTATAAATGCATATGGTGCTTTAGTGATTAGAACAGGTGTACATGTTTGGACTAAAAAAAAATTCCTATCAAAATGTGCTCCATGAACTGGTGGGCTACTGACCAGCTCCAGAATGGCCGGTAGCCAGTCTAAATTGTGAGTTTGAATCCCCAGCCCTCACTTGCTCTTCAGTTACCTAGGACGCAACACTGAGCATATGACTGCATCTATTTGCTGACTAATAACTAGAAGCTACATTACTATTAGAGGAGGGTTGGGGATTTCCTCACGCCCATCCTCCCATCCACTGGAGTGTAGTTTAAATAAATTGCCAAAATAATTGAAACCGGCGTGATTATATTGCATTATTTTGACAACTACAATATGCAGAATTTTACATCGTACGCAGAATTTTTAGGTGCAGAATAGTTAATTTTTTGGTGCAGAATTCCCCCAGGAGTCAATCATGCTAAGTGCTATACAGTGCCCTGCCCTAAAGAGCTTTCATCCTAAATAGACAGGACGAGCCAAGGGTCCTTTTATAGATGGGGCAGTAAGACATGGAGAGATGGAAGGATTGTTCTGAGCTCAGGCAGGGAACCTGGAGTAGGCCTTTTGAGTTCTAGTCCAAGCCACCCTCCCTTTCTCCAGGGTCATGCTTCTGTCAAGAGACCAGGCTCCAGCAATAAAGCAGCCTCAGCAAGAGAGCAATAATAACGGTGAATAATCAGACCCTGACCCGTTGATGGTAACGCTGCCCTGTGGGCAATATTTGGCTTCTTGCTAAGTGATGAGTTTTTTAGGATTTGAAACTGCATTGTCGGGTGTATTTTTAAATTATGCACATGGGCTCCATGCGGAGGGGGATGATACAAGGAGTTAAATTTATTCCCTTGCAAACTCTTTGCCCGCCACCTATAAGCAGAGGAGATGAGCAGAACAACTCTGCTGCTGGCAACGTCTTAAGTGTTACATAATTCCTCTCATTGTTCTCCAGTCACTATTGGTTACAATGAGATGCATTGACTAAGTAGCAGGGTTTAAAGCCCAGACGACTGCTGCTGGTGTCTTTGCTGCGAAAGAAGAGTTAGTGGTCTGTATTAGTCTGTATCAGACTGGCTCTGCCTTGCTGCATGCCCTTGGGCAAGTCACTTCGTCCGCTAGCGACATTAACGGGCGTCTTTCCATTGACTCCTGCAGCTTTGCAACAGACCCAGAACGAATGAGCCAAAGCTCCTGGAGAGGCGCCCACTGCAGCGTAGGTTGTGTTTGAAAGAGACCCCCGCAGTGCTCACTGCATCCTTTCACCTGTAGCGTTGCCAGTTTTGGCTGGACGTATTCATCACATGACACCGTCATTAATTAAAGATTAATCTTGAATTCCGGCGACTCCAGGACAATCCTGGAGGGCTGGCGACCGTACTTACCGCGGCCTGGATGTTTGCTGCAGGCTGGAGTCTCTATGGCTTTCTCGGGGGAGGGGAGGTGGCCCTGAAACCCCTCCAAGTCCAGAGCGGCCTGGAAATCAGGTTCTTCTGGCTGCGATCCTCAGGGAGGGCCTGCTGTTCTGGAGGGCTCACAGGAGCCATTGGTGGTTGGCTAGCCCTGCTGTGCTACAGCTGTGCCAGGGCCTGCAGTGACCAGTAGCCGCAGGCTGCATGGTCCCCACCTAGACGCACACAGCTGACTGAGCGACAGGCACGGGGTGGGCGAACCCTAGACGCTCGCTTGGCTGAACTGCCCACAGCCTGGGACCTGCCAGCTGGGCATGGCCCATGTGGTTCCTTCACAGCAATGGAGAATTCTTCCCTCCCCTCCGCCCCCCGTTAGGGACAACGGAGAATCCTGCCCCGACCCCCGTACAGAACAACGATGTTGCTGAAAGTCATGGGTGTCTAGCATCTGGAGCACACTGGGAATACAGCAGGGGGCCATGTCCCCTCTGCACTGGCCCGGTTCTCGTCTCCTCACCAGCTTTCCCCAAGCCCGGGGCACGAGACAGGCAGGGATGGGGCCTCACTCCACAAGCATTCATGGCAGTGACACAGTTCTGCTGTCAATCATCCCCCTCTGGAATAGACCGCTCCGCGCCTCACAATGCACATAATTACGGCAATTACCCAAAGTTCGGCAATTGCCGTAATTACAGGTAGCACTCTTGGGGAGATACAGCCGCCGAGAGAAAGAAATGACTTACTTATGCAAAGCAGCCGCCGCATGGAAACAACTGGCCTGCCGGTACAGGCAGGAGAGACAGTACAAAGGTCCCGGGAATGGTTTTTACTCTTTTCCTTAGTTGTGTGCTGTAGTACAATGGTTATCGCTCAGATATGCCTGGTTAGATTATCCGATCGTTACTTCATATTGTTCCCAAAAATTAAATGTTCCACTATGTTTTTTTTAGAGATAGGCTATCTATGCACCCCCATCACCAGAATCTCTTTGTATTCCGCCCCCATTGTTCTCACAACACCCCCGTAGGGCAGTGCTATTCTCTGCAGCTAGGCTCAGGCCTGGCCCTCAACGGGATTTAAGCCCCTAAATGCCTTTGAAGACCTAGGCCTCGCCCAAGGCGGCACAGTCTGTGGAAGAACTGGAAACTGGGCCCTGATCCTTCCACTAGGCCACCCTGCCTGCCTCACAGTAAAATCCCAGAGCCACACGTGGGTGAAGCCTGAATGTGGCCTTAGACTTTGCAGCCTGGGCCCGTTTCTGTTTTTAACGCCATGCTTCTTTTCTGGGCCGTGGGAAGATTTCCCCTCCTTTTCCCTCTGGAAATGAAAGGGGAAAACAACGCTGACGGGCTGTACAGGATTGGTGCCGGTGGGCTCTAGCCCAGCCAGCCAGCTCCCTCCATGGGGGGCTTATGTTTGTAACCTTTTCACCATCCAGGGAAGGTACTTTCCAGCAGGGTGAGTTGCGGTGGTTCTCAAGTCTCCTCAGCAAACAAGCTGAAAACTTCACAGCTTCTCCCCTCAGACTCGGTACAGGCTAAGTAGTCCCATCCCCAGCTCCGTCCCTCACACCCATGAGTTCATCATCCCAGAAGTTCCCAGAGCCTTTGTGGTAACAGGGCTTTCTGCAGCCTCCCTTCTGTTCATTTGTTTCATGCAGTAATTCCTCCCAGCATTTGCTGGCTGCTCTCCCCGCATTTTCTTCTCCTCCTTTGATACAGACCAGCCAGTTAAGTGGTAGATCTTTTCCCCAGGAGCAGCGGGAAGGGCTAATCACCCAGCCAGCCACCGGCCTCTGACCTCCGTGGAACGGTATCTCTTATACCTTCCCCATGGACAAAGTGGCAGGGAGCCAGAGAAATAAACCCAAACTAATGGACAGGTTTCAAACCTGAACCATGATTTCATGTTGTTTTTCCACCACAAAGCGAAAAACCACCACATCAAACCCCCAAAACATTGAAACTTCCCACAAAATGAAATTCTGAAACATGTTTCTGGTCAATCTTGTTGCAATAACAATCAAAACATTTCATTCCAATCCCAGCCTTTTAAACCTTTGGAGTTGTTTATACAGACCAGGGGTTGGCAACCTTTCAGAAGTGGTGTGCCGCGTCTTCATTTATTCACTCTAATTTAAGGTTTCGCGTGCCGGTAATGCATTTTAACATTTTTAGAAGGTTTCTATCTATAAGTCAATAATATAGAACTAAACGGTTGTATGTAAAGTAAATAATATTTTTAAAATGTTTAAGAAGCTTCATTTAAAATTAAATTAAAATGCAGAGCCCCCCAGACTGGTGACCAGATCTCGGGCAGTGTGAGTGCCACTGAAAATCAGCTCACGTGCCGTCTTCAGCACCCATGCCATAGGTTGCCTACCCCGATCCAGACACAAAGAACGTTGTTGAGAAAAGTCATTTTGGAATGAAAAATCAAAGTGTTCTGTCCAAAAAGTGTCGATAAGGGGCATTTTGCTATTATTAAAATGCTTCTTTTCTATTTTTTCCAAAATTGTCTAAATTGACATTTTTTTCAGTGTTTTGATTTGGACAAAAATGGCGTTTTTTGTCAATATAACATTTTAATGAAAAATGTCTGTCACCTCTACTGCTCTGCACTGAGGCAAACTCTTTGGATCAATATATTCTCTCTTCTTTCAGCTCCCTGGCTGAGTTCTCTTTTCCGGGGCAACCCTTCCGGCAACTGATTAACTGGGCTACAGAGTGGATCATGGTGTCCTTAGTTCTGCGGACATCCTGTGCTTGTCCCTGTGTGGGAAAGGCCGGTCTGGCAGACTGAGGGAGGACACCTGCAAGTCCTATTGGAGCGATAGAAATGTAGAGGCTTTTGCAAGTGCCAATTAAGCTGGAAACTTCACAGCATTGTTCTTTTGGGCACCTCTAATCCACCACAAGCCTCCCCCAGTGTGGGTTACTGACTTCTCCCTGTGGCGTAGGAGTCGTAGCAGGATTACAATAGCATGCAGAGCCCCCATCCCCATCCCCCCGCTTCCAGCAATCTGGGCCTCATTTTTCTGGGTGCACTATGAACCCTTAGCTAGAGACAGTCCCTGTCTTATAATCAGAGAGACAAAAGGGTGGGAGGGGAAACTGAGGCACAGAGCAGTGAAATGACATACTGAGGATCATACAGCAGCCTTAGAATGCTGATCAGTTGCATACGAGTCAAATGACCTATTAGATCCATGTCTGGGCTCTCAGAACTAGGACCCTCAACTGAGAGCTTTGTGCAAAGCAAGTTTGACCAGCTCGGCTAACAATAGCACTGAAGCCCTAAATGGCTGAGTATGTACCCCGGGTTGCGGGATGGGAGGGGTCAGGGCTAGTGTTTGCTGGCTCCATTGCTATATAATTACTCAAGTTGGCTTTGATCTAGTGACTCCAGCATCTCCGTGCATACAGAACTGCTGGCCCCCTGCTTGGGTAATTACTCCTAGCACTGTGAACACTCACACCTATTTCTATTCCATTCCCTCTGTAATGCAACACCAGCACCTGGTTTACCTAGTGTGTGTTGCTAAGATCTGGGCAGAGGTCCTCAGGGATTAGAGAACAGGCCCCGATGATGACTTTCCCTGCATGTGAGTGAGCCCAGGTAACAAATCAACAAAAAACACAAAACAAACCCAATTCCTCCCCCCGGCATTTTCATCCCAGCTCGTTGCTCTTCAAAATTACTCTCAAGAGTCCGGAAAGGCTCCGCAAACTGAAAAATGCTGAGAGCTGATGTTTTTCTTTTGTCTCCATGCAAACTGTGGCTGAGGGTGGATAAAAACAGATTTGGTTTTTAGCTAACTGCGCATTTACCCTGACATGGCATCTTAGTTTTTGTCCCTGGAGGGAGTCTGGAGAAGAGGAAAGGAGATGGTCTCTGTCTATATATTTTGGGCCTGTTCTCAGTGATATTAAGGACATTTTGCACAGCTTGTGTACTGTAAAGAAAGTCCTTTTCCACTGTCAACATGGTGTAAAGACACCATTGTATAAATGACAATTCAGACCATTACAGCTACTTCAAGGCCGTAAAAGATCACAGGGACTGAGGCCAGGTCTACACTACCCGCCAGACTACATAATGCACTAGCGCTCGGGGATCGATTTATCACGTCTAGACGATTTATCACGTCTTATTACTGTGTTGCACAGGGGGCTGGATTGGAGGACTTCTCAAGGTTTTTCCAGGCCTACATTTCTATGATTGTATAATTCCTGGCCAATGCAGAGTTTTTAACACTGAGGTGAATTAACCATTGGAAGAGTTGATAAAAGACGGTGGTGAATTCTCAGTCACTCACACATTTTAAAATTAAGATTGGATTAAGATTTCTAAAAGATCGGCTCCAGGAATTATTTTGGGGAAGTTCTACGGCTCATGATATACAGAAGATCAGACTAGATGATCCAGAGCTGGCTCTAGGTTTTTTGTGGCCCCCCCTTTTGTGGCTTTTAAACATGTTAGCACTTTGCCATTTGTTTTGTTTTGACTGTTTAAAATTTAAAAAAAAGAAAACAGAATTTGTAGTTGGAAAAAGTAAATAAATAAAGGCTTTACTCACCTTTACCAAAGTTTGATTACTTTGAAAGTTGAAATGATTTAAAACAAGTTCAAACACAAGCAAAATATTCAATACCACATGTTAAACCACTGGCACTGACGCGACACAGAAATTGGCATGAATAGCGCCAATTGGGTGGCACAGTACACACAAGTAATCATGATTCCTGATTTAATCAATAACCGTTAACACATTTACGCACATTCACATTATGAGTGTGACACGATATTTTTCACGTCGTGCGCCTATCACACTACTGGAGATTTTTTTGATCTTCGTGTATTTTTTCCTTTCTGAAAAAAAGGGATGGCCGGCGCCGGAATGCCAGAAATGTGCCGCCCCAAGCATGTGTTTCCTTTGCTAGTGCCTGGAGCTAGCCCTGAGATGATCACAATAGGTCCTTGAACTATGAATTTACGAAAAAAAAAAAAGCAGCTAAAATATCATGTTTTCCACCTATTTGTCAACCGGCTGGCGGAAGTGGTTCATATGTTGAGCAAAAGAGGAATTGAAAAAAAATGCTCGTGAAATTTTGTCTCCTGATTTGGACCAAATATACAGCTGACTTGCATGCACCATTTCCCCATGGCATTTCCCAAGACAATTTGATCACTAAGAAACTCATCCATCCTGCAAGTCTTACTCAAGCAAAACTCCCAGTGAAATCAAAGTAAATCTGCCGAAGGAAGGAATTTAGGACTGCAGTGTAAAGCTATTGAAGTCGTTGATTTCAATGAGGCATTAGGAGATCATTACTGTGTTTGCAGTTGGAAGGTCTTGTGTAGAGAAGCACACCTGCTGTCATGCGATAATAATTTTCATTACCTGCTTTGAGCCCAGCATACTTCAGCTGACAACTGCCTTTGGAGTTACGGTTTGGATGGGGAACTAATTAAATAGTGTATAATACATACTGATACTGTAAGCATTTTCATTCAACTTAATTAAATTCTACATTCCCATCGTTAATGCAAGAACATTTAATTTTGCAGATTAACCATTTAAGCAGAAACAGAACTATTTTCTTATTAAGGCCAACTCTTTAATTTCTAGTAACAGAATTGATAAATGGTGGTTATTTGTGAGTGGTCCAGACACAAACAAATTGAGTCGCTGGTAACAATTCCTTAAAGAAATTAATTTTAAGGGCAAATAAACATTAATTAAAAGTAAGCCTAGAGGACTTTTCCCCCTCTTGGCATATTTAAATTGCCTACTTTAGTCATTCCATTGTACATGTGTAGAATTGCCAGCCAATGGCACGTCCCTGCCTGAATAGGTTACTTAAACATGGCAGGTTTCACCCAAAGCATAGAAATTGATTGGTTTTACCATGCAGGTAGTTCTTTGCATCTCCTACGGTATCCCACAAATGAATCTGCAACATCCAGCAAACCACACACTTTGTATGAGTAGCATTGTGGGGAGAGCCCTTAACCGCGACTGGGGGCCCATTGTGGTAGTGCTGTCCTGACACGTCATAAGGCAGTGGTCCCCAACCCCCGGGCCGCGGACCGGTACCGGTCCGTGGATCAATTGGTACCGGTCCGCGGGGCAGCGGCGTGAGCGGTGGCGTGGCGTGAGCGGTGAGGCGGGGGCAGAGGGGGGGAGCGGGGCAGCGGCGGGAGCGGTGAGGCGGGGGCAGCGGGGGCAGCGGGGGGAGTGGGGCAGCGGGAGGAGCAGCGGGGGGGCAGTGGGAGGAGCAGCGGGGGGGGCAGCGGGGGGGGGCGGTGGCGTGGCGGGAGTGGTGAGGCGGCGGCAGCAGTCAACCCCCCCACCCCTGGGCCACAGTAAAATTGTCACGCATTGACCGGTCCGCGGTGACAAAAAGGTTGGGGACCACTGTCATAAGGGATACTCTCTGCACCAAGGAGTTTATAATCTAAGCAGACAAAGGCAGGCCAGGAGACATTCAACAGACCCACCCCGGTATTTAGCCGCCTGACTTCCACTGAAATCAGTAGAAGTTAGGCACCTGAATAGCTCCCTGGAGCTGGGCCCAAGTGACTTGCCCAGGTCACACATGGAGCCTGCAGGAGAGCCAGGGATTAAACCCACAACTCCAGGCCAGTGCCTGACACAAGACCCTCAGCAAAGCTCTTAAGCACTTGCCTAACTTTGAGCAAGTCAATAGGACAGTCACGGCGTCCACTCACCAGATGGGTGGCACCCTCTCCTGCTGGCTCTGGGGATTAGCTCTTGCCAGGCGCTGCCCTCCTCTGGCGGTGTCTCTACCAGTCGTCTCTTTCACCCTGCAGCCCCTCTCGCTCCTGGAGCTGCAGTTTCCTCTTCGTGGCTTGGCCCTCCGGCCAAGTCACTAAGGTTCTCCCCTTCCAGAGCAGCTGTCTGGCATTTCTCGTGCCCTGTACCACTGGTAGGGGAACCCAGGCCCACTGGGTTCCAGCCCAGGGACCTAGAACAAGCAGCCAAGGTCTGTACAGTCCTGCCCCTGGCTACTGTTTCCCTGAGCTTCCTCCTACTTATCTGGCTTCCATCTTTCTGTTTTTGCCAGTCCAAGCTCCTTCCTCCCAGGGAGTGACTGCAGACTACTTCCTAACAGCCTCTTGCTGGGTTCAGCTCCTGGGTTTTATATAAGCCCGGTTCCTGCCCAGCTGAGAGCTATTTCCAATTAGTGGCCTGCTCCCTGTCTCCTTCCTCAGGTGCAGCCTGGGCAGTTAATTGGCCTGCCTAGCCACTTTAACCCTTCCAGGCCTGGGGAGGGGTGCGCATCCCATCACAGGGACTACTCACATGCTTAAAGTTAGTCATCCGCTTCTGGATCTTGCTCCGTCAAGGCCTAGGTGAGTTTTTAGATGATTTGCTCTAAAAGCTTTTTAGCTTTAGATGGTATAACAATGTTGGTTCTGGTGGGACCCAACTGAGAGTGCCAATTCAGGATACATTGCTTCAAGCAGGGCAGTTACAGCCCAAGGGTGGGGGTTTTCCATCTCTGAGGCAAACCAAACTAGCCAAAAAGAGAAGACTTTAGTTTTACCCCACTGGCTAACCCCAAGTCACACAAGCGATTCCTTTAAACACTCCAGTTTCTCAGCATCACCACTAGTGACACTCGTTATGGAGATGACTGGCTATGAAAACCAATACCCCAGTAAAAGAAAAAAGGTTCTCTGGATCCCAAAGGACCAAGCCCCAGACCCAGGTCAATACACAAATCAGATCTTACCCACAAATCATGCTGTTGCCAATCCTTTAGAAACTAAAATCTAAAGGTTTATTCATTAAAGGAAAAAGATATAGATGAGAGCTAGAATTGGTTAAATGAAATCAATGACACACAGTAATGGCAAAGTTTTTGGTTCAAGCTTGTAGCAGTGATAGAATAAACTGCAGGTTCAAATCAAGTCTCTGGAGTACATCCACAGCTGGGCTGGGCTATTCAGTCCTTTGCTACAAACTGAAGCTCTAAACAAAGTCCTCCAGAGGTATGAAGCAGGATTGAAGACTAGATGGAGAAGCCGCAGCAGCTTTTGTCATGTGGCTTTCTTTCTTTGTTCCAAAGACAAGCACTGGGGCACATGACAAGGAAAAACCTTAGAGTTCTGTCAATTGATATGACCTCATATACTTTAGAATCGTAGAACATCAGGTTTAGAAGGGACCACAGGAGATCACCAAGTCCAATCCCCTGCTCAAAGCAGGACCAATCCCCGATTAAATCATCCAACAGATTTTTGTCCCATATCCATAAACGGCCCCCTCAAGGATTGAAAGTGCAACCCTGGGTTTAACAGGCCAACGCTCAAACCACAGAGCTACTCCCCCAGCTTGCTGAGTCAAGATGTGTATCCACCTTCTCTCAATGGGTCAGTTGTATAGCTGATGGTCCTTACTGGGCCATCAAGCAGGCTAGACAGAGCTGACACCAATTTGTCTGGGGTGTCACCCAGAAGAATAGGACAAGTTTGAACTACAGACAATATAGAACCAATACTTATAATTTTCAATATAAAAGTGATACATGCATACAGACAGCATAATCATAACCAGCTAACCAGAACCTTGTCTTAGACCCCTTATTTGATCCCCTTCATACAAGATTTGGTGCCACAACAGGACCTTGGTTGCAACAATGATCTATACGGTACCAGATTCTGTCAATAATGTCACACATGGTTCTGAATGTTATGAAAAATCCTGGTTTATGCGTCATTTTCCTCCCCTTATGGAATTTGGAAGGGCAGTTAATTGTTTCTAATGAAGTTGTGAGGGGTGTTTACCAAGGAACCCCACTACATGGCTGGCAGTCACATGGTTGCCAAGAGTTTTGGTGGTGTGATAAGACTGCTAGTGTTGGACAGACTGAACATCTAGCTAGACCATCCAGTGTTTTCCTTTGAAAATGAACCCACTGGACTGAATTCAGCCCTGTAACTAGGCAAAACTCTGTTATTTCAATGGAGTTGCCTCAAGGCTGGATTTGTCCCTCAAACTTCATATTCAAACTCAACAAAAGCACCTCACATTTGACATTCACCCATTGTGAATCCAGCCACACAAGTACAGAGTTGTGTGGCTTCATGACGATTAACCTGGCAGGCAGCTGCCAAGAGCTGTTTATAAAAAGGGGAACATTTTTCATGAACATTTTTTCCTGCTTCTTTCAAGATTTGAAAAAAAACCCAACCCCCAAGCTGTACAAGTGTACAAAAAAACCTAGCTAGGCATGTGGCAAATCGGAGTGGCCATGGGAAGGTTTACTTCAGTCTTGCTTTGGCTGTAAGTTTGTGTAGAACAGAAATGTATTGAGACCATTGTCTATCCTGCTGACTCACACCATTTCTTTGCGCTCCTCTGTCTGCCTATTTGTATCCCTCTGTTGTCCCTTGTCTTCTACTTAATGCAGGGACCATCTCTCTCTCTTACATTTAGGCAGCGTGTAGCACAGATCCTGGCCCAAGACTGCAATGCAAATAGTAACAAGATGATGAATATAACTCCAGTAAGGGCCTGATCGAAAGTCAGTGCAAGTCAGTGGATAGACTCAGTGCTGGTATGAATAGAGCTATTCACGTAACTGATTTTTCCAGTTCACTGACAATTCCAAAAATTTGACTACTTTTGTGTCAGTAGTCAAAAAAAATATATGAAATTTTTGGTGAACTGAAAAGTAAAAAAGAAAAGAAAAGTTCATTCCAGGTCCAGCAAAACGTTTCATTCGACCTGAAATTAAATGTTTCATTTTGATTTCAAGTGGTGAGGAAAAAAAAGCTAATTTCAAAATGAAAAATGGTTTTGAATGGATAAATCAAAATGTTTCATTTCAAAAATGCCAAAATGAAACATTTAAATATTTTCAGAATTGTTTTTCTCAATGGGGACACTTCAGCAAAACCAACACAACTTTGTGAAACATTTCAGTGTTGCTGAATCTGCATTTTTTGGCCAGAAATATTTTTTTTGGCCGAGCTCTAGTTGTGAGTAATAAGTCACTAGGCACCAGCATGACATCTGAAGAATGGAATGAAAAGTCCTGTCAAGGAAATACTGTTTCACTGAGAATTTGCTCAGAACGTGACTCTCTAGCTGCTCTGAGAACCGCCGAAACAGTTGCTTTTGAGAGATTGCCATCATGAGGTACAAAAACCACTGGTGTGGCAGTAGGGGAATTGCTAAAGCATGAACCGAGACCACTTTAAATCTTGATCAAGTAAGAAACACTCCAAAAGATCAAGTTCTTCACAGTGTGCAGCCTTCCGCTTTGGGATGGAGAAGGAGTTGTGGTAAAGGAGCAGCAGCTGGTAAAGCAACTATAGTAGACTCTCGATTATCCAGGATTGGATTAACCAGGATGTCAAACAAAATAGGCATAACTCGCAGGGCCGGCTCTGGCTTTGCTGCCGCCCCAAGCACACACACAAAAAACCCCTACCAGGGCGCAGGGCAGCCAGTGAACCAACACCCCCTCCCCCCGGTGCAGGATGACTGGTGAATCAACCCCTCCATCCCCATATTTCCTATGGATGATGATTATCCAGGATTTTATTAACCAGAATTATTTCCCCCCCTATCATCCTGGATAATCGAGAGTCTACTGTATCTGCAAAATTGTCAGCTCAGATTCTCACTTAACGATGAAGTGTATAAGTAATCAGGTGTAATATCCCAGCCCAGAACTAATAATTAACATTAATGTCTTTGTATTAAATATGCAGATGTAGCCCTCGGGAATGTTGCCCAAATGCCATGGTGGACCATGGAGTCTGATACAGGCTTGCAATATAACTTGTATTATGAGCATTAAGAATTTATTTTACATTAGGTAAACAAAGCCAAGCCTTGCAAGGCGTGTCTTAAAGTCATCTGCAGCCACCTCTTTCCACAGAAACAGCAAAGTGAATGAAAGGGCCTGAGGGGTTTATTTCTGCACTGAGTGCACTGTCTCTGCTCAGTCACACATGTGCAAAACAGCAGAAAGCATAGGGCCGGGTGCATTTCACCCCTGCTTTGCAGAGGTTCAGGGGAGTACGCAGGTACAGGGCAATGAGGAGTCAGGGCCAGTATGAGACGGCTCTTCTCTGGAGGGATCTATCTAGCTCTGTCAAAGGTTCAACTGAGCTCTCGTTCTCTCAGAGTCTGAGGCAAATCCCACTCAGGTCAAAGGGAGCCCTGAGCTTGTTGTATCCCTTGGGTCCTTAGTGCCCTGCTTATCTCCAGAAGGGGCTTGTTACCCTGGATCTGAGAGGTGTGTATACTCCAGAATGTGATCAAGCTAATTGCGACCATATTATCTGCACTCAGCCACTAGGAATTCATTAAATGGAACACACATCATTAAGAGTTAAAAGCCAGGATGGGCAAGGATGGCATCCCTAGTCTCTGTTTGACAGAAGCTCAGAATGGGCGACAGGGGATGGATAATTTGATGATTCCCTGTTCTGTTCATTCCCTCTGGGGCACCTGGCATTGGCCACTGTCGGTAGATGGACTGGATAGACCTTTGGTCTGACCCAGTATGGCCGTTCTTATGTTCTTAATTTTTAAAGCAGGTTTTTAGATACAACGCCAAAAACTAGCTGGCAGTTTCTGCTAATCCGAATGGGTGGAGGGGACAGAGAAGTAAACACCTGAGAATGGGAAAGGTTAGTGGATGCAAACCTTGAGTCTAGATGCTTCTGATATTAGAAAGTTTACTGAAAGTTAGGAAAAGTGATGATTCAGTAGGGGTCATTATGACCTATGTCTTTGTAGAAATTAGTTAGAAAAGATTAGCTAATAGAGTGTACTTTGGAGTAGTCCTCTGAAGCCAGCTTGAGAGACGTTTTTCCTAACACCTTTTCTCCCCAGCAGGTGAACAACTGGCCACGTGCTGTTAATTATTCAGTACCATTCCAGATGTTAGGTAAATATCTGGGATGTTCTAAACCTATTGCTTATGTCTGTGTGTGCCTAAATCTAGTAAACTGCAGTGGTAGATAAGAACACGCTGAACAAAGTGAAATTTAGCAAAGACAAAAAGAAGGTGCTTCCCCTTAGGGAAGAAAACCCAAATTCACAAATACCAAATGGGGGATAATGGACTTGGCAGCAGCACTGCTGAGAAGGATCTGGGAGTTGTAGTGGACCACAACCTCAACATGAGTCAGCAATGTGATGCAGTTGCAAAAAAAGCAAATGCAATTTCAGGTTGCATTAACAGAGGCTTAACATGCAAGTCATGGGAGATGATAGTACCTCTCTGCTCTGTGCTGGTTAAGCCTCAGCTGGAGTACTGTGTCCAATTTAGGATGTGAAAGGATGTAGAGAAACTGGAAAGGATCCAGAGGTGAGTGACAAAGATGATCAGAGGGATGGACCGCAAGCCAGATAAGCAAAGGCTGCAGAAACTGGGTATGTTTAGTTTGGAAAAGAGGAGATTAAGTGGGGACATCATTGTGTTCTTCAAATCTTGAAAGGCTGCCATAAAAAAGATGGAGAAAAGTTGTTCTCTCTTGCCAGAAAGGGCAGGGCAAGAGGTTCAAACTACAGCATAGCAGATTTAGATTAAATCTCTGGAAAAACTTCCTAACTATAAGAAGAGTAGGACAATGGAAAAGACGCCTCGGGAGGTTCTGGGAGTTCCTTCACTGGAGATTTTCAAAAGGAGGCTGTCACCATGCCTCTGTGGATCACAACTGAGAATACCAAGTTCAAGACTAGCTGCTGGGGAAAAGGGAGACACACCCCAAAACAGATGGTTATTCTTCCAAGAGATACACCAAACCAGCAACAAAAGTAACCTTCTGTCTCACTGCACTGGCTAACAAGACCTCAAAAAAAAAAAAGCAGCCTCCTTAGGTATTCCAGCCCTGGATTCAACACCCAGACACTAGACTTAATGACGAGTGGTTGTTTAAAACCAATTTCATAAACCAAAGGCTTGATTAAGCCAATTAGGGTTTTTTGCCCCCACTACTCCCCTTGGAAGGCTGTTCTGGAACTTCACTCCTCTGATGGTCAGAAACCTTCATCTAATTTCAAGCCTAAATTTGTTGATGGCCGGTTTAGAGCCATTTGTTCTTGTCTCAACACTGGCGCTTAACTTAAACACCAGGGCGGGAGAGGAGTTATTTATCCCGCTGATGTATTTACAGAGAGAAATCATATCTCTACTCAGCCTTTGTTTGGTTAGGCTACACAAGCCAAGTTCCCATAGTCTCCGCTCATAAGGTAGGTTTTCCATGCCTCTGAGCACCCTGGTAGCCCTTCTCTGCACCTGTTCCAGTTTGAATGAATCATCCTTAAACATGGGAGACCAGAACTGCCCAAAGCATTCCAGGTGAGATCTCATCAGTGCCTGGTATAATGGTACTAATACTTTCCTCTCTGTACTGGAAATACCTCACCTGATGCATCCTAGGATTATAACAGCCTTTTTCACAACCATGTCATATTGACAGCTCATAGTCATCCTGTAATCAACTAATACACCCAGGTCTTTCTCCTTTTCTGTCACTTCCAACTGATATGTTACCCATGTATAGCAAAAATTCTTGTTGTTAGTCCCTAAGTGCATGACTTTGCACTATTAATTTTTTTTCCATTTCTATTATTCAAGTTTTCAAGGTTATCTATAAAGAAAATGAAGAATACTTGTGGCACCTTAGAGACTAACCAATTTATTTCAGCATAAGCTTTCGTGGGCTATAGCCCACTTCTTATATGATATTCCGTTCTCTTTCATATTGGTAATACCTCCCAACTTTGTGTCATCTGTGTCAAGTCATGAATGAAAAGGTTAAATATGTTTGGTCCCAAGAGTGATCCCGAAGTAACTCCACTAATAACCTTCCTCCAGCCTGACAGTTCACCTTTCAGGATGGCCCGTTGTAGTCTCCTCTTTAACCAGTTCCATATCCATCTTTCAATTCTCGTACGAATCCCCATCTCCTCCGCTTAACTAATAATTTCTTGTGTGGAACTGTATCCGATGCCTTACTGAAATCCACATAGATTAGATCTACTGCAGTTACTTTGTCTAAAAAAGCCACAGTTATCTTCTCAACGAAAGATCAGTTTGGTCTAGCACGACCAACCCTTTGTAAAAGTGTTGTATTTCATCCCAGTTACCATTTACCTCTATGTCCTTAACTACTTTCTCTTTCAACATTTGTTCCAAGACCTTGCATACAATTGCGAGCAAACTAATGGGCCTGTAATTTCCTGGATTATTTTTTTCCCTTTCTTAAAAATACCATTAATAGTAGCACTTGTCCTCCAACCTATATCGGGGAAATCAAAGTCCCCCATAATCACACAATTCCAGCAGTATTTATTTCATTCCAAATGTCCAAGAGGTCTCTAGCATATCCAAATCAGATTCCGGGGGTCTGTAGTAGACATCACGCACTATCCCAGTGGAACCTCTGTTACTTTTCTTCCTCACCGTGAGTCCGTCTTATCCATTCCATCACTTCTAATTTCTTTAGAACAGTGGTTTTCAACCTGTGGTCTGAAGACCACTGAGGTCCATGGACTATGTCTAAGATTTCCGAAGAGATCTGCACCTCCATTTGAAATTTTTTTGGGGTCTGTAGTAAGCGGAAGATTAATGTGACAGCAATCGTTAGGGGGCACAGTTACGCTTCTGAGTCGCCTCCAGGGTAACGCATAATTAAGGTTATCAGCCTGGGAATGGCCTTGTGTTCCTGTTATCTCGTGTGTGTGTCTGAGAAGAGCTTTGCATCTGTGTGAGCTGTTTACTTGGTTTGTGTGAAACTCGGCTTGTGTGAAACCAGACAGGGAAACCGAGGCAGGACTGAATAACATGTCATTCGTTATTCATGAGCTATGCATGAGATGCAAATGAGCATGAGTATTTCTGTGTCCGTGTGCCCATGTGTGTCGGGCTTCTTCCCTGGGCATTGCTCCGATGTGCCAGGTCCTCCATCTGCAGCCGCGCTGTGACTGGGGCCCCCAGCGCCAGATGGCCGCTACCTTCAATAAACTCACTACTTTCCATCTAGCCACTGTGTGTGAGCCTCGTCTCTACGGGACTCCCTAGGGTACCCTGCAACAGGGTCTGTAAATGAAAAAAGGTTGAAAACCACTGCTTAACCTTGTCATTAATATAAAATGCTTCTCCACCACCTTTACCTTTATTTCGGTCTGTGGCGTCTCTTCGTGTGAGTCAACCCTCCAGCCAGGTGATGTTTTGGTCCCTGCCTTCCAGGGTAACAGGAAGTCCAACAAATAACAGTCCAATGCCTTTACGATAGGTGAGGCCCTCGTTCTGGGCCCCGTGGTCCTCAGATCCTTCTCTCAGGGTCTTGGCTCTTGTCGAGGGGCTCACAACACCTCGCCAGTGGTTGGTAGAGGAAACAAGTCCGGAGTTCCAAGCAGCCAGGGGCTGCTCCTCCAGTCCCTGTGCAGTTGCCTCCCTGGACTTAACCTGTTAGCAGGCCTCTCCCATAGTCTGTCTAGGTTCACTCCTCTCTCCGGGCCAGGACTCATGGGGCTCTTCCTGGAATCCCTCCACTACACCCCCAACCAACAAGTATCAACGTCTACCTCCCTGAGGCTCTGCCTTTCATCCGTCATAAGCGCCCCTTGCTCTATTCCTCCACACAACCTCTCCCAGGGCTCTCTCCCTGGAAGTCTAGACCCTGCCTGTTTGCAAGGGTACATCACCAGTGCCTGCTCCACCCTGGTGGCTGCTCTGTGTCTCTCCCAACCTCTTGTCAGTTCTCTCTACTCAGGAAAGGTTCCTGGAGCCAACTCTCCCTCCTGGTCTCTCCACTCTCTAGTCCCGGACAGTGACTACAGAATTCCTCTCTTTCCATGCAACCTCCTTCTGCTCCAGACTCCCTCTCTTATACCCATCAACCGGTCCCTTTCACAGCTAGACTTCCGCTCCAGTTAAGCCCGGTCCACCCTCCAGGTGCAGCCAGGTGGGTTAACTGGTCTCTCTCCATCCCTCATTAACCCTTCACTGCCGTGTAAGGTAGACACCCCATCACAATGGAAAACACCCCTCGTCCCCACGAAAAACACAACCCACTCCTCCAAAACTGAAAAGTTGTGGGGATTCAGTTAACTAAAAAACCCAAATAGTCCATGAAAAATTTCAAATGGACAATAAAGTTTTGTGGGCCTCCACCCAGCCTACTTAGTCCTTCACGTTCAGCCTTGCATGCTGGTTTTTCTGTGGCCAGTTAGGAATTTCAGACCCTCTCTCCTGCCCCTGGCCCTAACATACACCTGGAGTAGAACAAACATTCTAAACCACTGCTCTGACCCGTGCCTACAGCAATGCTTTATTACAAAACCAGACACAGAGGCCTTTTGTTTCAATTAAGTTGTTTGTTTCACAACACGGAAAGCTTATCATTTTTCTCTGCGGGTGCAGCTAACAAGTATTGTATGTGCAGGGCACTCAGATAGCTGGAAGGGGAAGACAAGACTGGCTAACTCCCCGTGGTTCTTTTATTTGCAACAAGTGCCGAGAAATTCAGTTCTTGCTGCAGCACATTCTGGGAGAGTTTTATTGCTTCCGCTTCTCCCGGTGGATTTCAGTCGCCTCCTGTGCCTTACTGATGTCCTAAATGTAAAAATAAACACCTCCACCCTCTTCTGGAGCGGGATTCTCCTTCGAAGCCCCGGTAGCTTGATGGCCGCCATCTTGGCTGGCAGATTGCAAACTAGTGACCTTTGCAGCTAAAAGCCACAAATTTCTAGTGCTCAGGCTAATGAACTAGCCCCTTGAGCTGAGAGCTAGTACTGACCCATTTCCCATGGGGGTCAGACCCATCAGGGACATGTAGCACTGAGACTAGGCATGTCTCCAAGGATGTGCCTCACCGGTTGGGCAGGGCATAGAGCCTATTCAAGAGCATGGGACTTGGTCTCCTACATGGATCTGAGAGACGTGAGGACGGGCTCTGTGGTTCATGCCATGGTGGGAAAATGCTGTTCTGCCTCCACAAAACAGGTGAGGGGAGGACATTGGTGAGGGAACCTCATGGAATGTCCCTCCCCATGTTCCTGTGAGGGAGGCATCAGTAAAATGACTCAGATGTAGATGCCCCTGTGGCCCAAACCAACTAACGCAAGGGCCTCGACCTAGGCTTCTAAGAGCCCCTCTGTTGTCTGGCTCTTGAGCTGCCAAGCCCCGACCAGCTCCCACTATTTTGCCTCAGCATTTGCATTTGACAGAGGGTTTGAAATGAGCAAAGCTGCCAGATCCATTCTCCTGAAGTGGATTTTTTTTGGTTTAAAACCTGAATATCTTCAACTGAAACAGATCTTTCCCCCCACAGAAATTTCCAGTCAGTCAAAAAGCCTGGTTTTTAAACAAACTTTTCAGCCATTTCTATAACCTAAGCTCCCTTTGGATCCTTTAGAAATTCCCGCCTGGAAAACCAGGTAACTCCATGGGTCTGTCCAAGATCAGGCTGTCTCGAAACAAGACTCCTTGAGACAAGACCCAGGCTCTTCCAATCTTTTGACGGAAGCATCTAGAAGCCACTAGGCTGGAAGCAGAGGTGGCTATTGCCTAGGGCGTGTAGATTTTAGAAAGCCACATTACTGCTACCACGCTGCCTAAAATTAAGTTTCCAAAACTGAATCTTTTCCATTGTCCCGAAGCTTGCCCAACTCACCAGGCTGAAAGTAGCAGAGAGTTTGAAAATGGAATCAGTCAGAACTGAGTAGTGAAGAATGTGTGAATAAAGTTTTGGAAAGTAAAATTCAAGGAGAGAGTGAAGAATGCCGTAAGTATTAATTAAATGAGGCAATTGTTGACTGGCAGCAATGCTAGAGAGATAGTGGCATTCTCTTCCCAGTAGAATAACAGACTATTATATTAACACAATAACAAGGGCGGATTGAAGCATATAAAATATGCGTGTTTGTGCTGCAGTCCTCACATGGGCCCTATTCTCCCTCATCTCACTGGAAACAAAGGGAGAAGGAAAACTGTCAGCTCTGAGTAAAGCTTCTGCACCTTCTGCCTTGCTGTCATTTATCCGCCTGAAGCAGCTTTTGTTTGAAACGTGACAGCTGTCAGAGGGCCAGGTAATGACTGAATTCAGGATCACTGAATGCTCAGGGGAAAAAAAAAATCCCACCGACTGAAACAAAAAGAGAAAGGGGGGATCCTGGCTCCATTGAAGCCCATAGGAATTTTGCCACTGATTTTAATCGGGGCAGGATTTCACCCAATGAGCATCCTGGACTGGCAATGATTTTGTTTAATTCTGTTTTTTGATCAAGAAACTGAACCAATACAATTAAGGCAGGAAAAAAATGTGACTGCTTTGCAAACCCTGTTTGAATATGCTGATGTGTTTTTTATGACCATTCCCAAGTCATCTGTCCTGCTATGTCACCATTCTTACTCACACAAGACTTCTATTGGATCGGGTCCTATGGCGGAACGGCTGACTCACAGCTGCACTCTGTAGGTTTTGATCCAGAGAGCTGTTCCATTAGGGCAGACACTCACTGTCAGTATTAGTCTTTAGGCAGTTGCATACTCAGATATTCGAAATAAACCAGGTGAACTCCTGGCTCCATTGAAGTCAATGGCCAGATGCCTAAGGATTCACAGGGGTTGGATTTCATTCCAAATATTGACAAGTGGAGATACTTGATATTTTTTAAAATTTTGGAATGTCAGCAATTTTGTTTTTCTGAATTATTTTGCTGGCTAATAAATAGCATC
Organism: Sternotherus odoratus; assembly: GCA_032164245.1. Taxonomy (NCBI): domain Eukaryota; kingdom Metazoa; phylum Chordata; order Testudines; family Kinosternidae; genus Sternotherus; species Sternotherus odoratus. Next base: position 6,331,749 of record JAVMKO010000007.1, on the reverse strand, counting down.
ATAGAGCTGGTAGAAAATTCAACATTTTGGCTTCAAAAAATTGTGAAAAAATGTTCACCATTTTTGTGAAATAGGGTTTGTGAAATTCTCTCATTGGTTTGATGACCATATTTTGTAAAAAAAAAGTACCATTTTTCATGAAAAATTCACATTTTTGTGAAAAACAAAATCAGTTTACAAGAGGGAAAAACCCCCTCACAATTTTTCCTGGAAATAAACCCACACACAAGACTTTTTTTAATTGAAATGTTTCACAAAAAAATGTTATTAATTTTCATCCGGCTCTTAAAGTGGCTCTAGTTCATAGGGCCAACTTGACCCAATAATAATGGATTTGAGCCTTTGTTAAATGCTCAAACAAAATTATAGTTGAATCATTTTATCTACTCCGAAAAGGTGTTTGTTTGGATGGCATTTTTTCCCATTGGTTTCAATTTCTACAGGCCAATGGGCTTGTGGATTCTAGACAGGGAGGGCTGAAATACCATGAAAAAGAGTGTTTTGGTGGCATTTCTGGCCAAGATAATATAGAATATAAGTAGCTTGCTCTAATCAGTAGATTTCAAAGCACTTTACAAAGGAGGTCAATATCATTATCTCATTTTACAGATGGGGAAACTGAGGCAAAGAATGGGAAAGCCACTTGCCTGAGGTCACCAAGCATGCCCTTGGCAAAGCCAGGAATAGAACATAGGTCTCCTGAGTCCCAAGTCAGTGTTCTATCCACTAGACAACACTGCCTCTCTAAGAACCAGAAATCCTGCCCTTTTATTCAGTTTGTAATGCTCTGCCCTAATTTTCTGACCCTTTATTGCGTACATATGAAAGTTCTACTATGGACAAAATACTTCTTGTAAACTCCCCTAACTATTCACCAAAGACCTGGCAAATTGCGTGTCTGCTCTATATTTCCAGAGTGCTGAGCTAAATCCTTTTGGTGTTGTATTCTTATTAAAGATCCTCTATTGCTTCTCTTCCCTAGTGTCAGATAGTTCGCTATAGCTTCAGCACTGAAGGATCGTTATGATAAAAATATTCTTCAGGAAAATAACACACAGCGTGGAGTCTTATCCTTGCACTTTGCACACACTTCGACACTGGTCTCAAGGAGCGAGTTCTTTCTGGTAAAACTTTACAGCCCTTTATATTATTCTCTGTGACACTTGTATTCAACTCAGTTTCCTTGCATTCATTAAAATGCTGGGAAGTGTTTTAAGAATAACATTCCTAAATGGTCATGACTGCTGGGTGGTCCAGAATCCAAATTTTTCAGAATCCTCGCTCCCCTCCCCCCCACAGAAATTGAAATTTTTTGGCTTTGTTATGATTCTGGATGTAAAGAAGCCTCAAATTTCCTGCAGAATGGAAATTCCACTACCCCTACCCCCAGCTCTAATTATAACCCATGTTTAACAGATGGGGAAACCGAGGCCACAAATGGACACACACATGCAGTCAGAGAGTAGAAGTCAGGATCCCAAATCCCAGTCCTTGCCTCTATAGCCCCTACATCATGCAGCTCTTTCCAGTCAAGTAATATTGAAGGTTCTGTATCAAAGTGTTAACAAATAGCATATAACTACCATCCTTTCTTGTGCAATTTCCTACAAGCCAGGAAAGTTCCATCCTTAAAATCCAAACCATCAGGAAAAGTTTAAGAGAAAGAAATAGTTAGCTATGCTGTATGAATTTCAGTGATAGCAAATCGTTTCAGAAGGCACGAGGTCATTTTGAATCCCCAGTGATAACTAGAGGCATGTAAAAATTGTCCTCAAATGGATATAATAGCTGCAAATGGAGTATCCTGCAGTATTTCCAGTTCTTTATGCTTTCTACTGCATTAATACATTTGAGCTTCATGAAAATGATCAATAATGATAGCATGGGATGCGACAGAACTGTGCTCTTAATTTCGCTTGCTTAAGATTTTACCTGATGCCATGATGAGTCACGAATTACCATGCAATGATACATCAGAAATCTAAAAAGTGAGATTGCCCTCCAGAAAATGAATACATTACAGACTGTGAGATGCTCAGCTATATAGTTATGGGGGCCAGATAGAGAAATATGCCATCTGATCAAATTTGATCCCTCAGAATAATCAACTAGTAAAGTAGGCATGAAGTATTTTGAAGGATCATATCCCAGGCTAACACAAACCATAATCTGCAAAACGGCTGCTGAAAGTTTTAATAGGTAATGATCCTGTGGAACTCATTGCCACAAGACATCATGGAAATCAAAAGCTTAATGAGATTGCACAAAGGAGTGCACATTTCCACAGATGAGACCATGAACAGCTGCATTAGAAGAGTTGGCTGAAAAGGCCAATCATGTTTTGTAGGAAATTTCAAAACTTTTCTTCGTTGTCATCAAAATTTCCCGTGAAAAATGTTTGGCTTTCAAAAATAGTTGTCAATAAAAACACAAAATATTGTGAGGCTCATGAGAAAAAATTGTGAGAATTAGCAACATTGTTTGCTGCCCAAGGAAGTGTTTGGTTAACATCCAACTTAGTGTTCAAAAGGTAAATAAGGGAGAAGCTGGAGGGTACAGTGCACGTGTCTGCTTCCAATATCCACACACTGCCTTTGCCAAAAGACTGATTTTAACAAAGCCACTTTATATGCTCAAGGCACACCGCAAGTTTAACGTTTATGCAGAAGGGAGGGGGAGACCCAACGGGAACCAAACGGCTGTGGAGTGAGTGTAGCGGCATTAGTCAAACCTGAGTGTGCGGGATACACCAGTATGAGGATTCGTCTCCTGTTCAAATCTCTCTCGGCACAAAGCATTAAATCGCGTGAAATGAAAAACGTGCAGCAGGCTGAAATTACAAACTCGGTCTATTTTTTTTTTTGTAAAACGAGAAATCATATGTCATGTCACCTAGAGTGAAAGCTAACTTAATATATTCCCTTAAAAGCCAAGGAGTATAATTTGGCTGTCATAAAAACCCCCAGATTATAAAATGTGTTTTGTGATGTAGTTTGAATGGACTCACGGTGGGCGCCATATATGGTAAAACTGTCAGAGAGCTGGTAAATAACATATAATTTATGAACCGAACGAGTCAGTCAGAAACCTGCTGCTGAAATAAGATGGGGCTGGAGGGCTGAAAGGGCACTCTATGGCTTTTTGTTTCACTGCCACCACAGATCGCTGCTGAATGGGGTCCGATTGTGAGGCAGAGGGAACCGTGATTACGACTGTAAGAAACTTGTGCCTGTTTGGTTCAAAAGTTGCGGTTTCGGTGTGTGGTCGGTTCACGTACCATTAAAAAAACAACAGATACAAAATGGCCGCCCTTCCATGGGGGGGGGGGGGGGGTAGGTGCGTGTACAGGGATCCTCAAGGCCGAGCGGGGAGGGAGTACAGGGTAGGGTGGGCTTCAGAGCAGAGGTGGGGGGGGGGGGCCTTCAGGCCAGAAGTGTGGAAAGTTTGTGAGGCCAGCTGGGGGCTGCAAGACCTAAACTTCTGTTTTGTAGCTGAGTTGATGTTGAATTGACAGCAGGGTCCTTTGCCCTTCAACAGGGGCTGGATTACCCCTACCCCCAGCTGTCCCAGCAAGCCCCAACCCGGCCTGACCCCACTCTCCAGGGCCTCCCGTAGCCCAGATCCCAGCCCAGCCTGGCCGCTGCCAAAGGCAAAGGTCTCAATCATGCAGGAGCTGATGCTGCTTGGTGGGCCTAGCCTGGGCCGCCTGACAGAGGCCTAATTGCACCTGGGTGACATGTGAGGCCAGCACCAGCATGATGGAGGGATGGCCAGGCCAAATTTGAGTGGTGTTGCGACCCTGTGAGTAGCGCTGCGACCCGGTGCATGGGGTCACCATGCCACTCAAATCCGTGGTGACTAAAAACATTGCAGCGAGTGCTGGAAGTTTGTGGCAAGCCTTAAAAGTTGTGGCCTCTGCAACAAAATTGCAGCCTGTGATTTTCTAACTGCCTTCATCAGCGCTCCTAGTAACATGGCATTAAAACTGTTAAGGGAATTGTGCATGGGTTTTGTCTTGGGGCCATCTTTGGGTGGTGTGTTTGTACAGTGCTGAGCAAAATAGAGCCCTGGTTTAGGACTAGGGCTCTAAGACACTCCAGTCATAGAAATAAATAATAACATCTGTATTGCGCTGGCCTTGGAAGCCACATCTTGCTATACCCCCGCGGAATGCACACAAAACCCCAGCCGGAAAGAACATAAGGATGAAGCTGGCTCGGGGTAACCTGATGCATTTGGCATTTGTGGGGTTAATCTGAGGAGGGCAGCACTTGTCAGGATGCCCTCAATATACCTGCTCCACAGAACTGTTGAAACCGTAAACCAATGAAAGAGGAGAAATGCACAAATGCTCCAGGCTGGTGGTTTCAGCAGGTCACCCGCTGAAGCTGCTGATGGGTGGAGGCACAGCTCACGCCACTGGAGGAGCCGAAAGACAACAGGCTGGATGGGTGAAATCCTAGCCCTGTTGAAATGAAAACAAAACTCCCCTGGGGGGCTGGATTTCACCCTCTGTGCTAAGCAGAAAGCCCTCCTATCTGGAAGTGCCTTATTCTACTAAGTTCCTCCCAGAGCCTCTTGGGAACCAGAGCACCCAGAGCTTTATGAATTTAACTCCTTTCTCCACCCCATTCCACTGGCTTCAGCAGAACATCGGCAGAAGGGGACAGTGCTGGAGACAGCAACAGGAACATCATGTTGAATATGACTGCGGGGATGCCACGGCCGGCCCCGAGCCACTAAAAGTTTGCAGACTCCGCAAAGTCTGCCAGGGACTTTGCTATTGATTTCATACAAAAGGCAGTCAGGTAGTATGATGATAGGCAGCAATAAAGCTTACCTAGGCTCCTAAAATCCTTTGGAAATTTAGCCCAGGGAGAATAAGGTCCAGATTCCCAAAGGTATTTAGGCACCTAACTCCCATCAATCCTTCCTTTTTCTTAAGAATAATTATATTACAATGTTACGCTAGGCACTGTACAAATGCAGCTCTATATATGGAGAACATAAGAGAACAAGAGCGAGAGAGAAAGAGAGGTAGCTAATTCACTGAGCTTAAGCACAGTCAGAAAAAGTGTAGGCTCATTGATTTAACATCTATAAATAAACAATTAAATCACGCAGCCTCTTCCATAAGCCCTGCTGTGTGAAGAGCGTGGCTGATAGCTGTGGAATCGGCTAAAAGTCACCATTGTGGCAGCATTATATTTACACGGTTATGCACACAGATTCCTTATTGTATTGCCCTGAGGGATTCAGATCTATATTTTCTCGATGAAGTCAGAAAAACATTAAAGCACATTGGGATCAGAGAAAGTCAATCCCAAGTGTTCGACACGCCTTTACAAACCAAACAACCGTTCCTAATGTAGGGCCCAGTTCTGCCTGCCTTATTTGCATAGCATAGGACCTTACTCAGCGAGTAGGGACGGTGCAGAGAGTAACGGTGACAAAGTCAGGCCCTTGACTGTCTCAGGATCAATTATATCAGGACAGATCCTTCACAGCTGTACGGAGGTACAGTGCCAGTCAAAGGAGCTATGCTAATTCGCAGCAGTTCAGGATCTGGCCCATTGTATGTAAACTTACACTTTATTTACCTGACAATGCACCATCTGTAACAGCTGCTGCATGTACAACTGCAGTGCTTTACTCCTGGTGACTTCCAAGGAGCTGACGTCATTGCCTCAGTGGGAATGACTAATGAGGGTGTCTTTTTATAGTCTGTGTTTCATGGGCTCAGCAGAGAGAGAGGCAGATTTTAATGCAGATAGGTAAAAAAAGCCTAGACCCCCTCTGATGTAGAAATTACCAGGCTCCAAAGTTATGAGGCAGCAATATGTGTGAGCTGGTAGGGTTCTCAGGATACCTCAGTTCAAATCTTAGCTCTTCTTGTGACTGTGGGCTAGTTGTTTCCCTTCCTGCATTTTAGCTTATCTATATAGGCTGTAAATGTAACGGCAACAGACCCTGGTTGTCGGCAGGCGGGACTGAACCTGCAGCCTCTAGAGCAGGGGTGGGCAAACTATGACCCGTGGGCCACATCTGACTCATGGGACTATGCTGCTTGGCCCATGAGCTCCCGGCCAGAGAGGCTACCCTTGGCCCCTCCCCTGCCTCCTCACTCCCCTGGAGCCATGCCACCATGTGGGCAGCGCTCGGGAGGGCGGGGCTTCGCACTTCTGCGGGGTAGCATGTCTGGCTCCAGCCAGGCTGTGCGGCTGCCAGACATGCTGCTCTGAGCAGCATGATAAGGAGGCTGAGGGAGTTGGATAAGGGTCAGAGGGTCCGGGGGGTTGGTTAGGGGACAGGGAATGGGTGGATTGGATAAGAAGAGGGTCCTGGGAAATCTTTCTGGGGGGTGGGGGTGGGGTGGATAGAGGTTGGGGCAGTCAGGAGACAGGGAGCAGGGGGGTTGAATGTGGAGTGGAGTCCTGGGGGTGATTAGGGTCGGGGGAGTGGGGAAAGGGTTTGGATGGGTTGGGGATTCTGAGGAGGGAAGTCAGGGGACAAGGAGTGGGATTGGGGTCCCGGGAAGGTGGTTAGGGGACAGATGTGTCAGGTATTCTAAGGGGGCAGTCAGGGGGTGAGAAATGTGGGACGGCCAGGCTTTTTGGGGAGGCACAGCCTTCTGTACCTGGCCCTCCATACAGTTTTGCAACCCTGATGTGGCCCTCAGGCCAAAAGGTTTGCCCACCCATACTCTAGAGCAGCGGTTCTCAAACTAGTTGAGACTGCGACCCCTTTTTGTGATCCGGCGCCGCGGCGCGACCCCTCCACCGAAAAGCCGCTGAATTACAAAAAAAACCAAAACAACCCCACCCCACCCCCCAAAAAAACCCGTGCGTGCACCCGGGTCCCCCCTCCCCGCCGCGGGGGGGCTGCCGGGAGCGCCCCGGTCCCCCGTCCCCGCCGCGGGGGGGCTGCCGGGAGCGCCCCGGTCCCCCGTCCCCGCCGCGGGGGGGCTGCCGGGAGCGCCCCTGCCCCAGTCGCCGCGAGTTGCGGCAGCAGGAGCTCGCAACCCCCAGTTTGAGAAACCCTGCTCTAGAGCTTAGTGCATCAGCTTTTAAGGATGGGCTTAAGAGATAGAGTTGTGTCTGGCCTGCTTAACGAAAGCTAACAGAGGCAGCTCAACTAAGGAGAATCTTACCTTTAAACACACAGTAGAAATTGGAGTCGTGCTGGAAAGTTCAACAAGGGATGCAACGGAACTGAATACCAAAGCTAAAACAGAAGTAGGAATGCATAAAGTATCTGTGACCCAAGACAAGAGTCAGTCTACTCACCAGACAGATGCTATTGGTGTGGAAAAGGGGTCCACCCTCCTTCTGACTGCTGATGTGAAGATCCATATTGCAGACACTGTAATAAAAAAAAGGGGACGTATTCAAGGGGTTTGTTGCACCAAGAAAAATAAGAAAGAGACTATATCAGGGTATAGAAAAAGGAATATCAATATTTGTTGACAGAGGCAGTAGTGACACAGTGTGAGAATAGAGTAGCCAGCCTGGATATATATTAGTGTGAACAAAAATAATAAAAAACTGGTTGATACCTTGGATAGCGGGAAAAAGATTCAAAATGGAACTGGGGCCAGGCTCTTGTATCTCATGTTCGAAATATGAGAAAACTTAAAAATACCAGATTGAGGGAAACAATGATGTTGCTAAAACCATGTAAGGGAGAAAAGATAGTGCCAATTGGAGTGATGCAAGACAAAGTGGAGTATAACAATAAGCAATGATGATTGACTTGTATGTCATTGAGAAGGGGAGACTGGCCCTGTAGGGCCAAGAATGAATACCGTATATACTCGAGTATAAGCCGAGTTTTTCAGCCCACTTTTTGGGCTGAAAAAAGCCGCCTCGGCTTATACTCGAGTCAGTTCCTCCCCTCCCAGCCGGAAAAAAAAAAAAAAAAAAAAAAAAAAAAAAAGCGCCTCGCTCTCCCGTCCCCGCCGCGCGGGCGGGCTGCCGGGAGCGTCCCGGTTCCCCCCTCCCCACCGCGGGCGGGCTGCGCTCCCAGCAGCCCGCCCGCGGCGGGGAGGGGGGAACCGGGACGCTCCCGGCAGCCCGCCCGCGCGGCGGGGACGGGAGAGCGAGGCGCTTTTTTTTTTTTTTTTTTTTTCCGGCGGGGAGGGGAGGAACCGGGGCATAATGCATATTTACTCTCCTTTAGGCAGGTTGAGCCAATAATGATTGCAATCAATACAACAGTCTTTAATCAGTATAGTTTTATTATAGAAGCTTCAAGGGTCTCCAACTATCAGATGCACTCACTTACATTTTGTGGGTGATTTACTGGATGTACCTTGTGAAAACTACTAAAAGAAGTTTAAAATGTATTTTCATTTGGAGTGAGTGAAAATCCTGATAGATATGGTATCTATTTTTATTTTTGAAATTTACCGGTAGCTGCTGCATTTCCCACCCTAGGCTTATACTCGAGTCAATAACTTTTCCAGCTTTTTGTGGTAAAATTAGGTGCATCGGCTTATATTCGGGTCGACCTGTACTCGAGTATATACGGTACATACCTAAAGAATCAGAGAGGTAGCCGTGTTAGTCGAGCTTTCTCAAAACTACAATACCCGCACAAGGAAATAAGGACACAGATCAACAGAGCCAGACGTGTACCCAGAAGCCTGCTGCTGCAAGACAAGCCCAGGAAAGAAAACAACAGAACACCACTGGTCATCACCTACAGTCCTCAGTTAAAACCTCTGCAATGCATCATCAGTGATCTACAACCCATCCTGGACAATAATCCCTCACTTTCACAGGCCTTGGGAGGAAGGCCAGTCCTGGCACACAGACAACCTGCCAACCTTAAACAAATTCTCACCAGCAACAGCACACCGCACCATAATAACTCCAACTCAGGAACCAATCCATGCAACAAACCTCGATGCCAACTCTGCCCACATATCTACACCAGCAACACCATCACAGGACCTAACCAGATCAACCATACCATCACTGGTTCATTCACCTGCACATCAACCAATGTCATATATGCCATTATATGCCACCAGTGTCCCTCTGCTATGTACATCGGCCAAACTGGACAGTCCCTACGAAAAAGGATAAATGCACACAAATCAGATATTAGGAATGGCAATATACAAAAACCTGTAGGAGAACACTTCAACCTGCCCGGACACACAATTACAGATTTAAAAGTCACCATACTGCAGCAAAAAAACTTCAAGTCCAGACTGCAAAGGGAAACTGCAGAGCTACAATTCATTTGCAAATTCAACACAAACAATCTCGGATTGAACAAAGACCTACAATGGCTCGCTCATTACAGAAATAGTTTCTCCTCTCTCCATGTTCACACCCCCCATTCAAATGCTAGAAGAATAACCCACCCTCCCTGATCAGAGATAACAAGCTGGTTCAGCCTAATTGGAATAACCTTTTTACCTCCCACCTGGTTCTTGCCTACTTTTCTATACCTGCCTCTGGACACTTCCACTGCTTGCATCCGACGAAGTGGGTATTAGCCCACGAAAGCTTATGCTTCAAAACTTTATAGTTAGTCTTTAAGGTGCCACAGGACTTACATACCTAAAGTTCCTCTGGATAGGAATTCTCTAAAGATGCTGCAGTCACTGTTAGCAAACTCCACTAGAACAGTTCAACAGCAGCGGGAAAGGATATTAAGTCGGGCACTGGAACCCTAAAAACACATGATGGCTAAACTAATCCCAGCTGAGAAAGTGCAGCCCTGGTTTCACAGAGCTTGACCTGTCCTTTCCGGTAGCCACTCAAAAGCAGATGGTGAATTGGAACATCTGGAAAGAGAGGCCATAGTTTGAAAAGTGGCCTGGTGCGAGTGGGAATGCCTATCCTTCCAATTGTAAGAAAGTGTAGTGCAGAAAGCGTGGGTGGAGATTTTAAAGGTCACCATAAACCTTGCACAGAAAGTTGAAGGTTAGCCCCTGTGTTGAATTGATGACATTTTTGCTACCCTGGCAGGGGAACAATGATTCAGGAAAATTAATGTGTCACCGACCTACTTACAAGTGGAAACTGAGGAAGAGTCTGAACCATACCTCACAATCAAGACACAAAAGGTTTGTACCAGTACAACAAGCTAGTGTTTGGTGTTACTTCAGCTCCTGCTTTATGGCAATGGGCAGTGGACCAAGTCTAAAAGTTATCCTGAGAAGGGTGGTATTTTGATGACATTATTGTGACTCATGGAAGTGATGAAGAACATTTGGAAACCATGAAAAGGGCATTAAAATGTCTAGAAGAATATGGGTTATGAGCCAATTGCATAAAATACAATTTTTTTCAAGGACTTGACAGCTTATTGTGGGCGTGTTATTGATGCACAAGGCCTACATAAATCTCAGGAGAAGGTTAAAGCATGTTGTGCGTCCTCATGACGCACTGTGCCTGGGAGAGGTGAGAGACCCAGAGCATTGGCCTCCAGACCTCTTACAGCGAGAGGATGTAACTATGCACAAATGGACAAGGAGGCTTTAAGTTTGGTAGGGGATGTGAAGAAATTCCACCCGTACCTAGAAGGGAGGAAATGTATCCCTGTTAAGACCACCAATGGCTAGTAGACATCCTTCATCTGAGGAAGGGCGTTTCTGTGACAACAGCAGTACGTATGCACCCCTAAGCTCTCTTCTTACATGGGCTCCAGCCCAAATTGGAACATCTCAACTACAATTAAATGCCCGCTTAGCCTAAGCCCTGCGAGTCAGCTGGTATGGGCCAGCAGTGGTTTTTAACTGCAGTGTAGACATACCCTAAGAGGACCAAAAGAACGCCACCAAGGCTAAAGAACAGAATAATGGAGGCCATTAGAATAAAAAAAAGGCATCCTTTAAAATTTGGAAGTGAAATTCTAGTGAGGTTAATAGAAAGGTGCATGAACTCTGGAAGGTTAAATATAATCAAAGCAGACCAAGAAAGAATTTGAGGAGCAATTTGCTAAAGATGCAAAAACTAGCGCTAAGACTTTAAAGTACATCAGAAGCAAGAAGCCTGTGAAATAGGCTATGGGGCCACCAGATCACCCAGATGCTAAAGGAGCATTCAGGAAGACAAGGCCATTGAAGAGAAGCTTTGGGGATCTTTAGCTTCGGTCTTTACTGCAGAGGCTGTTGGAGAGATACCCACAGAGCTATACTTGTTTTGCTGACAAATCAGAAGTATTGTCCCACATGGATGACTCAGCAGTAGACGTTTTAGAAAAAACGGATAATTTAAACAGTAATAAGTCACCAGGACCAGAAGGTATTCCACGGTGAGTTCAGAAGGAACTAAAATGTGAAAATGCAGAACTACTATATTAATTATAATTAATTATATTATATTACTAATAACTCTATTGCTGAAACAAGCCTCTGTACCAGATGAGCAATGCACACAAGCACATACTAAACTGTAAATGTGTGCTTCAGTGCCACTGACGTTCATGTGCCAGAGCCTTTTGCTGATTCAGGGCCCAAACCAGGAAGCAAATCAATCATCTGGGCACAGTGAAAAGAGAAGAGTCCATCACCCAGATGAAGGCCCTGAAACTGCCCTCATTACAGTCAGCTGGACCTCAATGGGAGGAGGCCTGGTTGTGGGAGAATCCAGCCAATATAAGCCTGCTAACTGGGTGTAGGTCTGAACCAACTCTTCAGGGCCAAATTTCCTGAAATTTGGGAATGTTGGGTTGGAATCCAGGCATTTGAGTCAAGACTCTTTCTGCCTCTCCCTTTAAGACCCAGATTTTTGGGTCCAAGACTATCCTCAAAGGACAAGGCAGATGTTAATTGTATGTTGTTGAGGTAGAACTGGTTGGAAAATTGAAATTATTCACAGGAAAAAGATGAAAACAAAATCTTTTTTCATTTTTTTCAATATTTTTCTTCAAAATGTTTCAGGTTTTTGTCAAAAACTGAACTTTTTTGGTTTCTGGCAACCAAAACCCAACATTTTTCAGTTTAAAGTGTTGGGTTACGGTTGCAGAATAGTAAAAATTGTTCTGTTTTGGGTTTTTAATTAAAAGTGAAAAGCTTATTCACAAAATGAATTTTTTCTTCCATGAATGATTTTCAACAAAATGGAAAATCAGTTTTCTGGAGGGGAACTAAAGAAGAGGCTGTATGGAAAATTTTCCAGGTTTCCTAGGTTGAAGTTTGAAATATACTACATTATCTCATTATATTGTGCAACAACATGTCCTCTTTACCACAATAATGTACGTGTCTGGTTGAAGATATTAGCTACTCACTCTGAAATTACCCACAGTCGCTTCACATGTATGTGAGTGATTAGCAAGGCAAACAACCCATTCCTGTCAGACCTGCTGACCTGAAGAACAGCTCTGTGTGGCTCAAAAACTTCTCTTTCACCAGCAGAAGTTGGTCGATGAAAGATATTACCTCACCTACCCTGACTCTCATATCCTAGGACCAACACTACTTATACCACCACTGCATAAGGCCTGCTGGCTGACAGTTTGCCATTGATTACTGCAGTGTTGAAGCTGCCACTAACCAAAAGACATTTGTACGAATGGGTTCTCTTTTTAGCTGACAGATGGGCCAATCTGACAGGCTGCCAAACCAGGACAGCCGGTGAAGGGAGTGGAGGGAGGAGTGCACCGCACTTTCCATCAGGGAAAGCTGTTTCCACGCCCAGGAAAAGAGGAGAGGCTGCCTTTGATCACTATAGAGACCATGTGGGTGAGGTGATAACTTTTATTGGACCTGCTTCTGTTGGTGAGAGAGACGAGCATCTGAGCTCACACAGAGCCCTTCTTGAGGTTTGGGAAAGTAACTCCCAGCGTCACAGCAAAATAAAGGGTGGAGCAGATTGTTTAGTATAAGTAGTTAACACCGGCTGTAAGGGACATCAAACGGATAAGACCCACTGGGGCAGATGGCTTGGGTAGCACACAAACAGTTTCAGTTGGAAGGAGACTCAGGGGCCTGTTGACGCTCAACAACTATCACAATGTTCTCATTCATGGCCAAGTTATCTATCCATCCATCCTCATATACACCTTATTCATCAGATCTCTCTATCCATCCCCATATATACCGCTCCATCTAGTCTATCTGCGCATTAATCCATCCCCATATACATCTCCCCACATATACACCCATCTATCCTTTTGTCTGTGGACAGGGATCTCTCTCTCACATATGGGTCTCATTACCATAATATCTGAGCATCTCCGTTACTTAAAAGATTACAATATCCTCTCTTGTCTTTCCCTGTCATCACAATAAATAAAATAAAATAATAAATTATAATAATTAATAATAATATAATGCGTTTATAAAAGACCCTTCGCCAAGAGGCTCAGATTGATGCCGTTCCGAATAAAATACAATGCAAAAGATCCCTCCCCCCCAAAATAATAGAAAAACGAGGTAGTATTTGCTGTATTAACTTAATTACATCTGCAGAGACAGAGTAGCCATTCCAACTGAGTCTAATATCTGATGCTGATTCCAGGTGGAAGCCATCTGACAACCCAGATTGTGAGGGCTTCACCTGGAATGGGCAAGGCTTGTGACTTCTCTGGCTGACCCTTCAGACAAAATGCTGATGAGATAAGTCAGTCTCAGCCATCCCTCATGGCTCTCGGTATGTGGCTGCATCAGTTAATAAAGCCCGGTGCTCCCTAGCAAAGCTGCATTAGCCCTGTCTGAGGAGCAGCTTGGGCAGAGAGATGAATAGGCTAGACGTCCCTCCTGGAGCAAGAGATCAAGAGTAGGCCAGCGAGTCTCTCTGTCACAGTCCTTCCCTGGGCTACCCCAGCGCAGTTCACCTCACTCTGAAGTCATTAGGATGTCAACCAGTGCTCACACTTAAGTATGTATTTAAGTGCATTGCTGGATTGGGGTCTCTGTTCTGCCCTTAAATTCAAACTTTGTTATCTGACTAACTGGGAAATAATTTTTCTTCACATCTTCCATTGGCTTGTTTTGTTAAGTAAACAACCAATGTTGCATTTAGGGTGACCAGACAGCAAGTGTGGAAAAATCGGGGAGGGGTAGAGGGTAATAGGAGCCTATATAAGAGTCCAAAATAGGGACTGTCCCTGTCAATAGGAGTCCAAAAATCAGGACTGTCCCTATAAAATTGGGACATCTGGTCACCCTAGTTGCATTTAGGCTATTGATTCACTGCTTCTCGCCCCACCCCAAGTCCTCCTGATGCTAGAGAACAGAAGTCACAAACAGATTTCTTACTCATTTATAATCTTACATCATTTTATTAACAGGCATGGCATCTCTGAAGACTCTCAGTAATTTATTAACAGCCAGGAACGGTGTGATATTTTACATATGCAATATAAGCTGGCTTTAAGCCTCGGGGTAGGCGTTCTTTTCTGTTTGTCAGAAAGATAAATAGGAAAGTAAAAGTAAAAAGGAAAAATTCTGTGAAGTACATTTTGATACTTGAGTATTTAGCCGTGTGACTTCCATTGATCCTGATGTAGTTCAGGCAAGTAAAACTACATGCAGATCTTTGAAAAGGTGCCCTGTGCATTCAATCTTTTTTTATATGCTGCGTTTCTTGTGGAACCCCCAGAAAATCAATCCTCTCCCTCTGCTAACCAGCCCTCTCGACTTGTGCAATGTAGTGGATTTCAGGTGGGTCAGCTAGCAACACCGAAAAGTTATTTACGATTCTATCCTTTCATATACATCAAGGGATAGATTTGAAACCAGTGCTGACGACCTCATAGCAACGTCAGAAGACTTGGGAACACCACCAAGCTATCGTAAAGCTCAGAACCACTGTCTTCATCTCTGCCTAAGTGGGACCCACCCTTCACGGCTGCCATTTCTAGAGTGTATGGATGATAGAAATACTAGTGCTTTAGCTGTTGGATAGATTGTTATGCACTGAAAGTCAATGGGCCGGATCCCCAGGAGGTGTCAGTCAGTGTAGTTCTACTGAAGTCCCAGAGTTGTGGCCATTGGTACCAACTTAGGATGTGGTCCGTGACCCTGGAGTATACGTTCCACTTCCAACTCAGATGTGGTTCTGGTTTTGCTTCCTTTTTGTAAGTCATACAGTCACAGGGTTTGATTTTGTTCTCTCTTTGGGTTTTGGAGATGGGAGATGTTTGGGGACAGGTGGATGGGTAATTATTACAGGTAAATCTTAGCTGTATGTAGGGTGACCAGATGTCCCCATTTTATATTCCTGATAGTTGGGGCCTATTACCCCTCCCTGTTTTTTACACTTGTTATCTGGTCACCCTACCTGTATTCTTTGTGTGAAGGGGCTGGCTGCCTCCCAAGTGCCCCATTATGGGCAGAGGTTGCTTTGCCGCGACCCTGCCTCAGTTTCCCCACTTTTCAGGGCTCTCCCAATCAAGTTACCAAAACAAACTCTTCTCTGCTTCACAATACCCATCTCCAGGGGCTGGATTTAGTATCATAAAATTACCCACAGATCTCAAATTGCCATCCAGTCCATACTCCCAGTGTTTCCTGCAGAGAATCTCCCAGACCCTCCCTTTCCCTTAAGACTCACTGTTCTCTGCTGCAGACTACTCACTTGTAGCAGCCATTCCCTGTCTGGGGAAGCAACTGGCTTCTACTGAAGGCTCTACCTCCAGCTTCACTCTTGTTGCCTCCCCCACCACCAGCTTCCTGCTGCTCTTTATAGGGGAAGGAGCTCCTCTGTATCCAGCTGGTTCCAACAATTAAACCCCACACCCCATCCCAGGTGAGGCGGGCAGGGCAAATTGGATGGGGCTGGCTGGTTCCAGGCCTTGGGCCCTTGCACTCTGGCACTGCAAACCTCAATAAGATGTTAATAGTAAGTATCCCACTCAGAAGTGTCGAATTGCTTGAGAACAGGTTAGAACTGGGCAAGTGATTGTTGTCAAACATAGAGTGAATCAGAGTCCCCGCCCCCAAACAGCTTGCAATCTAAAATCAAATGCAGCAAAAAGTCTTTTCAAATCTCCTGCTGCATAAAACCTGGCAATTCCCTGCCCTGGTATTTGTCACCCCTTGTCTATGCGAAATCACGACTGTTCAGCTCAGCAGCTTTTATGGACAAGAACATTCTCTAAAGCCTCAACAAAAGTGAGTATTCATGAGAGACACTGGAAATGGTCTCGCAGCCAGGAGGAGACACTCCCCTTTTATCGGAAAAAGATTTGTTCAACAATTACAATCTGTAAAGAAATGAACAGAAATCACAACCTACCTGTTCATGGAGAATTATTTCACAAACAGAGGTACCAGTTCAACATTGGATTCCTCGTGTGCTGCAGATTAAGCATCTGCAGAAGCCTTTTGTTTATGCCTAAATCTTGCTTATGCCCAAATAAATCTGTTAGTCTTTAAGGTGCCACCGGACTCCTTGTTATATTTATGTTTTGAATAGCAACACATCAGTAGAGCTGTTCAGAAAACAGAATTTCTTCCTTGGGGAAATTCAGTATTTTGACACTTGCTTTTCTCCTGACACAGAACACAAATTGGGAAATATCAGAAAATGTTCACAGATCGATGTTTTCCAAGAATTTGCTATTTGGAAATGTCGGCGTGAAAAAATATTGACTTTTGAGTGAAATGGAAAATTTCATTTCAAACTGTCCATTGGACGTGAACATTTTTGTTTCAAACCTTCCCATCAGAAAATCCAAGGACATAGTAAAAATTGACATTTTCCTGTGAAAAATGTTGATTTTCACAACCCCCCCTTTTTATTCTGGGAAAATAGTTTGGTCAAAATATTTTGACCAACTCCACTGAAGAATAGTGAATACTATTAGGCTCAGATATTTGAAGGTATATAGGAATCACTGGATATTGAGGATCAGTGATTTCAGCCATAAACATCCCCCTCCGATATCTGGAATCTTTCAGTTCATGGCCATGCCAACCTATGATCTCACCGGCAGCCTTGCCGACCCCTTAGCACATCGCTTTTAATCTAAACTATCCCGTTTGTCCCAGTCCGCTTGTCTCCAGCTTTTACGGAGTCTCAGAAACAATTTCATGTGAGAACCTGTGTTACCCTGGGCAATGTAGAGGGCAAGGCCATCTCAAAAAAGGTCGCCGCATCTCAGAAAAGATATATTGGAATTGGAAAAGGTTTAGAAAAGGGCAATAAAAATGATTATGAAACGGCTTCCATATGATTAATAAGACTGGGACTTTTCAGCTTGGAAAAGAGATGACTAAGGGTGAATATGATAGAGGTCTACAAAATCATGACTGGTGCGGAGAAAGTAAATAAGGAAGTGTTATTTACTCCTCATAAACACAAGAACTGGGGTCACCAAATGAAATTAACAGGCAGCAGGTTTAAAACAAACACAAGGAAGTATTTCTTCACACCACGCACAGTCAACCTGTGGAACTCCTTTACAGAGGATTTTGTGAAGGCCACAATTATAAAAGGGTTCAAAAAGAACTAGATAAATTCATGGAGGATAGGTCCATCAACAGCTATTAGCCAGGATGTGCAGGGATAGTTACCTTGACCTCTGTTTGCCAGAAGCTGGGAATGGGGGTAACGGGATGGATCACTTGATTATTACCTGTTCTGTTCATTCCCCTCTGGGGCACTTGGCATTGGCCACTGAGGGAAGATAAGATACTGGGCTAGATGGACCTTTGGTCTGATCCTGTATGGCCATTCTTATATTCTTACAACCTAGCAGCCACCACTCATGTAGGACAGAGCACCACACAGAGGGGTTACACGGCACTGGGCCAGCTCACATTAGCCCTGTGTGCTGAATAGAACGATCAGGTTTAGGGGAGCTCTTGTGCTTAGTGGAGAGAAGGCAGACATCCAGGAGCTGCTGGAAGGGAGTAACTTTGCCTGTCAGGTGAAGTGTGAAGTGGAATAGCAAATATGGCAGGTGACCAGCTTGGCTTAACAGAGAAATCTTCGGCGAGCTTAAACAAAAAGAAAGCTTTTTGAGAAGTGGAAACTTGGACAGATGACTAGGGAGGAGTATAAAAATATTATATTGCTAGAGCATGCAGAGGTGTAATCAGGAAGGCCAAAGCACAATTAGAGTTGCAGCTAGCAAGAGATGTGAAGGGTAACAAGAAAGGTTTCTACAGGTATGTTTGCAACAAGAAGGTGGTCAGGGAAAGTGTGGGACCCTTACTGAATGGGGAGGCAACCTAGTGACAGATGATATGGAAAAAGCTGAAGTACTCAGTGCTGGAGACGTGGCCCTTAATTGGAGCTGGCTGGCATGTCATTAATATTTTAGGCATTGATCAATCAGTCGATCTCGGTATGGTGATACGAGGAGGGTTATTTCGTTTATTTCTATCTTTCTGGCAGCAAAGCTACAAACTACAGATGGGGATCGAGTGCCGTGACATGGTCGAGGAAGCTGGAATGCTGTCATACTGGACCGAAAACTGACGCACTTGGCATTGATGTGTGACACAGCTTTGCACTCCAGGGCATCAGAGAATAAACACTGATTTTATTTAAACTGCCACTGAGAAGCATTGAGTTTCATATCCGGTGGGGTGTTCTATTGCAGAAATGCAGAGGCTGCTTTGATCTCTCCTCTGCAGACTGGTGCTGCGGAACTAGGCTTCCTCCGCTTTCCGCTTTATTTGCTTGCTTCACCGCATCCTCTTATGTAGCCGTAAGCTAACAGCTCCAGAGTTAAAAGCTGCTACATGTAATATACATCCACTGTAACGGTGACGCTGGTTCAACAAGGTACATAATCACATGCCTAATCATAAGCCTGCGAATCCCTCAACAGGACTGCTCACATGTGCTTAAATATCTTCCTGTATCAGAGACAAGGTGGGTGAGGCAATATCTTGTATTGGACCAACTTGGCTTGGTGAGAGAGACAAGCTTTCAAGCTACACAGAACTCCTTGTGTGCCACTCTTCTGTCTGTGCATACTTCTATTGCAGCTAAGGCTCTGACCCTGGACGCACTATCCTTGGCATGGGTGGTAGAGCAAACGGAGATCCAGGCCTCAGGCCAAGCGAAAGCAAACAGTCAGCCAATGGGCACACTGCGTGGGCCATGTAAATGGCATTATGCAAATGTAGCAAAGGAATAATATTAAACAAGTGGTTTTTTTCCAGTTATAAATACCTCCGTTTTAAAGCCACAAGGGAACATGATGATCATCTAGTCTAACCTCCTGTACAACAGTTCAGGGACCCTCATCCAGCAATTTCTGCAGAAGCCCATAACTTTTATACGAGTTATAGCACAGGTTTGGAAAGACAGTCAGCCTTGACTTAACAATTGCAAATGCTAGAGAAGCCACCATGTCCCCAGGGAAACTGTTCCAACAGTTAATTGCTCCCACTGTTAAAAATCTGCACTGGCTCTCGTCTGAATTTGTTCAGCTTCAGCCTTCTGTCATTGGATCTCGTTATGCCCCCCTTTCTAGCTTTGTGAAAGGAAAGGCTTTTGGCTAGGGTAGCATGGACTAGTGGGTAGAGTGCTAGACTGGGACTCAGACAACCTGGTTTCTTTCCCAGCTCTGCCCATGACTCTGGGCAAGTCACTTTCATGCTGTGCCTCAGTTTCCTCACTTGTAACGGGCAGATACTAACCTAGAAATTCCATGCATGAATAATAAGAGTATCACGGTAGCAATATACTCCTGAACAGGATGGTGATGGTGACTGTGAAATGCTCAGGATGATTAGAGAGGTTACAAAAACAGAAAACCCACCAATAACAGGGGATTTTAGCAATCCTCATATCCAGTGGATACATATCACCACAGGATGGGATGCAGAAATAAAATTTCTAGACACCATCCTTGGAGCAGCTAGTCCTGGAATCCACAAGGGAAGAGGCTGTTCTTAATTTAGTTCTAAGTGGCTCACAGGATCTTGTCCAAGAGGGGAATATAGCTGAACCGCTCAGTAATAGTGACCATAATGTAATTAAAATTAACATTCAAGTAGGAGAGTGGGGAGAAATGATAAAAAATCCACTATAGTAGCACTTAACTTCAAAAAGGAGAATTACACAAAAATGAGGGTTAGTTAAATGGAAATTAAAAGGAAGAGTCAGAAGAGTGAAATGCCTGCAAGCTGCATGGAAATTATTTTTAAACTCCATAATAGAGGAGCAAACTAAATGCATACCTGTGACAGACCGCGCTCTCACCCCTCTCAGGAACACAGGCAGGAAACCCTTCTTTGCTTCAAACAGTGCTCTTTAATCACAGTGCAGGACCCCACCACCAATATAGATACAGCTTTATACAATCCAGTCTTCAGCTTACAGCTCTTCAGACTCTATATAGTCCAGCTTACAGTTTACAACTCCAAACACACAGCTCTGACTAGCTCAAACCACCACCTCACTCTATACCATCCCTACCACACTGGGCTTGCTTCCTGGCAGGCCTTTTATCCCCCGAGGAGGCTGCCAGGTGCCACTCATCAAGGCTGAGCCCTCTGCAGCCCAGGTGGCTAATTAGCCTTCTCTGCAAGGGAGGTTTGCAGGCTTCTGCTCCCTCTTAAAGGGCCCGCAGGGCTGGCTCAGACACTCCTGGCCAGCACCTTGCCACATACCTCAAAGTAAAAAATAAAAAATCAGCAAGACCACCAAAAGAACACCCATTATGGCTAAACAGCAGGATAAGAGAGGCAGTTACTGGCAAAAAGACATCCTTTAAAAATTGGAAGGAGCATAACTCTGGAAGTCCAGTTTAAAAATATAGTAAGACAGGCCAAAAAATAAATAATAATAATAATATGAAGAGCAACTAGCCAAAGACACAAACACTAACAGATTTTTTTTTAAAGCAGGAAGCCTGCCAAACAGACGGGCCACTGGATGATCAAGGTGATAAAGGAGCACCCCAGGAAGACAAGACTACTGAAGAGAAGCTAAATGAATTCTTTGCATTGGTCTTCATGGCTGAGGTTGTGGGGGAGATTCCCATACCTCAGCCATTCTTATTAGATGACAAATCTAAGGAACTGTCCCAGACTGAAGTGTTAATAGAGGAGGTTTTAAACCAATTGATAAATTAAATAGTAATAAATCACCAGGACCAGATAATATTTACCCAAGAGCTCTGAAGGAACTCAAATATGAAATTGCAGCACTAACTCACTTGGGTATGGTCTCAAGAATCAGAGAGGTAGCCGTGTTAGTCTGGAATAGCAGAGGTAACAAAGTCCTGTGGCACCTTAAAGACTAACTATAAAGTTTTGAAGCACAAGCTTTCGTGGGCTAATACCCACTTCGTCGGATATTAGCCCACGAAAGCTTATGCTTCAAAACTTTATAGTTAGTTTTTAAGGTGCCACAGGACTTTGTTATAACTGTGGTATGTAACCTATTGCTTAAATCAATACCAGGATCAAATGACTGGAGGATAGCTAACATAAGACTGATTTTTAGATAAGTTTCCAGAGGTGATTGGTTGATATTATAGTAAAGAACAGACTTATTAGACACATAGATGAACATGATGTGTTGAGGAAGAGTCAACATTTTGTAAAGGGAAATCGTGTGTCACCAATCCATTAGAATTCTTTGAGGAGGTCACCAAGCTTGTGGACCAGGGTGATCTAGTTGATATGGTGTGCCTGGACTTTCAGAAAGTCTTTGGTAAGTTCCCACTCCAAAGACTCTTAAGCAAAGTAAGCAGTCATGGGATAAAAGCAAAGGATCAGTAACTGGCTAAGTGGTAGGAAACAAAGGGTAGGAATAAATGGTCAGTTTTCACAGTGGAGAGTGGTAAAAAATGGGTTTCCCCAAGGATATGTACTGGGACCAGTGCTGGTCAACATATTCATGAAGGATCTGGAAAAGGGGGTGAACAGTGAGGTGGTAAAATTTGCAGATGATACAAAATTACTCAAGATTATTAAGTCCACAGCTGACTGCGAAGCGTTATTAAGGGATCTCATAAAACTGGGTGACGAGACAACAAAATGGCAGATGAAATTCAATGCTGATCAGTGCAAAATAATGCATATTGGAAAACATAATCCCAACTGTATATACAAAGCGGTGAGGTCTAAATTGTTACCACTCAAGAAAGAGATGTTGGAATCATTATGGATAGTTCTCTGAAATCATCTGCTCAGTGTACAACAGCAGTAAAAAAAAACCCTAACAGAGTGTTAGGGACCATTCGGAAAGAGACAGATAATAAGACAGAAAATATCATAATGCGACTATATAAATCCACGGTGTGCCCATACCTTGACTACTGCATGTGGTTCTGGTCACCCCATCTCAACAAAGATATATTAGAATTGGAAAAGGTACAGAGAATGTAACAACAACAATTAGGAGTATGGAACAGCTTCCATATCAGAAGAGATTAAAAAAGACTGGGACTGTTAGAAAAGAGACGATTGAGGGGGGATATGACTGAGGTCTATAGAATCACGAAGGATGTGGAGAAAGTGAATAAGGACTTCTTCACACAACACACAGTCAACCTGCGGAACTCACTGCCAGGGGATGTTGTAAAGGCCAAAAGTATAACTGGATTCAAAAAAGAATGAGACAAATTCATGGAGGATAGGTCCATATATAGGACTATAGCTATTAGCCTAGATGGTCAGGGACACAACTCCATGCTCTGGGTGTCCCTAAGCCTCTGACTGCCAAATGCTGGGACTGGATGACAGGGGATGAGTCATTCAACAATTGCCTCTGAAGCATCTGGCACCAGCCACTGTCAGAAGACAGGATACTGAGCTAGAGGTACCATTGGTATGACCCAATATGGCTGTTCTTATGTTCTTAGGTTGGGAACTAAGGATGAGAAGTGGATAAGAGCTCTGGGTTCCTGTGATGATAGTACAAAAATAAAAGCTAAATGTTTAGTAAACACCTTCTGAAAGAAGAACAGTTTATATGAGCCAAGGCTTTTACGCTGTGATAATGCGGCTGGATGCCAGACAGGTTTATGCTACAGGATTTAGCTAATTGTGAAGGAAGCTGCAAAGCTGGGGGTTGTTTTGTCCTTCACAGAAATTCTAAGACGCTCTCACACAATTTCAATATGAAGCAGCATTGGTCTCACCTTTTGTTTTCATTCCATTGCACAGCAGATAAATATGTATAATTATTCTTCACGACCTTCTTTCTGCTGTCTGACAGTAATGGATTGCCAAGGAAACCTCAGGAGACTGCGGTGAAAAGGCACTGCTTCTTTTTGATGGCATCCAAAGTTCACCACGTGTCATGGAGGGCTTCCAAGAAACCATTGTTGGGATAGAGCAAAGAATGACATGGAACTGTGCTAACAATTGCTTCTGCAGCCTGATCGGAATGTTGAAAGCCCGAGGAAATCCAGGGGGATATGCTGGAGAGACTGTCTGTATGCACAGAAGGTCCTAAAGCCAGAAGCAAAGCAATGGAATGGTTGTGATTTAGTATTTGAAGCAGTTTCTACTGCTGTCCCCAGACAATGATACCACGAAACCCTGCAGACGGGGTTCTACAGTCACGTTTTCCAGGTTCTTCCTACAAGTTCATTTCCTGCTTCAATCCATCAGGTTAGGAATGCCAGGTCAGCAAAATAAACAGCTCTATTAGCTGCTTGAATAGGAATCTGTGATATATTCCTTCTATATATCATCTCCTTCTCCCTCTTTTTAATCAGGAGCTTGTCCTTCATCTTATGTAATGCTAACAATTTTGATGTGGGTGCTGCATCTGGCAGGTTTCTGTCCCTGTGGCTCATTTTGACATTCTGCTTCAGCACCTCTGTTGCAATGGAGCTGAACTGGGGGATTCACAGCATTTCTATGGTTCTGTCCACTGTCCAGTACTGTCTATGGCCATGTAAGAGCAAGTCCAGCGGAAGTGGAAATATATAAAAGTTCCAAACAAATAGAAGAATTTGTCATTAGCAATCAGTGATGTAGGAGGTAGGTAGAGTTGTAGGAAAGATCTTTCCGGAGCATGCTCAGAGGCCAGTATTACGCTTTGAGAGGCCTGTGTTTGTCAAGTAGCAGTTGGAGCCATGTTGCATTCCTGAGCTCCAAGTATCATGCCAAACTAGTTCCCTCTGGAAACCTGACCTTCTTTGCCTAGTCCCCCTCAACATACATCTTCCCTATTGTATACACAAACAATAACTGGTCATTTAAAATGGGCAGCATTTCTGTCTATGTTGCCTATTTAGATTGTCTTGGGGTAGAGATAGTCCCTTACTATGTGTTTGTATAGCACATAGCACTGGTAGGCTGGCCATTCATCTGGTTTTAAGCCGGACCGTCCTCTTTGTTAGCTATCCTCCAGTCATCTGGTACTGGCAGGGCTGGCCTTACCATGAGGTGAACTGAGGGGGCCGCCTCAGGTGCTGGATTGTGGAGAGGCACCACTAGGACCCAGAGTGTAGAAAATTGTATCTGCTGCTGGTGCATATGTATTCTCTCTACTCTACATGCCCAGAGATGGTGGAGTGCCAGGCTGGAGGAAGGAGGGCCCAAGAGACTTTTCAAAGTTTTGGCCCAAGCGAGGGGGCATGGGGGCGTCATTTGAACTCTCTGCCTCAGGTGCCTGTGGGCCGGACCATCCTCTTTTCAATGATTCTGTCCCCTGTCCGGTACTGAGGTAAAACTGGTTGTGGTTTTGGCTGGTCTCCCAGACAGGGGACGCCATTTTGAAGAGTGTGCTGCTTCGCCCCAACCAGCATGACCTTGTACACCCAGTGTGTGTGAAGTCTTGTGGGCAGGGCCCTGAAACTGCCAGTTTTGGTTGGACATATTCCTGGAGGTTTCATCACATGACATAATCTTAAATTAAAGATTAATCTTGGAGACTCCATGACAATCCTGGAGGGTTGGCAACCTAAGGCGGGGAGCTCTTCAAAATGGCGTCCTCCGTGCACTGTAACCTCATGATTCTCATCCCATGTGTAGTGGGAAGTTTGAGTATTCTGGGGATGTGATAGCGGCCACCCGAAGCTCCAAGGAGGAGGCCTCTTGTCTAATAACAATGGTTTATTCCATGGGAGGCTTATTTTTAAGCTACAAGGAATAACGATTGTGCCGTATGCATCTGAGGCAGAGTTTTCAAAAGCTCCTAAACTCAGTGACTTTCAATGGAAAGGGGGCAGCTAACTCAGATGCATTTGAACACCGCCCCCCATATTGGCATTGGCCCTGAAGTGGGCAAGTGAAAGGGCAAACCAGGCCTGTTTCCAAGGGAATACATTTTGGCAGCAATGCTGGCCTCGTCCCACTATGAAAAGCTGTGAAAACAGAGCCATTTTCCTGGGATAAGGTAGCAAAAGAACACAACTATTCCTGTGCTGGCCATTTGCCCAATGCCATGAGGAAAGCGAGGTGCCAGGGCTGCTAGCTGTATCAGAACAAACTCCTCCCTGTGCCCCACCAGACGCACAAGACTTGAGAGCAGCTGTGCCCGGTGCCTTCCCAGCACCAGGAACGTGTCACGCCTCACTGGGTGCTGAGTAACCACACAGCCTGAACGTGCGCCCAGCAGCCAGAGCCTCCTGGAAGCAAGAGGAGAAACCCACACATCACAGTGATTAAAGAGAGGACCTTTCAGGCCAATCCATGGCTAACCAAGGTGGCAGAGCCAGCGGGAGAAAGCTCATTGTGCCAGATGGACCTCTGTGGCACAGAGCTGCCCGGCGTCCGAGAACCATCTGAAAATACAATTCCATTTTTTTTTCTGCACAGCCGCTTGTGACTTGGTTTGGTTTTAATAATTCCATTCGCAGGGCAATGCCTCTTTCCTCCAGCCATTCACAGGAGGCCTGCCCACATTTGCCATGTTAAAACACTATTTGAAGAGGGTTATTTAAACTCAGCTATAAACATTTGTCTTAGAATCAAAATATCCTGGGAGGGGACATCAGGGAGGGGCGTTCGCTGTGAAACAGGGTAGTGACAGGGATTTTATTTTATGCTTAGACGTTCCTTACCTAAATGATTCCAGCCTCCATTCCCTCCCTCCCCAGTTCCCACACTGTTATAATTATAATTTAGTAGGTGTATTCTGGTAATGCCAGGAGAGCCCAAATACAAGGGAGTGTAGAAAATGCACAGGGCTAGACTAGCTTTGCTGAGCATTTAGTCACACAGTGAAGTCAACACAGCGACTGCTGTGACTACGGGCGATCTGATCTATTGCCATCAGGCCCCTACCCCAAAGCGCTTGCCCTCGGAATAGACAAGATCAAGGATGAGCAAGAGAAAGGAAGGGTCACGAGCTCTCATTTAATTATATAGACAGGGAACTGAGACAGTGAGATCCAGGGCCAGATTTTCATTGATGCTAAGGGCCCGTGGATGCTATACCCATTTTCAGGCCTCTCATTGTGTAAAATGAGAATCGGGCAAAGTGACTGTGTCAAGGTCACGCAGGAAGTCAGTGACAGAGCCCAGATCTCCTGGGGCCAAAGCCAGGAGTGAGTTCACTGCCTGAACTACATGGAAAAGCACCTGGGCGCGTCTTAAACTCCTAAAGATACAACGCACTGAGAACCCTTCCCTGTCAGCTGCACAGACTCCACACCTCATCCCCAAAACACAACCCCCACTGGAGAGCCCAGCCTCACCCTTCTCCCAGCTCCCTGCCAGCCAGGGAGGGAAGCCGGGCCTTTCCTTGCCCCGATGGCTCACAAACTGGAGGTGGAGGGGAGGCGCTGGCAGACTGCAGCAGGAAGCAGTTGCAGGGGCTGAGGGCCTTCGGGATAAACTGGTGCACTGAGCGGCTCAGGGGTGAGTGGCCGGGACTTTGCACAAGCCGCTTGTGACCAGGGCCACTGGGCCTTCAGGAAGAGAACCTCAGCTTTCATTGGGGCCAGAACCCCAGCTTGAGCGGCACTGATCCACCCCGGCTAAGGAGCTGGCCCCCCATCGTCAGCTCCCCTAGTGAAGACTGTTTGGAAAAAGCAAGCCGGGGTCACCTGATCTCTGGTGCTGGAAGGGGACAAGCACCTGGGTTGTGTGTGTGTGTGTGCATGTGTGTGTGTGTGTGTAAGCCATAGCCAGATTAAAGCGAGCTAAGGTATGTCTACAGGTGCTGCGACCACACGCCCCGTCGACAGCAGAGATGTACCTACTGGGGCTTGCACACTACAAGTGCACCTGCCCTTCCCCTGCCATGGCAGCCAGTGCAAAGGGAACCGCCCTGCATCCCCCTGCTCAGGAGGACATGAGCTCTGCAGGCGTAGCCTCTTCCCCACTGGCTCCTCCCGCAGCGCCAAAGGAGGAGGAGAGGCAGGCGGGAGTCAGACTGGCAGGGCAACTTGCCCCATTAGCCATAAGCATCCCTCTCTGCTCAGAAGCCAAAGAGGCAGAAATGGAGCAAGAACACCCTCCCCCCAATTTAAAAACTTTGTTCTAAAACTCCTCTGAGGACACGCCGAGGAGTCAAGAACTCCATGGTGCGATTGTCAGATTACCGGTAACTAGGGCCCTACCACATTCACGGTCCATTTTTGTCAATTTCACGGTCATTGAATTTTTAAAACAGGAAATTGTATGATGTCAGCGATTTAACCCTGACATGCCACCGTGTTGTAATTGTGGGGGTCCTGACCCAAAAGGAGTGGGGAGGGTCACAAAGTCATTGTTGGTTGGGGTTGCAGTACTACTACTCTTACTTCTGTGCTGCTCCTAGCAGCGACGCTGTCTTCAGAGCTGGGTGGCTGGAGAGTACGGAAGGAGGGCATGCTATGGTATTGCCACCCTTACTTCTGTGCTGCTGTTGGCGGGGTGCTGCCTTCAGAGCTGGGTGCCCGGCCAACAGCTGCTGCTCTCCAGCTACCCAGCTGTGAAGGCAGCAGTGTAGAAGTAAGGGTGGAAATATTGTAACCCCTCCTAAAATAACCTTGTGACCCCTTCACAACTCCTTTTTGTATCAGGACCCCCAATTTGAGAAAGGCTGGTCTTCCCCATGAAATCTGTAGCGTATAGGGTAAAAGCACACAACAGACCAGATTTCACTGGGGGAGACCAGATTTCACGGTCTGTGACGTGGTTTTGTTGGACATGAATTGGGTAGGGCCCTACCAGTAGCGTACGGGAGAGCTGAAAAAATACTGGAAAGTCATAGCTGGTCTCTGCTCTCTCTATAGTAGGAAAGACAGGGTGTCTGTTCAAGAGATGCAGCTTTTCTTCTATGTATCACTTCCATCAAGCTGTCAAAGCTGAGGGGAAATAGCTCAGTCGGTAGATACGTGAACTGTTTCAAACCGTCGAAAGAAAAATGTCAATCAAAATTTCAAATGAAAAAAAAAATGGTGGGCCGGTTTTCAACCCATTCCAGACATAGTTGAAAAGTTTCAACTTAAACCGCCCCAAAAAGAAAAGCGATGAATTTTTTCAACCACCTCTAGTGGAAATTTCTTGTTAGGGGGAAGCGTCTCTCGACCTTAATAGAGACTCCTTGAAATAAATGAAATTGGCTGCTATACAAATTATTGAAAAGTTCAGACATTTATACACTGCTTAAAGACAGCTAATGTCTTTGTAGGGAGAGGGAGAAAATATTGTTTAAATGCCAATCCAAAAGCTGACAAATTTAATTAAACTCACAGTGTGGCAGAAGAGAAGCCAGGAATTCTCTCTCTTTGTTAAACGGAATTTTTTTTTGAATATATAAATTTCCAGATGTGATAGGACACTGAAAAAAAAAAAAATCTTCACGGTCTCTAATTAAATCCAGCAGAATAGAACTGGAGTAGTAAGTCTACTGTAGTTCTGTCAAGTGGAAATAGTTTTACAGCTTAATTAGATCTTTGGCAAGACAGTGTTTCAACAAAAAGGGAGAGGATAATAGAAGAACATCAGAGATGTCTTGCCCTTTGGAGAAATAAGTAGTGAGAGCGCATAACACTCCAAAGGGATAATGGGATCTTAACATTTCTCTTAGCGTAACAATGGAGAAGACGAACTGCAGACTCAGCTTTGAAGAGGCGGGGTTTGTGTTCAGACCCAACAATCTACGGTAAATGAGAACTCCTGTCTCACCTGCTGTAGATCACCACTGGATGCTGGGTTGGATCACATGGGATGATGAACCCAGGGTTGTGAGTTCAAGCCTGGAGGGGGACCATTTACGGTTATGGGGCAAAAATCTGTTGGTTGATTTAAGTGGGGACTGGTCCTGCTTTGAGCAGGGGGTTGGATTAGATGACCTCCTGAGGTCCCTTCCCACCCTGATATTCTATGACTCCAGAAGCAGCAACGCAGAACTAAGGGTGACAATACCATACCATGTCCCTCTACTTCTGCGCTGTGGCCTTCAGACTTGGGTGGTCGGAGAGTGGCGGCTGCTGATTGAGGGCCCAGCTCTGCAGGCAGCCGTTCAGAAGAAAGGGAGGCCATACCATCCTTACTTCTGCGCTGCTGCTGGTGGCGGCTCTGCCTTCAGAGCTGGGCTCCTGGCCAGCAGCCACCCCACTCCAGCTGCCCCGCTCTGAAGGCAGCACACCGCCAGCAGCAGCACAGACTTAAGGGTAGCAGGTCCACAACCTCCCCCCTACAATAACCTTGGGACCCTCCCAAACTCCTTTTTGGGTCAGAACCCCTACAATTACAACACCCTGAAATTTCCAATTTAAAGAGCTGAAATCATGACATTTACGATTTTAAAAATCCGATGACCATGAAATTGACCAGAATGGACCGTGAATGTGGTAGGGCCCTGCTCATAATTAAACGTGTGCTTTTGCCCCTCTGCACCAAGAGAGTCTGATACCGCTGATCTCATCCGCCTCCCTGCATCACGGTTATCCTTGCTCCTAAGGCAACCTCAGATTGCTGCCTTTCTGCTTAAGGCCTTGAATGCTTCCAGCGAGGGCAATTCCGTAGCATCTGTCATAGCTCCATAACTGTCCTCATCAGCTTCATTTTCATCAGACAGCTTGACACACATGGGCCCGTGTGTTCCTGTTTGCATGTGCATTACTGGATGCTAACGTTGATTTGGACGTGCACGTACACAAAATGGGGATCACCATGTGTACCCCTACTAGTGTGCCGGCAAACATGCCCCCATCTGCTGTTGAAAATCAGGTCCGGCTCATAGAATCACAGACCGGTTATCGTATATTATTTCACATTTATGGGTGGTAGCGCCTAACGGCCAGCCGCCTAGGGCCCTATTGGGGATGCTGCGATATAAACATATATATTGTTGCAGTCCCTGTCCCAAAACTGATTTATAGATCTCATTACGATCAGCTAGTCTGACCTGCGAGAAAGCTTGCTGTGTTCTCCCCTTGGAACTAAGGTTTCTCTGCTATACAT
Source organism: Sternotherus odoratus (assembly GCA_032164245.1). Classification (NCBI taxonomy): domain Eukaryota; kingdom Metazoa; phylum Chordata; order Testudines; family Kinosternidae; genus Sternotherus; species Sternotherus odoratus. The sequence continues at coordinate 6,301,517 of JAVMKO010000007.1, read as the reverse complement.
TTAAGGCCATTGTTATTTTTTGTTCTGTCACAATTGGCTCCGAAGAATAATCACTCTCTTCAAGCTGGAACATCCTTATGTGTATTTAATGGTAGGCTCATGTTTCAATTCACACGTCTTTTCTCCGGTTTGCTTCTCTATAACCCCTGCTCAGAGGTCAAGCCACTTAAACCTTTGATCATTTGCTTTGCCGACCCACTTTGGATTCTTCCAGCTGTTTGAAAGTCCCCGCCGCTGTCCTTTTCTTTCCCCAGTCCAGTGCCCCATGCTGCACACAGCTCTCAGCCTCCTAAGGGCATGACACTGCTTCCGCTGACGTCAGTGGGAGCTTTGCTATCCACTTCAATGGCAGCTGGACCAGACCTTGATACTGCAGTAATAGCTTTGTTTCCTGATAGTCCCCGACAGAGCACTCATCCGCGACAGATCACACTGCAGACTCATTTAATCTCTCTCCCCTAAGTCTCTCTTAGCTGCCTGGATTCTCCCATGCTGTACTTACAGCTTGCATTGCCCTGTTTCCTCTCCCCGCACAAACCACTTTGCTCGTCTGCTTATTAAACCTCCTTCCCCTCCACTTCTCTCTGTTTTAAAGATCATGATGAATTTTCACTATCGTAGATCTGTTGATTTTATGCCCAGAAGGAACCATTGTGACCCCCTAGTCTGATCTCCTGCACAGCACAGGCAGTAGAAACTAAGAAATGAAGAACACAAGAACATAAGAAAGGCCGTACTGGGTCAGACCAAAGGTCCATCCAGCCCAGTATCCTGTCTACCAACAATGGCCAATACCAGTGCCCCAGAGTGAGTGAACCTAACAGGTAATGATCAAGTGATCTCCCTTCTGCCGTCCATCACCCACCTCTGACAAACAGAGGCTAGGGACACCGTTCCTGACCCATCCTGGCTAATACATTCCTTGCACTCAACAACATGCAATTGAACTGCAGTGAGCTCAAAAGACATTCAGACCTGATGGGAAGATTCCGACGACCATCAACATTTTGAAAGCCATGCAAGGAGCACAGACACCAGTTTCCATTCATTCCAAGGGGCCCGGGTGTTCAAATCCCCTCGCCTGTGTGACACTGATAGTTTACTGCACTAGTGTGAGTGAAGTGTGCATGTGCCTGTCCACCTTGCCTGGGAAGCAGCTACCAGCTTAGGGTGACCAGAGAGCAAATGTGAAAAATCGGGACAGGGGATGGGGGGTATTAGGGGCTTATATAAGAAAAAGACCCAAAAATCGGGACTGTCCCTACAAAGTTAGATCACCCTATTCCACCTACAATGTAGCTATACCCTTAGTCTCACTGTGTCTCGCTTCCCCGGCTGTAAAAGGGGAAGTGCACAGCCCTACCTCACAGCTATATTGAGAGGATGAATATATTGTCAATGATTCTGAAGTGTTTGGATGCTGCAGTGAGAGGGCCAGATAAGTCTCATGAGCTAGCTCAGCATTCCTCAAAGTTTTTCAGCTGCAGCCCCTTCCCACGGTCCAGCGTCCATCCGCGGCCCTCCGGGGTATGTCCGCCAAAATGCCACCGAATAGTAAGCTTTTGTTTTCTGCGGCGGCATTTTGGCGGGACAAAAATAGACCACTTGGGAGTTCGGCGATGTCCGATGAGAGATCGGCCTCGGTGTTGGGGTCTCACGCTTCCCTGGCGGTGCGCGCACCCCACTTTGAAGACCGCTGAGATAGATATATAGATATCTCCTCCCCAGAGAGGTGTTTATAAACCATAACCACGTCACTGTCTAAACTTCACTTCAATAAGATAAACAGGCTGAACTGCTCAGAGCATGTAAAGCATGTTTTTCACTTCTGAAGTATTGACTTCCTCTCCTATTTTGATATTGTTAAGGGTTTTTCCACCTTTCTCCCCCTTGGGGGTTGTTTACAAACAGGTTTATAGTAGACTGAGCAATGCTCCTTTAGGAAATAAAATCAGTCCCTCCTATCAGAGGGACATCGTAGCATAACCTGCTCTTCTGTTTTTATAGTAATTGCATGATCTGTCTTATAGATCTGTCCCAAGAAAACACACCGTGAAGAGCAGTGCTGGGCGCATCATACTGATATCAAGATACAATGGACCGGCTTCTCCAGTCTGGCCAAGATGATCATGTAATCAAAGATTGCAGTTTGATGTATACAGATGTATAAAGACTGCATTTTGATGTATACAAACATACCAGGGGCAGAGTTAAGGTGACAAGGACACCTGTAGTCTGGCATTTCTTAACTTTTGAGTATTTGACTTCGCAGCCTTAGCAAGGTTCTTTTGCCTTTAGTTTCCGCCCCCTGGCTTCATCTAGTTTTGTCTGCCTGTAGTGCATCCGTGAGACACAATTTCTCTGCATATTCCACTAAACCTTAACAAAGCCCTGGCTGGGATGACTTAGTTGGGTCCTGCTTTGAGCAGGGGGTTGGACTAGATGACCCTTCCAACCCTGATCTTCTATGATTCAAAATGGCCACATGCCTTCACTGGTAAAAATACCATGTCTTTCCCCTCATGGTAATTAATGCACGTGAGCTATCCTGAGATAAAAACACAGGGAAGATGAGGCACTTCCATTCGATCACAGGGTAAAATTGCCAAGGTGAATCATGGATCAGGCATAGCGCTGACCTCGCCTCATTTACCTCACCAAATGTGCTTGGTCTTCTCTGTGGTTTACCTCAGGGGAGCTCACAAGCATTAGGTGCATTTCTTACCTCAGGGTAACTTTCTTAGCAGCGAAGGCCAGGCCTGGGAGTAGCAGTAAAGTCCAGCAGTAAAGCTCCAGCAGTAAAGCCAAACACTCTATTAATTGCACTCCATTGGAGGCAGAGCAGAAGGTATTATCTCAAAGTGTACCATTCAGGGTGTTTCATCTGCTGTCTTCTATTTTGTGGTGTCAAGATTTGGAAGAAGTACCTGATGCTAGCAAGCCCTTTCTGTCAAAGAAAATGGGTAAAACCTTGCCATTCCCCTCAGGGTCTGTTCTCACACCGCCCAAGGCAAACTTTCCCAGGGTGACCGCTTGCCTTCGGGCAACATACCATTTAGAACGTAGCCAGCTGGGCTTACTCAGCCCCACTGAAAGATCGACGGTGCTGCGTGCTAGTAAGAAAAAGAAAATAAAAGAGGATAGCTTTAAATTTAACTCGCCACTTGTGTCCTTAAAGATAAGACCATTGCCTTCCCCTTGCAACTTCTTTGAGTCTGCTGGATTTCTGCAGGAACAAGATACAGCCATGAAACAGTTTTGAGGAGCAAAGGTACCCGCCATGACAGGTCAGGAACTGATGTTGTGTCACTTACTATCAAAATGGGAGGGGTTTTCAGCTTTTTCACTCTCCCCTTGTTTCCAAAGGTGTATTTTACAGACAAGTGTCACTCCACCTTAACGTCTGACTATTAACAGTGTGGATAGAAGCTGCTTTAAAACTGTTGTACTGTTCTGCCGTCAAAAGCCCAGCCCAGCTGACATGAGCTACAGCATTGGTTCTCAAAGTGGGGGTCGGGACCCCTCTGGGGGTCGTGAGCCAGTTCTGTGGGGGTCGCAAGCCCCTGCTGCCAGCAGCCGGCCCTGAACAATGCCGCTGCCGCGGGCTGCTGGCATCCGGCCCCTGCTGCTGCAGGCAGCCCGTGCCCCTGCCATGGCGGGCTGCCAGCGCCCCCATAAGGCTGGTCCTGGCCGTGGCTCCTGCCGCGGTAGGCTGCTGGTGGCCCCGCGAGCCCAGTCCCAGCTCCTGCCGTGGCGGGCTGCTGGCGGCCCCGCGAGCCTGGTCCGGGCCCTGGCTCCTGCTGCGGTGGGCTGCCGGCACTGCCACGTGCCTGACCCGGTCTCTGCAGAGATGGGCTTCCGGCGCCCCCGTGAGCCCGGCCCCTGCCATGGTGGGCTGCTGGTACCTCCATGGGGCTGCTGGAACCCACCCCCCACTGGCCTCGGGGGGCTTCTGGAACCCCCCCTCAATCTGACCCCTGCCCTGGGGGGGCTGCTGGAACCCCCCCATCCCAGCCCCTGCCGCAGTGGGCTGCAGGCATGCCCCCCCACCTGACCCCTAGGGGGGGTCACGCTTAGAGGCCCGGTGTGGGAAAGGGGTCACCACTACAAAAAGTTTGAGAACCACTGAGCTACAGCGAGTGTCAGCTATCTTGTGATCGGTCACAGGCTCAGGCCACACTCATTGATTTTAAAAAAGCAGCGTCGTTGGAATCTGTAAACAGAGAGTTCCCCTGACATGGGGGTGGATCTTTATTTTAATCCTTTCCAAACCACAGTGAAATGTCGCCATGATCTCAGATGTGCTAAACCCTGAGGTGTCTGCCTCAAAGTCCTGGCAAAGCAAAATAAAGATACAGAAATCATGTTTATTTATCTACACCCGGCAGGAGAGACCATCAAACTAGCCAAACTATCTCTGGATTTCTCCCCAACCTGAGGAAAAGGTACTGTTTATATACACTCCTTATTTCCCATCATGCCTTGCCAGAAACTAGGACTACAAACATGGTTGCCATGCTGGATTACATTTCCCAGCCTACCGTGCTTTCCTAAAAAGAACTAGATAAGTTAATGGAGGATAAGTTAAAGTCATGGAGGACAGGTTCATCAATGGCTACCAGCCAGGATGTGTAGAGACTCTGTCCCTAGCCTCTGTTTGCCAGAAGCTGGGAATGGGCAAGAGGGGATGGATCATTTGATGATTCCCTGTTCTGTTCATTCCCTCTGGGGCACCTGACATTGGTCATTGTCAGAAGACAGGATACTGGTCTAGATGGACTTTGATTTAACCCAATATTCTTATGTTCGTATGTTCTGTTCCTAGTTCTGCGAGAAACTGACTGGAACTACTACAACAGTGGATCTCAAACTTTTATATTGGTAACCCCTTCCACACAGCACTCTGAATGAAACTCCCCGTATCAATTAAAAACATTTTAAAAACATTTAACACTATTAAACATGTTGGCAGCAAAGCACAGCTCAGGGATGGAGGCTATCAGCTCACAACCCCCATGTAACAACCTTGCAACCCCCAGTTTGAGAGCCCTGCACTCAGACCTGGTTTAATTCCCCATGACTGAGGAGCCAGTGGTGTTACCAGTTTAGAGTCGTTTGCATGGGGACACAGCAGAGATTTATTTTCTAAATGTATCATAATTTCCCTGAGCTGTTTATATTCCCGAGCCTGCAGACTCCAAGCCAGTTCCTGTCTTCTATGCGTGGAATTTAAATATGAGTCTCTATTTCCTCTTGTAGTAACATATTGCTAAAACTGTAGTTAATCCATCCGTGTCTTTCCTTGTTTATCAGCTAGTTCTGTCGTGCCTCCATTAAGTTAAAGTTCATAAAGTTCATTTCTGAAGCAAATTCCTTTCCTGAGCTGGTTGGGGAATTTTATACCAAATGTTTTAAGCTAGAGCACATCTTTTCCAAAGACATCCCATCTTGAATGAAAGACTTCAAGGGACATAGGCCACGCTTACACAATGGGGGACTGTGTCTGGAGAAGCCATGACTCTGAAAAAGGTTTTGGAGGTCCTAGTCGATAGTGAGGTGAATGTGAGCTCCTAGTGTGATGCTGTGGCCAAAAGAGCTAATGCAATCCTGAGATACATAAACAGGGGACTCTCAAGTAGGAGCAGAGAGGTTATTTTACCTCTGTATCTGGCACTAGTGTGCCTACTGCTGGAATCCTGTGTCCAGGTCTGGTGCCTACAATTCAAGAAGGATGTTGATAAATTGGAGAGGTCCAAAGAAGAGTCACGAGAATGATTAAAAATTTAGAAAACCTGCCTTATAGTGGTAGACTCAAGGAGCTCAATTTATTTAGCTTAACAAAGAGAAGGTTAAAGGGCGATTTGATCAGCCTAGAAGTACCCACATGGGGAACAAATACCTTCAGTCTAGCAGAGAAAGGTGTAACACAATTCAATAGCTGGAAGCTGAGGCTAGACAAATTCAGACTGGAAATAAAGCACAGATTTTTAACAGTCAGAGTAATTAACCACTGGAACAATGTCCTGGTTGATTCTCCATCACGGACAATTTTAAAATCCAGATTGGATGTTTTTCTAAAAGATCTGCTCTAGGAATTATTTTTGGGGGAAATCTATGACTTATGTTAAACAGGAGGTCAAACTACATGATCACAATTGTGCCTCTGACTTTGGAATCTACGAAGCACCACATCCTTTTGTAAATTATTACAATGCGTAATTACCTGCAACATTTTGAAACATATTTTTAGTCTGAATTTATCTAGCTTTAGCTTCCAGCCAAAAGATCTTGTCAAACTTTAGTTGATAGATTAAGGGCTCTCTGCTTTCAGAAATCTTCCTATGCAGATAATTATAGACTGTGATCAAGACACCTCCTGAGTTCGAGATCATAGGTGATGTCTGAATTCTCAGCACAGGAGGTATGGCATTTAATTACGGGCAGAGTCACTCAGAACTCTCCTGCAATTTGCACCATGTCTTGCAAAGTCTGGTAAGCCTGGAGGTACTCAAGATGAAGGTGTTATCTTCATGACAATCTCAGTATGCTTTGCCACTCTGGCCCCAAGCAGCTGGAAAAATGGCTAAGTAGAATAGGGTGCCTCTCAAACATAAACTAGGGTAACTAGAGCCTTAAATGAGGGGCCCTGCTCAGGGTACAGCCTTGTCTATTCCCTTTCATATGAAGTCCAGCCATAGATGCTGACACTGTTATCCCCTGAATAGAGCTGGCTGGGAATGGGGTTTTCCACAGAAAATGTTGAGGAAAAACCAAAAGAAAATTCCTTTTTTGGCTCTGTGGAAAATTTCAACTTTTCATTGACAGCAAAACAGAACAAAAATCTTGGCCAAAACCCAGAGGCTTTCAGTTTGGGGCCAAAAACTTTAGTTCTTTGAGTTTTCAGGTTCTCAACACAAACTCAATCTTTCCCGGGGCAAGTAGCCACTTCAGAAAAAAACGGTCACGTGAAAACCCCAATTTTCCATCCAAAACAGCCAGCGGGAAGTTTTTAGGCACCCCTACTCCTGAGCCTCTTCAGAAAGGTGTCCAGGGACTTTGGCTCAACCCTGAGGACAAATCCAAAGGGCAAGAACAAAACAAGGAACAGCTTTATGGCAAACCCAAAACTATTCCTCCCAGCCCTGAGTACAATTCTCTGATGTCTACTGAAGGAACAGCATCCCCGGCCAAATCTGGTAACACACAAGCTTAGGTGCTGACTCGTGGGTGCTCCAGGGCTGGAGCACCCCCAGGGAAAAATTGGTGGGTACAGAGCACTCACCGGCAGCTCCCTACCCCCCCGCCGCTGCTCACCTTCGCTGTGCCTCCATCTCCTCCCCTGAATGCGCCGCCGGATCCTGCTTCTCCCCCCTCCCTCCCAGCGCTTGCTGCGCAAAACAGCTATTTTGCACAGCTGGGAGGGAGTGGGGGAAGTGGGGGAATGTGGCACGCTCAGGTGGAGGAGGTGGGGCCGGGGCGGGGATTTGGGGAAGGGGTCCAATAGGGGCTGGGAGGGAGTGGAGTTGGGGCAGGGACTTTAGGGAAGGGGTTGGAATGAGGGTGGGGAAGGGTTGGAGTTGGGGCAGGGCCGGGGGTATAAGCACCCCTCGCACCAGGGGAACTTGGCACCTATGGACACAAGTGCATGTCAATTTTCTATAGGTACTGATGTGTTCTTTATTATAAGCCACCAGGCATCATATAATTTTCTGGAAATAACTAAAGCATGATATCCCATGTAACATTTGGCCTCGGAGCTGTTTGGACATGACTATATATATTTTAAATAGAAATCCTTTGTAATATTGAACTCTATGCCAGATGGGAGATTTCAAACCCTGCTGTTTCATCAGATGTCATGTATGGCCCTCATATGTTGTCCTGTTTCATTTTAGAATAGGAAAAAAAAGCTAGACGTGTTTGGTTTCATTAAAGCTGTAGGTTTGGGTACCGCTGCCTATTCCAAATGTCCCCATAAAATACACTGGAATTTTATTTTTTCAATGTAAAATCATCAGAATTCAGTAAAAATAAAAGAAACTTTTTCTATTTTCTATTTTATTGTTAGCCAAGAAAGATTCTTTTTGTGGCATACAAAAGAGCAGCAATAGCTCATGTTTAAAGGCTTCTTGGCTAGCAACAGGTTATGGAGCGAGCTCTCTGTTATGTTCAGAGCATATACAGAAAGACGTTAGATAAAAGCATAAATATTATTGCTGGAAGGCTGCAATGTAACACAACTTTATTTCTTAGAATTCTGAACAGTAACACACCAGAATCCAAAAACAGAGAGAGAGAAAACAGGCTGCTCCCCCAAGCAGAGATGCACAACTCACCATACCTTCCTTTAAACTGGCTCTTTCCAGATTGACTCTGGTCACGTGATTTCCTACAGAGCCCTCACCTGCCGTGAAAAGCTGCCTCCTTCCATCCCCCCCCCCAACTCTTAAAGTGATACCTTGCAATTCCCACACAGTCCTCCATACTCCACACTCTCCACAGGTGTAGTTTGGTCTTTGTCTCCAACCCTGTCCTGAGAGGTGTGCTGGAAAAGCCCTGCACCCTGGTGCAGCTGTGATTATGTCAATGCAGGACTGGGGTATCAGGCTGACAGTTTGCAAAGCGACTTGGAATTTTGGGAGCTAACTAAAAAAGGGTCTGATTTTCAGAGGGTGGGTGCCAACCATCCTTTAGGGCATAACAGTATGGGGTGCCCAAATTTCTACCTGGGTCACTTTGGCCTTTTAATTTCGAGTGCCCCCCTTTCTAGCTTCACTTCCGCATTTCTTTTCCTCTGCTCCTACGAACCCCTCTCTGATTCACTCTGCATGGTTTGCTTCCTTAGTATCTCTCACGGCACTCGCTCTCTCCTCTCACTCTACGGACCTCTTCCAGCCTTAAGCCACGGTGGGGCTGTAACTGTGAAACCCCTTACTCAGGCCCAAGTCTTCATCCCTTCTCCAAGGGGCTGAGATTGTCCTCCAAGACCCCAGAGCTCCCTCAAGGGAGCTCCTTTGCCTCTGTTCCTGGCTTTCTGCCTCTGCCTTCACTTTATTCTCCACCCTGCAGAGCCTGCTGGGACAGGCTCCAATGCTGGGACTGCAGCACAAGCTGTGGCCGTCCGGGAACCTCCTTTTTAGATTCACACACTCAGCTTCCAAAGCCGGAGGGCACCACTGTGATCAGATGGTCACTGTGCTGCCTGACACGGCTGCCTGAGACGTCCAGCTGACAGGAGGGACAGAACTCAGATCTGGCCTCCAAAGCTGCTGCTTCAACACAAGACCCTCCCTGCCCACGAGTGGCTATCTGTGTTCAGCTTCTGACATGCACACTGGCAGTTCCAATCCCATCCAGCAGGGGGCAGTGATCCACATGCACACTCCAGCTTGTAAATTATGGTGTTTTATGATTAGCTAATCTATATCCTCTGATTTATCAGTCTGGAAACTGATAACGACCCAGCCAGCTTTCTCTCTCCTCGGTGTGATGTTCATGATACTCATTCGTCCCGCTGAGGCTATGACCTGGTTTTTTTCCCTCTTATGTGCGCCCCTCCCATCTCATTCCATCCTCCAACTCTTCCGCCATGAATTCCTTATACATCTTCCTTCCACTTCCTGCTAGTCTCTCCCTTAGAGCGGGGGAAGAACCAGTTTTTGTTTTTTTTTGGGACCCTCCATGATTTTGATTTTTTCCCCCCTTTCCCCAAAAAGAATAATAATAATAAAAAATCAAACTGTCTCACACACTTAAATCCTTCAAAACAAGTAATTTTGTGCTCATCGAAATGAAACAGTTTGATAACATCCAAATGGTTAGCTCTGTTTTTAGACTTTGATATGATATCTTTATTTTCTTCTTTGTACGTTAATATCAAACGAAAAACATGGAAACAAAAACATTTCAAACCAGAATATTGACACATTCGGTTCTGAAAAAGCCTCGTCGACCTTCCCAAAGCACAGGTTTTTCTTTTAAAATACCATGGCCATCAAAATGGACCCGTTTCCACAAAATGGTCTGCTTTTGGCTATTTGGTGTTGTCCAACGGAAACCTCTGGAAATGTTCCAAACAGCTCCATTTCCCTTCCCCTCCCTTGTTTTCTCTTTCCCACTTTACTGTGTTCACCACCCTCTGCACTGCAGTGCTGTTCCCTTCCTGGGTCTGACTGCTGCGTTCCTAAGCACCGTTCTTTACTGCAGGGAGAGATGACTGGCTAGCAGCATGCCACTGTATTTTGTGGATTGATTTAGTCTGGGGGATGCCTCATGCTTCGGTGACATACCGTATTACCAAGCCCCAGGAAGCCAGCTTTGCTCCCAGTTTTAAGGCTGCAGATATTTCTCACAAAAGCATCAAAAGAATTTCTCGTCAAACTAAAGGAAGTCCAACAGAGAGTCTGAAAGACTGGAAATTTCCCCTGACAGTTGTGCGAGCATTTACACCAGTGCAGGGAGGGTGTGCAATGCATTCTGATTTGGTAACACATTCGGTATTGGTGTTAATGACCACACAAGGGGCAGGGCAACAGAAGATGAGGCACTTTGGATAACTCCAGGCTGTGGGGGGGAGGGGGGGGGATCCTGCTGTGGGAGGGAGCTTTTGGGGGTGTGTGGAGTTTGGTGGAGGCAGGGAAGGGGTATTCTGGCTTCTCTTAGTCTCTCCTTGGAGTCAGACAGCTCCTATTGCTTCCTCTCTAGTACTATTAGTGACTGGGGGAGCACTCTAGTAAGTCAGAATGCTCACGAACCTGTATGTTGAAGGGTCACCAGCACTAGCCACCGGACATTACTTGCACAGCTATTCACGCATACCTCACCCCTCGCCAGCAGGAAACCATCCCATGGGACCCACCTGGGACAAGACACAAGCTAATGCTGAGGGGATAATCCTGGACATGGAGAGAGGAACTGGGGAGCTGAGACACTGAGACGGGCCTGGAGGTGACAGTAGACAGCAGATCAGACGTGGTGGTTGCCTGAAACAGGATCAACCAAAAGGTCAATTTTTGGTTGCCTGAAACAGGGTCAACACTTCCAGGGCACCCTCACACGGACAACACTGCTGGCTCCCTGCCTCGCTTTCCCTCTGAGGGGTTCCCATAAATAATCCTCATCTGGTGTCTTCAACAGAGCTACAGTGATCTACACCAGCTGGAGATCTGACCTGATGGGCCTGTTTTCACTTACACTAAGGCCCCTTTATACCACTGCAAATGGGCCAGAGAGCGGTGTGAATTACAACGCCATTTTACACTGGCATGGGACAGGCTGTCTTTGGCCATGGCTGGAGCTTCCTTGGAGTTAGGATACAAATATTAATGATACTATGACAAATGTGACAGACCCCAGTGTAAATTGCAATCAGCTCCAATGCCCCACAGGTTCCTGGACGCAGAGCATTATCTGAAAACATCTTCATCAGAGATGTCGGCGCGTCACTCGTTTCATAACAATGCGACTCCGACGCCAAATCGTCGGAAAGAGAAACACGGCTATTCTCAGCCTCCTCTGCTAAGATAGCCAACAGCAAGCAAAGGCATTCTTGTGCTCCGTCTTGCATGACTGCTAATTGTTACCGCAAGGTCATTTCAAGCAGTTTGAAAGCAGCTGTGCTTCTCCCAGCTAGATTGCAAAGACACCCTAAATAGAAAGCAGGCTGTTACAAAAAAGCCTTGGCAACAAAAGGCCCCTGATGACAATAGAATAAGACAACTAGTTAGATCAGTTTGGGGATTCCATATTGACCTTGAGGAGTCTAACTTGCTCATGGCTAATTGAATGGATGCTGAAAATGCATTCTGACAGTATGAGCCATCAAAACTGCACACGTTGTTATAAAGAGAAGGCGTGAGAAAAATAACCACTACTGTATAGTCAGTCTATTGTAGATACTGTATCTGCCTCTGAAACAACGCTGCTGAGTTACAGCATTGTCTTTTGCACAGTATTAGCTAGCTCTGAGGAGAAAAACAACAGTTATTCCTGTCTGAACAGAAGATGGCTCTGCTACCTTCTTCAGAGTATGGTATGCAGTACACTGGATACAGGTCATGTAATTTATCTGAATGATACGGGGGGAGGGCTTTTCTACTATTATATCTTGTGTAAGTCCACAAGCTGAAACCGCAAATGGGAATTTAGTTTGCACTCAGTTGCTTGTTAAAAGCTATTGACACCCCTTTCCCTGATTGTGAATGGTGAAGGTGTCTAACACCCCAGCCGTGGGACCACTGATGTACGCGAGTATCTTTATGAATATGAGTAGAGGTTAATGGGACTATTTTAAGTCACTCATAGGTGTAAATGTCTACAGGATCATGAATAAAGTGTGCAAATATCCTATGTATATTTCCTAGTACTCGGACGCTAACCATACCTACCAATCCACACCATTGTTGAAGGCCCTTGTGACAGGATGCATACCCCACACTAGGCAGGAAAGAAAATCCTGAGACCCAGACTGGAGACCTGTTGCCTACAGTGGACTGGCTGGAGTCGGAGTCCCAGGGAGTTACCTGCACAGAGGTGCTCAGTGACCCAAATGTCATCAGGACTGTGGCTTCAGGAAGCCCGGTAGGAAGTGACCCAGGGAGTTGGGATGAGTGGTATCTCCCACCCATGTAAGATCAGCATGTTCTGGTTTGATTCCCTGCTGACCCACTGGCAGACCACTTCACCACTGCTAGGGCCCTGGGTTGGGACCCGGTGGAGTTGGGTGGGCCCAGTCCCCCTACCCTGGCTGCCACCCCCTTTGGCGATGATCCCAGGTTTGGCCATTAGACCACACTGCCCTGCCCTTCAGGGCCTCTATATTGACTATGACACTAGGCCATGCTGCCCTGCGTTTGTGGGTGGCCATATTGTCTCAGGCCATTAGGCCACACAGCCCAGAACCCAAGGACTGATGCTTTGACTCTGGCCATTGGGCTGCACTGTTGTGAGGTCCAGGAAGTCTGGTAGACAGTAACTGTGGCATCAGCACACCCACAATCCACCCCGAAGGGAGACAGGGTGTGCACACACCACTACAGCTCTGTCGATGTGCCACCTACCAAAGCCAATACTTATAGACATGACTTTGAAGAAAAGATTTCAAAATGGGAGTGTAGCAGGGTGGCGACTCACCCCTGCGGCGCCTCCTCCTGGTCTGTCTGGGAATTAAATCACCAGCATCCGGAGCGCCCTCTGCAGGCTGATGTCCCGCTTGCTGCTCTGGCCCCGTGTCCCTCCCGGACCCCGGTGCCCTCTTACCAAGGGTGCTGCACCCTGCAGTACCCCCATGGTCTCAGGGTCTCTCCTCCCTGGGGAACCCTCCACCCTCTATCCCCACCTTGCCTCAATCTAGGCAACTGCCAGTCACCACTTGCTCCCGTTCACTGAGGCAGACTGCAGTATAATTGCCCCTCATCACAGGCAAGGGGGGTTGGCCTGCTGCCTCTCTCTATAGCTATGGGCTGCCCCCTGCAACCCCAGTACCCCTTTGTTAGGCCTTCCCCTAGGCCCTGCAGCCTGGGGGTTTCTAGACTGGAGCTTCCCCAGCTCCTCCTGCCTTGCCCCAGCCCTGCACTGCTCTAGGTACCTTGCTCAAGCTCCCAGCAGCCAGGCCTGTCTTCCCCTGCAGACAGAGGAGACTCTTTTTCAGGCCCCTGCCTCTCAGCCCTTTCATAAGGGCCTGGTCTGTTTGGGGCATGGCCACCCAGCTGAGCCTACTTCCCAATCAACCCAGCTTCCCTCTCAGCCTGGGAGCGCCTTGCCCCCAGCCATAGCCCTTCCCAGGGCTGTTTTAAACCTTCTCCACTGGAGTGGGGCAGTAGCCCTACTACAGGAAGTTTAAGTTGGGCTCCTAGAGCTATATCTAAATACCTCAATGAGTGCTGGGATTTACAAATGTATCGAGTGGCTTCCATTGACCTCAGTGGGAGGCAGTGAATCCTCAGGATATTGATGTAGTCACTAAGTAAGGTTTTAGGGTTTCTTGACCAACAGCTTCAGAAAATCAGCTTTAGTCTCTATCACCTGGTGCTCTCAAAAAGCGTCCTTCAGAGACAGCGCTTCAAAAAGGTACATATAGTTACCGCTCCGTGGATTATGAAGCCAGAAGGGATGAGAACATCTAGTCTCACCTCCTATATAACAAAGGCCAGAGATCTTCACTGAATTAATTCTTGTCTGAATCAAAAAACATCTACTCTCTCCAGTGATGGGGAATGCACCACAACCCTCGGTAAATGTTCCAATGGTTAATTACTCCTGCTGTTAAAAATACATACCTTTTTTTTTCTAGTCAACATTTTTCTAGATTCAACTTCCAGTCACTGGATCTTGTTAGACCTTTGTTTGCTACAAGCAAGAGCCCTCTCTTGTCAAATTTCTCTTCCCCGTGTAGCTACTTACAGACTGTGATCAAGTTACCCCTTAGCCATCTCTCTGTTAAACTAAAGACATTGAGCTCCCGGAGTCTATCACGACAAGGCAGGTTTTCTAATCCTTGCATCATTCTCATGGCTCTTCTCTGAACCCTCTCCAATTTATCTGCTTGACACCAGAACTGGACACAGCATTCCAATAGCGGTTGCACCAGTGTAAAATACAAAGGTAATATAACCTCGCTACTCTTGCTCAACAAACATTGCCCCGTTTATGCATCCAAAGGGTACTGCAAACGAAGGCATTGTCACTGCATTGAAACATCCAGTGTTTTCATTGTTTCTCCCCACTGGCCTGGTGATCTCAAAGCTTTTCCACTTGTCACAAGCAAGCTCCTATTACTTCCATGGCTTAAGAAACAAGAAACTCAGGTTACAGATATAAGATCTCTAGGCTCCCCGGGTGTGTTTATAATAGATACACTCAGGATGTGTTTGCTGCACTACAAAGTGAAATCAATAAAGAAAAAAAATTAGCTGCTTCCACCTACTTGGGTTATTACCACCAGTCCTGTCGGCTCTTGCAATGTCAGGACACTGACAAGCACAGGACACACAGTCACCCCCGATACAGTCAGCTCAGCTCTGTCATCTGTTGATGGGACATAAGACAGGGCCTGTGGGAAGGGAGGTAGGCCTTGAAATGGGCCGATACCAAGGTTGGTTTCCTTGCAGACTCACGAGAAAGGAATCCAATCTGTGTTCCCCATGCTGCCCAAACCCAGTTCTACTGGGTGTTGCAGCCGGCCACCGGCCAGATTTGTGCCGGAGGTATTTAAAAGATTAGAGCTAAATCACATCATGCATGTGTTTGAGCAAAGGGCCATCGTCAGAGAGGGCAAGACGGGTGGGTTCTCTATGACGGACAGAAAGATCTCTCACAAACCTAGGACTCAGAAGAGCCACGTTCAATTGCCTGCTCCACCCCAAGCCTCCTACCCAATCTTGGTTAAGTCAATTCGTCTCTCTGTGACTCGGTTTCCCATCTGTAAAAGGGGATCACAGCAGTCACCTGCCTCACAGGGTGTTGTGAGGGCAAATGCATTAAAGATTGCGAAGGGCTCAGATACTGTGGCGATGGAGGCCGTAGTAGAACTGTAGTGAGAGAGCAAATACTCAGCTGTATTTTTTTCCTTTAAAGTTTACTGATACTAATTTTGCTGGTCCCCTTTATTCCTAAAGTAGACAGAACCCCTCTTGCAGGGCAATTTACTACACTGATTAACAGTCTCCCAGGTCAGGTAAGGGTCACGTGATCAGAAAGAAGCCCCCCCCTTTCTTCAGCATGAAGGTTAGAACGCTGCAGGGAAATTCAGCTCCCAGAATAAAACTGAGAAACCCTGCAGGAAACAGAGCCAGGAAATTGTCAGGCCCTAAGCGATCTAAGGTTATTCTGCACCAATCCTGCAAAGCAATGGACAAGTTAAAGCAAGGAGGAAAGAAAACAAAATTCCGAATCTTAATGAAAGCTGAAAATCTGGAAACACCAAGCCTGCTGGTGTGAACCCCACAATAGCTGTTTTTGAAGCTCTCAGCACAATGTATCAAAATATAAAGGCTAACGACTTCTAAACGATGCTGAAAAGGTACAGCTCACGGAATGAGAGAATACGACCGTTTGATAACTGACTGACACTTTCAAAGCTCTTCGAACCGCGCGGACTTAGCAATAGCAATGTTTGTAACCCCATCGCGATGACACTCATTGAAAACCAATCTAAAAGGGCAAGCTACTTGCAGAGCGACTGTAGAGAGAGCCTGATTATTACATTTTTTTACTGTACCGATCTGATTCGAAAGAATATTATAGTGATGTCTGCCAGCATCGTTAGAGTTACAGCTCTATCAGCATTTCCGCTCTAAAGCCCTGTTTTCAGGAGTTTATAACTCAGCCATAAATATTTATATAGGACAGATTCCTGGTAGGTAGGAGTCTTGAAGGCTGAGCTACATGAAACAGAAATAATGTGCTTCCTCAGACCTACTGATGAGTTACTCTGTGTCTGGCTGCCGAGAGTATTAATAAAGTCACCGCGACCTGGCATCTGATGATACCACAGGAGCCCATGTAGGCACAAAGCAGTGCCCCTGGTGACACCGGTGCCCACTTTTACAAATCCCATATGCATCCGATGTGCTGAGTTCTCCTCTGCTTGATGGTCGCAGGTCCTGGGCAGAGCGGGTCCGAAGACGAGAATTGCATTTGGGAGACAGAAACGTCTCAAACCAGCCAACAGCCTAGTGGTTAGGGCCCTGAGGAGGAAAACCCAGGTTCAAGGCCTTACTTTGCAGCAGCGACTTGAGTCTGGATCCCCAAGTGGTCTAACCGCCGGGTGATAGCGCAAGTGTCCGATTTAATTAGCCACAGAAAGTGGAAGAACTCCATGAAAAGTTTCAACGACTCAGCATTTCCCAGCAAAAGCCATTTCAGCAAAAAATTCCCTTCCAGCTCCGGACCTGAACGTCCTGCATTGAGGTCTCTCTCTGGACTCCAGCCCCACACCTCTAATCTCAGGATTCCCAGCTGTTGTTAGGGCTTGGAAGTGGTGCAGCCTTTTCTGAGGTGAACCGCGTAGTGGGGTCAGAAAGAACACCACATGGACACCTTCGCCACGCCCAGGTCTGGAAGGCGACTATCGCCCACTAATGCAGGTGTGGTCCCAATTGTACATGACGAGATGTGCTCATGTTGCGTTCCGGATGTGGAAACCCTCAGGATGAAACTCTCAGCACACCAGACAGTTGTTAGGGGATTGTGGTGGGTAAAACACTCTTTGTCACAGCAGCCAAACCTGGACCAAGGTTCCTTGGTACTGCAAAGAAACTGCGCTTTTTGAGGCCTTTGTGATGGAGATGTGGAAACTTGGACTAAGGGGTTTCCCAGTGATGGAGACCAGGGCCCGAGAAGGAGCATGGAAGTGTTTTGAACCCAAGTGCAGAGTTAGACTATCACGATTTGACACAACAAATCCTGCGTCGTAGCAGGGGGTCAGACTAGGTGACCCTTGTAGTCCCTTCTAACTCTACGGTTCCATGGTCATGACAACTTGCTCTTAAAATGAGCAGTGGAGAGAGAGCCATAGCTGGGAAGATTGTTAGCAAACTCCCAAAGATGCTTTCGGAGCCTCATTTCAAGGCAGTCACAACTTGGTGAAATATGAAACAAGAATCAAACAACGATAAACACTAAATTACTCAGAGGATCCCTAAGGCAACAGCTTGCAATTCAAATGTTCTTAGCTCCCAGCCTATTCTATCGACTGTGATCACTGACAAAAGGATCAAGGCTCATTCCATGTTCTCCTCATTATCGTCCTTCGTGCTGTTCCCAGGGGCCTCCACCAGAGTACAGCTTGGGACATAAAAGGCAGGGGTTCATTTTTATGGATTTTTTTATGATTTGTATGACTGAGCAGGGCCCCAGCATGCTGGGCATCCAGCTCAGGAACGATAGCCCCTTCACGGATGAGTTTGCAATCGAAACAGACGGGACAGACACAGGCTAGAAGAAGAAACAAGCACAGCATGGAGGGGCGGCTTTCCCGGGTCACCCAGCCAGTCAGTGACACCGCTCGGAAAAGATGGAAAGTTTCCTGACTCTCACGCCAGAGCCTTTATCCAAACTTTATCCAAAGTTTCCAAATTTTGGGACGGGAAAACTCTGCTGGTTTCAAGACTAAAAGCAACCTTCAGACCGTGCCACAAGCTGAATTTGGATACTTTCTCCGGGGTCTCATGTTTCCACAACGGGTTCTTTTTTTGTGTTGGACAAAACCAGGATTATAATGGGGCTTTCTGTAAGACTGAGGAGAAGGTGGAACTAGGCAGATTCTGCTTCTGTATAATACCCACACGTCTCTTGTTTTTCTTCCGTGACTCACAAGTCGCATTGGCTTGAACAAAAAAAGGACTGACCTGCTGTAGTGTGTTCCTTTGCTGTGCATAGTAAAGATATGGCTTTTCTAATGGCATTCTGGAAAGCTAATGTTATGTAGGGGTCACCAAATGAAGTTAATAGGCAGCAGGTTTAAAACAAACAAAAGGAAGTATTTTTTCCACACAACGCACAGTCAACCTGTGGAACTCCTTGCCAGAGGATGTTGTGAAGGCCAAGACTATAACAGGGTTCAAAAAAGAACTAGGTAAGTTCATGGAGGATTGATCCTTCAATGGCTATTAGCCAAGATGGGCTGGGATGGTGTCCCTAGCCTCTGTTTGCCAGAAGCTGGGAACGGGCAACAGGGGATGGATCACTTGATGATTACCTGTCCTGTTCATTCCCTTTGGGGCACTGGACTGTGTCAGAAGACAGGATACTGGGCTAGATGGATCTTTGGTCTGACCCAGTGTGGCCTCTCATTTGTTCTTATGTAAAAGATCAAATCTAATTTCAGCTATAAATGTTGAGAAATATTTGCATTGCCTCAACAGAGATCAGGCTTCTGTCCTGCTAGGTGCTGTACAAACACTAAGTGAGACTACCTTACTCTGAACAGCTTACAATCCAACCTGGAACTGTCTATCTAAGGGTATACATCCACTGTGCTGGGAGATGGAATGCCCAGCTAAAGGAGACAGACACATGCTAGCTCTGCTCGAGGTGGCATGCTAAAAATAGCATCGGCTGTGGAACGGCTTGGGCTAGCTGGCTGAGTACGTAGCTAGGATCTCGGACGAGCTCACATTCAGGTGTTTAGCCCAAACCACTGTGGTCACACTAGCGTTTCCAGTGCACCAGTTCAATCAGAGGGAGCATGAGCTGGGAATCACACCTCCCCACTGCCATGGAGATGCACCCTTAGAGGAGCATCTGTCTGCCCATCGCTTGGATCTGAGCACAGACAAAACGTGGGAGGGGAAACAGAATTGAACTGACTTGTCCGATGTCACACAACAGGTAGAGCAGGGACTAGAGTCTGGAGAGCTGACCACCCTTCTGACACTAGCAGGACTCCGTGCTGCTACGCGAGAGGCCACAAGGCCTGCAGATGACATATATGGCTTTACTTTTCTCGGGTGCAGATTGGGGTGAGGTCCTCTCCCCGCTCCAGCCCCTTCACACCAAGAACCAAAGAGGCAAGAGGAGACCCTAAAAGCCCCATATTTGGCTGGGGAAGACTCCCCTGGGCGTAAGCGCTGCAGAGCACAGCTGTCAAGGCTGCTTGCCCTGGCATGCTGGAGGCAGAAGGGGAGCACTGGAGCACGCGGCACGGCGCAGAGGGCAACCTGGCAGTCGCCGGTAACTTAAAGAGGCCCCTAGTATTTTGGGCTCACCCAGAGCTCTAGTTTTCAGGATCGGCCCTCAGCCTCCAGATAGGTTTATTGAGCACTACTGCCTAGGAAAATATACAATTAACTACCTCGTTGTTAACCACCGCCAGGATTTATCCATTACCTGGTGCATTTGACAGCACTTAGTGTACAGTCAATTTCATTCTCTCCCTCCGGAACCAGATAGGTCCCGGGGTTGCAAACACCGATACGAGCATTTCAAATGGCTCACCTTTACCCAGGCTCCTCCTCCTCTCACCGCTGCTGCATTCACACTGGTATCCACCGAGCAGCTCCTGCTTCTTAGGAGAATCAGGCTCATCGGTTGACTACAGTGGGACCGCCCCCGGGAGCAAAGTGAAACACAGGGCAAAATACTTCTGGGACGTTTCCCATTTGTTCACGTGGATCTTGCGCGCACAGAAAGGGGAGAAAAAAATGTTGCTGTAGCGATATTAAAATGTGATTGTTGAAGCATAAAAACGGACAGAGGGACTCAAGGGCAGATGGAGCAACTGTAGGACTCCTGTCATTTAAAGTTGACTAGATTGCATGCTGTTGGGATCTCTTTAAGTCCAAATTCTTCCTTTAAACATGTATGTGCTGCTGCCTTTGAAGTCAGCTGGAAAGCTCACGTACTTCCAATGCCA
This sequence comes from Sternotherus odoratus, assembly GCA_032164245.1. Lineage (NCBI taxonomy): Eukaryota > Metazoa > Chordata > Testudines > Kinosternidae > Sternotherus > Sternotherus odoratus. The sequence continues at coordinate 6,281,164 of JAVMKO010000007.1, read as the reverse complement.
GAAATTGGCCTTTGGAACAGAGTTCGTCAGACCTTTAGTTCTGCTGGTCGTCAGTTATCTTCATTTTTTGTGCACGATACCTCCAGGGCAAGCCAACCAGAAGAAACCACACTAGATAGAAAAACTATTGATCACACGTAGTACGTGCACTACTTAGAAGGCACTTTAAGATAATGGAAACTCACTCTTGCTTCAGTGGGTTCACATAATGACAAGGCAAGGTCTTCCTAGCATTAGATAGCCATCAGAAATGGGCAATGCCCCTTTTAATGAAATAGATGGAGAAACTGGATTAACGCAGTGCTGAGGATGTGAATTTGAGTGTACAAAGAAAAGTCTAAATTTAAGAGTCATACCCAGAACAAGGTTAATTTTGACACATTGAACATATAACACAGAGAGTATTTTGCATAGAGCTGGCTGAAAAACAGAATTTCCAGCTGTGAAAATGGTTGAAATCTCAACATTTGTTTTTGTTCTGATTCTGGATGAAAAGCAGAAACCTTGACATTTTTCATGAAACCACAATTTTGTTTTGGAAAAATCGTAACAACTTTTCCGTAGCATTTTGCTTTGATAAAGTTCAAACGTTTCCTTTTGACTATACAGTATTCTATTCTATAGAAATTTGGACTATAATACAAACACTGAAATGAGAAAGTTGAAATGACATGATGAAATCAACACAAAACCTTTTGACCATATCAAAATGATACGTTTCAAGAATTTTTTTGTTGAACTGAATATGTTCCCACAAAGCATGTTGATTTTGACAAAAGAGCATTTTCCGAGTGTGATGGGGTGTGTTTACCTCTTGTGAGGGTCTTCTGCGGTGGGTGCGAACCTGAGCTCTGTACATTGCCTGCTTTTCCCTGTTGGCTGGTGCCCTCATCAGGTGGGTCTTCAGTGGGCTTAGCCTAAAATTGAGGATCATCCCCTTTGAGGGTAAAAGGTCCAACAGGTCCTCAGTCTGTCTCGGAGCTCAGTCCTCAGCCCCTTCTGGGCTAGCTTTAAGAGCACATCTGCCCTAGGATAGCACAGTGCCCGCAGGGCTTCCTCCCTGGAGACTCTTCAAGCCCTGCCCTTCTCTTGTCCCCTCTCCTCAGGGCTTAGGCCACCCTGCCAGTGGCTGGTGTGGAGACCCAGGCCTGCCCTCTGCTATGGGTCCCAATCCATGGACTCAACACATAGCAGCCCTGTGCTGCTTCCTGTAATAGTTGCTGCTGTATTCCCTGGGCCAGTTTCCACATAGGCCCTTCGTCTTTACCCTTCCCTCAGGGCTGAGGTTCTTCATGGAGTGCCAGTGTTACCAGCACCCGCCTTCTGGCACTCCCTTAAACTCCAGCAAAGAGCACTGTCCTTGCTCTTCTGCACCGCTCCAAGAACTGCTCAGGTCCCCTGCAGCTCCTTTTAACTGGGCCTGCTGGGCTCTGATTGGCTGCTTCCCTGCAGCCTCTCTGGGCAGCCCTGGAGGACTCACCTTCACTGCTCCCTTTTTGGGGCAGCGTGTGGTAGGTCTATGAGGCCTCAAGCAGAGAGGCTGAGAGGCCCCAGTCAGTACACCCTGTCACCTGGATGAAAAATTGTTCCATCCAAACATTTTCAAGAAGCTCTGATTTTGCAAAGCTGTGCACATTGCTAAATATGCCCTTAGACTGTGGCCAAGTGAACGTGCCTTAACTGCTGAATTTCTTCAGTGGAAAGACTTCCCCTGGTGTCAGTGGGCTTTGGATTAGGTCTTCACTTATTAAACTAATGTGCTGGAGATGCTTATTTATGGGGTTTTTACATACAGAAATGTTTGTTCTTTGAAAACAGGTTTTCCTCCAAGAAATTATTTTTTCACAACCCAGAAAACATTCACATCAAATACACTTTTAAACACCACTTTATACTGGGCTAGGCACAGAACACAATTGGAAAACAAATGAGCAAAAAAAGGTATTTTCCTTCTTTTTTAAAAAAAGGCTTTTTCATTGCTTTTAAGAAAGTAGAGCCACAAAGAAACAAACCATCGGTAAACAACAGGAGGAAATATACCAGTCACAACACTTACAATTCTTCTAGCAGGCAATTTGAACAGCACTGTTTTGACGACTGTCATACGAGCGACACATTCAAGGAGGCTCTGGTTCTTCTGTTCATTGAAGGTCTAAATGCCTGTCAACCGTCTCAGAGGTTTTGGGTGCCCAAGACAGGCAAAAGGTAAGGCCGTTGTTTGTGCGCGATGCAGAGAAATGTTAGAGAGCTGTACAAAAGTGCTGATGCTTCAGTTCTGGGATGGAGAATTTTTATGTTAAGTTCCCTTTTTGTAATAAATGTGACCCTGGGAAGGTGGGGAGGAGTGGCAGGGAAGGTGGGGAGGAGTGTACTACCCCATTAAGAGCAGCTGCGCCCCCACAACCCAGGCAGGAGTCTCCCACCTCTGCCCCAGGGCTGGCATATTGAAACAGGAAGCTTAGAAATATACTTAGAAAAATAATTTGCTGGGTCAGGGCCAATGCTCCAGGAGCAGTACTATGTGCTATTGTATAAATGCTCCGTGTTCTGCAGTTCCAGATCTCAATCAGACGACAGCGCACACTGATTCTGGGAACACCTAATATTGGCTCCTATCCGTGGTGAGAAATTCTGGAGGGAACTGCAGGTCCGTGTGTAACTCATGCTGACACAGCCTGGCTCTCTGCCCCCCTCTGGTATGAAAATCTGAAAAATATTGCATGAAAGACTGGCGTACTTAAGATTCCCATAGTAATCTGCCACATTGAACTGTGTAATCAGGCCCGACTCTGAAGCAGGGAGGAGAGAGCATTTTCTGGGAAGGGAGACAGGCTGACAGCCAGCAAACAAGGCCGGGAACATGCTAATCTTGCAGCCCCTGCCATATGGTTGTGTCCAAGGTGGCGTCGATAATTCTGCTCTGATACACTAAGCTTCCTGCAGTAATTATGCAGCGTGTGTAAACAAACAGGGCCAAATTCATACCACCTGCAACGCCACTGAAGTCAATAGGGTTACAGCAAGGATTCATTTGACCCAGAGCCTTTTTTATATTCTATAACCTTTCTCATATAGGGGGAAGGATGGCCTTGGGATAAAGTCACCTGCCTGGGATTCAGGTGGTGGTGGTGGTGGTGTGGACAGCGGGGGGGGGAAAGAATTTGTGCTCTGTACAAAAGCTGATACATAAGCTCAACAAAGGGGGAATTTTGGGCTGAGCACTCCGGTCTGGTAGTCAGTCCTGAGAAGACAAACGGAAGCGAAAGGGGGCAGTGAGACTGCAGGTCCACCCCGCACCACAAGGGGGCATGCTTGCGAGCGGTGCGCCAACATAACCTGTGTTTACAGAACTGGAATTCCTAGGCAAGTTGGACCTCACGGTGTCACTTTTACATAGACCGATTCTGGCGCTCAGATGGTCTAAACAGGTCCAGAGCCATTGACTTCAATGGAGGGACGCCATTTATATCAGCTGCGTGTCTGGCCAAGCGTATTCATTCGCTGGGTCATTTTGCAGGTGAGACATTTACTATCAATTGCATACTCTGTTAGGACCTTCCACCCTCACCCATCCTGAGTGGTGTTTTCGCCAGAGGAAAGCAGTCCCTCTGAAAGGAATGGAAGGAAGATGGTCTTGTATTTAAGGCACTGGACCAGGACACACGTGATTTGGATTCAATTCCTAGCTTTGCCACAGATTCACACTAGGACCTTGGCCTGGTCTCTCTCACCATTGGGAGTTAGGTGCCTAAATACTTTTGAACTCCTGAGCCTAAATCTCGCTTTGCCTCAGACGCTCATCTGTAAAATGCAATGACACTTTCTTTCTCCCCAGGTCTATCTTATTTAGATTGGAAGCTCTTTGGGAAATTGAATTTATATCCTGCCGTGTGCAGAACAGAGCACACGGCCAGTGCTTCAGAGCCAATCAATAAACGATATGCAGCTTGCACCTGGGTCGCTTTGCAGCAATGGACCAGGAAAGCACCAAACTCAAACATTCATTCCAGCAATTTTCTTTTTTGATCCTTCTGCAGCGGGAGGAGAATGGTCCTGGAGGGAGTTATTCCAGTAATCCCCACCCATCGCCTGCGCATAGCTTTACAGTAGCTCCAATCGCAGAGGTACCATCTGGCTACTTGTAAGTGCCCAAGAAGAGACCCATTACATTCACCAGGCATATGATGGAACTAATGCAAGTGCCAGTAGATGCCGGAGAAAATCTCTCACAAATATATACACGCAGCCAGATGGGAATAGCAGGACTCAGAGAGGAAGCAGAGGAAGTGGGGAGGGGGAAAGGAAAGGACCAAGCTGTTCCTGTTTTTGTCCCCTACTCATGATTCAGGTTGGAAGGGTCTTTGATATCCAGGGCTGCATCAGGCCCTGTAGATCGATGTCTTGGAGCCCTGCTCCTAGAGTCCTGGGGTTCCATCAGAACCTTGTCTTTCATTTAAACAAAAGTGCTAGCCCTGGTTGGGAAGAAAAGACTGAAATTCGGACCCAAGTGCACCCAAAGCAACAAGCTCTGCCGGAGTCTGCAGACAGCCTGAAACAATCACTCAGAGAGGGAACTGCTCTATTTATCTCAATGGGGTGTTAACTCCCAGCTTCACTCACTGTCCTGCTGCCAGACCCTCCCCAGCAGAAGACTCTGAGCAGCAAGAGGATTAGAGGACTCCCAGCATGGCCCCGCCATCCACGCAGAGACATCCCGGCTACCAGGGAAGCAGTGGGGGCACCCTGACGCTACTGCGCCCAAGCGAGTGGGGGCGCTGCTGACACTCCTGGGAGGGAGAAGAGGGTCCCGTGCTGCTGTCCCTGGCTCTCTGGGAGGGGAGGCCCTGCCACCACCAATCCAACTGCAGGGGCCAAGGTGGGACTGGAGGGGTAGAGGTCTCATGGTGTGCAGGAAACTCTCTCCTTGATATGGCTCCCTCTTCTTATGGAGGGAGAGTAATGGTGGTGACGGAAGAGCCCTCAGCTATAGCACTTCTACCGCACACCTACCCTGAGTGTGGAATAGGAGTTCTCCAGAGAGAGGCTGCTCTGGGCTTGTTCCTCTGGGGCAAGGAGTCAGCATGTTGTTTCCAAACAGAGGCAGGGCGACTGAGATCAGAAAGGGCTGGTCATTAAATTGAAGGATCCGGAAGTCCTTGGATGAGCGTGTAACACAGGAATCCCTCAGAGGGGGAGGGTTTGACGAGAGAACGTAGGGGACTCAGCAGAAATACGACCGGGCCCTCTGAGCCAAGGTTACCTTCAGAAAAGAGGGAGACTTGAGGCGGGAGGTGAAAAGAAGGGGAGGCAATGGGAGTGCCCACTCTACCTGGACTCTATCACTGTCACGTCTGAGTGCCTCACAATCTCTCCCCTATTTCTCCTCAAAGCCCCTCTGACACCAGTGCTTTACCCCCATTGTACAGATGGGGCACCAAGGCACACGCAGACTAAAGGCCCAATTTTCCAAGGTGATTAGGCCCCTAGTGGGATTTTCAAAAGCACCTAGAACAGGGGTGGGCAAACTTTTTGGCCCAATGGCTACATCATCCTCTATCTAAGCTCCCCTTCCGCTTGTCCCCTGAACGCCCCCTCCCGAGACCCCCCACCCTAACTCCCACCCACCCACCCCCTCTTCCCGCTCCCTGTCCCCTGAATGCCCTGACCCCTATCCATACCCCGCCCCCTGACAGACCCCTAGGACTCCCATGCCCATCCAACCCCACCCCCCATTCCCTGTTCCCTGATTGCCACCCCCCCAGAACCTCCGCCCCATCCAACTGCCCCCTGCTCCCTGTCCCCTGACTGCTCCACAGGACTCCCTGCCCCTTATGAAGTCCCCTGGCCCCAGCCCCCTTACCATGCTGCTCAGAGCAGCATGTCTGGCCGCTGTGCGGAGCCAGGCATGCCTCCCAGAGCTCCGCCCGTGCCATGGCATGGCCCTGGGGGAGGGAGGAAGCGGGGAAGGGGCCGGGGGCAGCCTCCCTGGCTGGAAGCTCAGGGGCCAGGCTGGACGGTCCCATGGGCTGTAGTTTGCCCACTTTGAACCTCCTGCAATCGGTCCCAGGCGATTGGGGAAGATGTCACGGCTGACAGCATGAAAAGCAACACAGAGGTCAGGCAGGATGAAGAAAGAGTCAGAGGCCAGGCGATCACTGAGCTCCCACACAAGGTGGCAGGTTCTACCCCAGGCGGGGCTGGAGCTCAATGGCTGCTGTGAAATTTTAGGTTTCAACTGAAAACCGTCTGGTTTTATTATTTCTTTTGTTCGGAGTTTGAGAAAAGGACGGAACGAGAAAGTGTCGTACAAGCATCAGATGTGTTGACGCCTCAAATGCGCAGGGTTTCCGCTGCATCCAGGCCAATTCCAGAACAAAGAGCCGAAACTGCATCCCCAGAGCCCATAAAATAGCTGATTATTGTCATGATTTGCGTTATTCACTGGGCACCATCTGTGTACTCAGCACTGTGAGAACATGCCAGGAAATTGTAGTCCCTAAGCCAATGCGGGGAAGATCTGTAACTCTGGATAAGATGGCTCAGATATCTAAGTATGAAGTGTATAGTTACTGAGCACACGTTAATGTCTAGGCTTGGAGGTGCTGACGGCAATAATTTTACCTGATTAAAGACTGGAAGCTTTGACCCTCTGACTTTTTTTTTCAAGGGGAAGAGTTGCTCACAGCTCCTGTGCCTGTTTGTTTTATTTTCCTGTTTGCAGTGGCCCTGAGATACCTCCAAAGACTTAATTTTTTCTCAACTTTAAAACCAACCACAAAGAAAAGCCCACTGTTCCAATAGTCTCCTGTGAGAACTGCCACTCAGTCACTGTGAGTAAGAGCCATCTGGAAAGTAACTACGCACATAAATCAGTGGTCACCACAGAGGAAAGTGGATTTCATTCTGAACTCCTGCACTGTTCACTAGGCATTATGCACGAGTGGTTAGAAAAGTCACATGGGACCCTCTCTGCCTGGATCACTGAGGTTTTTAAACTAGGTGTGTAACCAAGTTTACAAGGGCGCAGGCTCACCCGCCATGATTGGCATTTTTTTGGTTGCTATGCTACTCCCACCAGAACTGAAGGCAACAGGACAGACCAGCAGATCAACCACCACAGGAGATTCAGAAGAGGATCAGCTGAAACAGGGGTGAGCAAACTTTTTGGCCCGAGGGCCACATCGGGGTTGCAAAATTGTATGGAGGGCTGGGTAGGGAAAGCTGTGCCTCCCTAAACAGCCTGCCCCCCGCCCCATCCGACCCCTCCCACTTCCCCCCCCCAGAATGCCCAACCCATCCAATGCCCCTGCTCCTTGTCCCCTGACCACCCCCTCCTGAGCCCCCCTGCTCCTAACCATTACCCAGGGATCCCCCCAACCTCCCATGCTCCCTGACCCTGACCACCCCGACCCCTATCCACCCCTCACCCCCTGACAGACCTTCAGACTCCCACGCCCCATCCAACCCCCCTTGCTCCCTGACTGTCACCCAGGACTCCCTGCCCCTTATCCAGCCCTCGGGCCTAAGCTCTGGCTCCAGCCCCTTTACCATGCCACTTAGCAGCGTGTCTGGCTGGCATGCGGAGCCAGACAAGCTGCCCTTCAGGAGCACGCAGCCCCGTCCCCCGAGAGTGTGAGGCGGCGTGGCTCCAGGGGAGGGGGGAAGGCGGGGGCGGGGCTGAGGGGAGCCTCCCTGGTCAGACGCTTAGGAGCTGGGCAGGATGGTCCCATGGGCCGGATGTGTCCCGTGGGTGGTAGTTTGTCCACCCCTGAGCTAAGACAAGGGAGACTCTGGGCCAAATTGTCATCTCAGCTACTACTGTCAGCAGACAGTAATTCAGAGCAGACGTCAGCCTAACTCCTTTCCCTGGACTGGGATCACGATGTCTTCGGGATCTCTAATGCACAATTTATTTTATTTAGCCCAAGTGTTCAGAATAAAATCCATTTTCCATCGTGGCTTAAATTGATTTATGCATGGCGTGCTCGCTCGTTCTCCCCTCTCCGTGGAGTTTCTCTGCTGAACTCTGCAAAATACTAATAAATGACATTAATGGCGGAGGATATGCTTGTAATGAGATAATTGCACCAGAAGGCAGACACAAGGAGCAGCCAAAGCCCTTCCAATCTTCCAGAGGTTATGGACATGTCTTGCTAATCGCGCTCGCTGGGACTGGCTAATTGATGTTATTGAAACTGCAGACTGGGGGACAAATTGCATTTCGGATGTGCTGAACAAAGATGAAACTAGGAGCTTGAGATACTGAAAAAAACCCAGTTTCAGATCCCACACGATTGGTGCAATCTTCCACTTCAGAATATCCCCCAGCTAATCATAATACCCCTTCATCTCCGGCGTCAATGAGCACACCCCAAAGTCATCATTCTTAGCATTCAAAGAAACGTCTCCTCTTGGGAGAGGCAGCAGCTGATGATGGTGGGTTTTTGTGGTTCCAAAGAGCAAGTGGATGGTTAGAAGCTCCCCCCGTCCACCGGCACCGAGATGAATAACAACACTGTACAAACGACATCCCCGCCCTCCCACACACGTCGCAGTCTTACAACAGGATGCAGTGAGCGATGGGAACATTTCCCTTCTGCAGACATGGTCAGATTGGCAGAAAAATGATGCTCTTAGATACTTACGTGGGCCCTCAGCACTGCCGCGCCTTGCGAGCTTTCATGGCTTCATCCTCACCGCACCCTCCTGAGGCAGGGCGGCACTCCTATCCCCATCTGTCCCAGGGCTCAGTGGGCGATGACGGCCCAGCTCCTCTCACCCGACTCTTGAAATAAAGTAACTTGCCTAAGGTCACCCAGGCAGTCTGTGGCAGAGAAGGGAACTCAACCCATGGTTCCAAAGTGCCAGGAACCCCTGGCCCGGCCTTCCCCTCCAGATGACCTGCACAAGACCCAAGCACTGCTTAGGCCTAGCTAACGGGAACATGTGCTAGGATGGACGCAGTGTTGTTGTAGCTGTGTTGGTCCCAGGATGAGAAGCCGAAGAAGAGATCTGTGGGGCTCGGAAGCTTGTTTCTAAGCTGGGCCAATGAAAGACATTTCCTCCCCCACCTGGTCCGTCTAGTATGTTAATATGGACAGATACTACCTAACGGGCAATACTGCCCAGCATTAAGCGTATAGAGTGCACAGAATAATACTGGCCCTTATAAAAATCAGGCTGCGATTTTCAGAACCACTGAAGAGTTTGAGCAGCCATGCTGTTTAGAGTTACTACATGTTGATTATTTTTTTCTGAGGGACCTTACTTTTCTATGGTACCTTAAGTCAGGGAAAGGTCTCAAGGGCCAGTGGTCACTTTAGGCCTTTTAGCATGGCTGAGGGCATCTTTTTGTTAAGCAGAAGATTCATGTCAATCAAGTAGTGCTTAAGGGGCAATCAAGAAAGGGGTCCCACAGTGCTCGGCGCTGTACAAACACACAGTTGTAGATGGTCCCTGCCCCATCAAGCTTACAATCGAAAGAGAGCAGACAGACCCAGGTTGGGAGGGCAGAGAAAGGGCTACAACACACAAGCAGTGTGAGCAAGGTGACGGCAGCAAATGGTACGTTAGGCATGTTTTTGGGAGGGTGGGTTTAGTCAGGAGGGGAGCGACCAAATGGAAAGACAAGGAAAGGGAGAGGGAGGGAGAGGCGGAGAAGGGCTGAAGGGGAACACTGCAGAGTGGAGCTGAGAGGAGGGGCAAATGGCCAGTCAGCAGGGCTGAGAGAGTCCAGTCAAACCTGTGGGAAGTTCGCAGAATGGCCGAAGGTCCCTGCTTTGGCTGCGTCTGCAACTGTTCTTATGGCTAGAGTCTCCAAGGCCACGTGGCAGTGGGGGGAAGAAGAAATAAACAATAATAAACAATAAGAAAGGGAGGAGGAAGAAACCACCCACCTCCTATCACCCCCAGAGTACATGGGAGGTCTCCTCTGCGCCGTTTCAGGGAAAGAGGGGGCCCCAGGCAGAGCCTTTTATTGCCTTGGGATCTGCAATGTAGCAGCCTGGTGTATTCTGTCAAGCTGAGCTCCAAGCACTCGTTCCCTCAAAGTAGTTATTTGTCAGTTGGCTGCTGCACTACATTGGAGGGGTAATTCTGACTAGATTAAAACCTGTGTCCTGGAGGAACCGGAGCATAGCCTTTCTCTTTCCGCGGGCCGAGACAGGTTGCAGGAACCATAGCTCTTTGCACAGCGGTCTGGCAGCCCGAGATCTCATCTTGCATTTCTTGTACGTGCAGAACTTCCCGACGGGGGTGCAGAAATGTAGGATCGAATTCCCTTGTAACATGGCAAATGTTTGGAAACCACAAATCTGCGTTGTATGATAGAGTCCCAGCAAGTCCTTGGGGAACTCTGGCTGTTTGCAGCATATTCATATCCCTGTCCTAGTTTTTCATTGCTTTTGTATTGGAGATATCAATAGCTGCTCATCTGTAGCTGGCTTTACTCACTATTACTCACGAGAACATGTAACAGAGTGTGCCGGAACGCAGAGCCCTTCTGCTGGCTCCCAGTGTGGTCAGGTGCAAGACACAGAGAGGCGAGTTCTTTCTGCCCACTCACTCTGCACAGCAGACAGACCAGGGAGAAGTTATCAGCTCCGACCCAGGGGCATAGGAGGGTTGTGTTTCTCTCTGATGGATGGGAACGAAGGGCAGAGACAAAAGGAGTCTTGTGGGAAAGACTTTAAGAACATCCAAGCTAATGCAAAAGCTCTTGCTGAGGTTTAAGTTGCCTTTTGTTCTGTAAAAGTTAACAATAAAGGCAAAGCCCAGCAAGGAGCAGATCTGGACCAGACACATGTAGCATGTTCAGAGTAGGGTACAGTAAACCCTCGATTTAACGGACCTCGATTTAACGGACTTCGGATGCAACGGACAAAATTTCTGAGCAAGTCTGATGCATTCCTGATCCATTTCTGGCGGGCTGGCTGCCGGCTCCCGGCTGCTGCCCGGGTCCAGGCAGCGGGCGGGCTGCGGAGCTGTCGCCCCGACCCTGTGGCGGTTGGGCTGCTGCTCCGACAGCTCTTTTTAAAATTATTATTAAATAACGGACTTTTTTATTTAACGGACACCCCCTCGCCCGAATTAGTCCGTTAAATGGAGGTTTTACTGTACTTGTTTATAGGTACTTGGTAATATACTATCTCTCTAGGGGACTTAGACGATCCCAATCACCAGGGGATCTGAGCACCCCACAACATTTTAAACATACACATCCTCACCGCATGCCCGTGAGGCGGGGAAATGTTAAAGAGCTAGGTATTATTGTTCCCATTTTCCAGCTGGAGAATCAAGGCACTGAGAATCAGGGAACTGCAGGTCTGGAACAGACCTCAAGCTCAGCCCCTTGTGCTGAGGCAGAACGGAGTGAACCTAGCGCATCCCGTGACAGGGCTTTGTCCAGCCTGTTCTTAAACCAGAGATGGGGATTCCACAACCTCCTGTTCCAGACTTCCACATGTATCGGTAGAAAGTTGTCCTCATACCTAACCCAAGTCTCCCTCCCTGCAGTCTAATCACTGACCACTGCCCTCTTTGCTCTTTGTTGTCAAGTCCCTCCCTCGGTCTTCTATTCTCAAGACTAAACGTGCCCAGTTATTTTAACCTCCCTTTACAGGTCAGGATTTCTGTTTATCATTTCTGTCACTCTCCACTGGCTTCTCTCCAATTTCTCCACATCTTCCCAGCACTGGACACACTGCTCCAGTTGAGGCCTCACCACTGCTGAGGAGAGCTATTACCTCCCATGTCTTCCATACAACACTCCGGTTAATACATCCCAGATTGTAACTGCATCGTATTGTTAGCTTATATTGAATTTGTGATCCAATATAACCCCCCAGATCCTTGTTAGTAGTATTACCGCCTAATCAGATATCCCCCTATTTTGTAGCTGTGCATTTCATTTTTCCTTCCAAACTGCTTTTATGTTGATTTTATTTCATCTTGTTGAATTCAGACCAATTTCTCCTAACCCTATCCTCCTAAGTGCTTGCAACCCCTCCCAGCTCGGAGAGGCGCCGCTAAGTGACCCATCCACCATCACACGGGAACCCAATGCTAGAACAGGGGGTTAGGTTGTGACCCCTAACTCTAGCCGTTGCATCATCCTTCTTCTCCAAGCCCCCCTGGGGACAGGTAGAGCCCTCCTGGCCATGCTCCTGTGTTGCCTCGGAGGGAAGCTCGTGGGGAAAGCGTGTTATTAAGGTTGCAAAGTCATACACTCAGAAATGCAAATGACCTGAACTCTGCCCCATACTGACACTGTCCAATGACCATCTGCTAATGAGGAAGGCATTTGAGTGTGTGTTCTCAGAGTGGCCAACTCTGAGTTTTAAAGACACATTAAATGTTTTCTTCCTTCACTACCGGGAAGAGTTACATGGGTGCACTAACCATGCATTTCCTTACACCATTCCTGTAACGTAATTTACTGTAAAAGGGTGCACCTGCCTCGTAGCATCCTCGGCTGGCCTGGGGTGGCTCTGTGGTACCCTGCCTCAGTTTCCCCTTCTGCTCAAGGTGGCTTAAAATGTCAGTGCCACTTAGATATGTGTTCACAACCTTTCCTCCATCTTCACATAGCTTGTGCCTGGGAATTTACATTGTTTATGAACCCTAGCATAACAAGCCAGCTGATTTTTGTTAGTTTGGGTATTTTTAATTCTCTGTTTTGTAACACAGGAAAACTCATACATTATTTAACAACCTATATCAGGGTTGACTTTCCTCCAAGTTTATCCATCTGACTGTATAAGACAATCTTTATTTGCTATACATTGCTAAAACAACAGGATTGTTACGGAATTCTTTTGCACTTGCGAGAGCGGATTGCTTAGCCACTTGCTAGCATTGTAGAATGAAATGCCAAGAACTTTAAACAATTCCAGTACAGTGTTCGATGACGTATAGTGATTGGGTCCGCTCAGAACTCTGTAACATCTGTGCAATGCTGCTGAGCTCCCCCCTAAGGGTCTGTCGTCCTGTTCACTTCTTGCCTGGAGTTTGGGCTTTTCCACTGGCCTTCCCACCTTATCGGCCAACCATTTCAAACGAACCACTTCAGGGAGATGTGGAGTGGCACTTTGCTAATGGAGCCTATCTGAGTCAACACACGCTATATTACTTTGCTAAATAACAACAGAAAGTGTGTACTTACTGTGTGGATGATCTGGCTGCAGCACACATAAACGGTAGCCCTCTTCACCTTTAACGTCTCCTTGCCTGGGCTGAGCTGGTACCAGTCCCCTTTGTACGTAAGTCATTATTCTCAGGACTCTGGTGAGCCGCAGTTAAAACCTGGCTCTCGGGGAGAGAGAGGTGATTTTCCCCAAACAGGCCCTGGTACCGGGGCCTGTGGAAACCCCACCGTTGCGGCCTTCGGTAGGGCAATCCCGAGGGCTGCGGACAGAGGGCTGGAGCTAGGCGGCACTAGGGCCTTGGCAACCTTACAAGAAGAGTGATCATGTGTAAATTGGCAGTTTCTGTGGCAACCCCAAAACACTGCTGATCAGCTGCAGGAACCTTCGTGGGCAAGTTGCTTAGAGATAGTTCGGACCAGCCGTACAGCCCAATCCCTCGTCACGGGCGCCACGCCTCCTGCCCGCACACACAGGGCAGCGGGAAAGCCACCGCGTCTTCCACGATCACCGTCAAGAGGCCCCCGCCAGGCTCTTCAGCAGGGGGTGGGCATCTCTGTGTGCGCCCGAGCGAGCCAGAGGGTCCCACTGGGCGTTGGGGGAGGGGGGTGTCTCTATTCCCCAGGGGAGGGGTCTGCAGCCAAGTCCACTCACGCCCACGCCGTTCTACCTGCCGAAGCGTACGACTCCCAACTCCCCTGGGCCCAGCACGCTGCTTGTCCTCCTGGGTAGCGCGGGCGCTGCACGGCTCCTCCCGCATGGCCCGGCGTGAGCGAGCGGTGCCGTGACCTGCAGCCCGCGGTCGCAGCGCCGCTCAGGTTTGGCCGGGCTGCTTCTCCTGCCGGAGGTGACATTATGAAGCCAGGAGTATTTTGGTTGTAAACCGGAGTCCCCCTGACATACCGGGAGACTTGGCCAGGGTGCTCCCCGTGGCTGATTCAGGGCCCACAGGAGCTCCCTACAGGCAGCCTGCAGCCTCTTCTCAGGCCAGGCCTCTTCCTTATCTACTGCAGGCCTAATTGGGTCACCTGACCCACCGGTCACATGACTTTCATTCTCCCCACCTGGGGAGGTGAGTCCTGCATGGGACCCACCTCTCCTTCAGGGGCCAGCCCCCCTGGGGTGCCCCTATATTAGTTCTTTAAATCTTTCCCTGCCTGGCAGCCCTCCCTCACCCCTGCATATTTTCTCCCCTCCAATGATTTTCAGAGCTGCCCCCCTGTCACTGCCTTTCCCTCCTCCATTTTCCCTGCCTCGCCTTGTCTAGCTGGAGATGGCAGATTGTGAAACTCCTGTTCTCCGCTGCCAATGGTTTGCTTCCCCCCCGTTCCCACCCTGTGCTCAGCTGCTCACCCACATATGTACACACACATCAGCCCACTCCGACGATTCCTGTCTCTTTCTTTCGCGCACACGAACATTTTCTCAACCACCTACACACAGAAAATATTCATCGCAAGAGGCACTTGATCCTTTGAAAGCTGTTACCTGCGGGAATATTGAAAGAGGTGAAGGCTTGAATTTATAAATACATTTTAAAGCCCACAGAAGTTCAGCCACCATGATTATTTATTTTTTGTGTGGAATCTGTGTTCCTGGTGCCAGTTTGGGCTGATGTTCCCAGGCAGTTTCCACCACTGCCTCCCCACCCACTGGGATACACACCGAACCCCCTTCCCCCATCACTGCCAATGTAACTGGAACAATGTGCCAAAGGATGTGGTAGATTCTCCATCGATGAAAGCCTCTACATTTAAACCGGGCTCATCTTTCTAAAAGAGGAGACTGGGTTGGAATCCAGGAACCCTGGTGAAATGTGCTGGCCTGTGTCACATATGGAAATCAAACTAAATAATCACAGTGGTGTCTTCTGGCCTTAAAAAGCTAAGATTGAGACATTTTAGAGGATTGAACTGCTGGGTCTAAAAGCACGAGTCTGAAGCAGTAGGTTAGAAGGAAAGCAGAAGTCCCTGAGATACAATTACAAACAGCAGGGGAGGTGGTAAGAAGGTACTTGGGAGCATTTTTTACTCGTCCCCGCCTCCATCACCCCTTACTGGAGAAACACATGGGAGTAGGGGCCAGGAAGATTAGTGAGGTTTTTGCTCAGAGAGATTCCTCTGACACAGCCCCTCAAGAGAGAAGGACTTGGGGGTGGGGGGCATGTTGGTGAAGTCCTGAGGTTGAGGGCCCCCTACGCACAGCTCTGCTGTCCGCCTGATATGCGTGGTTGGGTTTCCTCGGGAGCACATTTTATATGGACAATTCTGCATCTCCTGTATTTAAAGGTGATTTGATGGAATCATTCAGCTCTTCTCTTTTCCGTCAGGAAATCAGCCTGTATCTCTTAACAAACATGCAATCAGATCTCACTGATCAGCTCCGCTCCCTGGGTGAAGAGCTCGCCTTGAGGAGAGAATGAGAAAACAATTGAGGCTGATTACAGGAGTTTGTAGCTGACCTGAGATGAAAACCGCTGACCATGTAATACATTTACATGGCCACCACAGGCTTGGGCCGTTCTGGTACAGGAGAGTTCTTCTGCAATGATGACGGATGTTTGCCTGTACAGAGATGCTTTCCCCAAAGACACGGCATCTTAAAGTCCAACTGCTTTCAAATACCGCATCGCTGACATACGTTAACAGACTTCCAGGCCAGAAGGGACCATTGTGATCTAGCTTGACCTCCTGTGTGACACCGGCCAGAGAACCGCGCTGAATTCATTCCCTGCATGGGGGAGTTAATAGTTTTAGAGATAGGCAAGATGGCTTTGCTGCGCCACCCCACCAAGCTTGAGTGTGTGGAAACTTCAAGGCAGGTCGCCTCCCAGTCTACCTCTGAGCCCCGCCCGCATTGCTTGACAGACAACACTGGGTAGAAGAATAAAGGCAGGTTTTTCAAAGGGCACCTCAGGAAAATAGAATCCTCTGGGTGGTGACACCTTACATCCCTTTGTGCCTTTGTAAACCCAATCTACATTCACTTCTGGACACTCTTCTTATGATTATTAATTATTAGAATTCTGGTAATGCCTAAGGGTGCAACCCTGATTGGAGCCCCACTGTGTTAGCCGGTGCACAAATACAGTCCGTCTCCCAACGAGCCTCCGTACAACTTTTGACGGCACTTTCAAGATGGACCAAAGCATATAACAATCCTGGCCCTCTGTAATTATTTGTAGCTGCTACTTAGTATAGGCAGTGAAGGGAAAACGAATCCAGTTAGATGTGTTAGTTTCAGATCAGGCACAATGAGAGAGAGAGTGCATGCACACATATATATGTACTAACCCAAGATGTAGGAGACCCGGGTTCAAATCCCTGCTCCACCACAGACTTCCTGTGTGAGTTTGGGCAAGCCACTTAGCCTCTCTGTGCCTCAGTTCCCACCTGTAAAATGGGCCTAGACTTGAGATGGCTGGCAATCTAGGTACTTACCTAAGCCAAGAAACTGGTAATAGGCCCCACGCAACCGTGGTGTTGGGCATAGAGGGTGGTTTTGTATGTGTATATATATATTCCCACTGAAAGAAGAAATTGGGTTGTGTGGGTACTTATCATTGAGTGTAGCTGTTGACCAATATTTGGAAGTTAAATTTGATCAGGGGAAATATGATAAATTCACAGATAAAACTGAGGTGACTCCTGATTAGCACAGGCACTTTCTCGCCAGTTTATCCTGTCTCCCCACCTGACAGTTGCTCTAGGGAATACGTGCATCACTAGAGCCTTTAGGATGTGGTAGATATTGGGAGCAGCTGATTTCCTTCTGCTGTGCCCCGGTTGACGCTGTACTACCCAATGCTGCAGGGCCCGACGTAGCTTATTCTGTAGGGCAGACAGCTGTGGTTGGGTGTCACGGTTCCCGATGCAGCTTTGCTATTGGGCTGCATTGCAGGAGTCTCGGCCTACAGCACAGAACTGAAGTACTGAGCTTCCGGCTTCAAGGGGGGCTCGCCCAGCCCATGTCTCTGCTCGAACGGCAGGCGCGCATTCTACCCTCCGTTACACTCCCACCGCCCTATGGCCTAGGAGGGCTTCCATGGCCTTCAAAAGGAGGCGACATCACCGCTCAGGGTGGAACTCAGGTTGCTTGACCTCACCTTTGGGCATCAGGGGCAGGGAAACATTGCTACTTCTGCTGACTTAGCACAGGGCACAGACATCCCATAACCCTTACCTAGGTTCCCTGCCTGCTTTGGAAAGGGGTATGAAGCATGTGCGGCCCCACGGTCCGTGAAGAAGTCACTGGCAGCTGAAGCTCCCCCGGCCCTAGGAAAGGTCTTGCTCTATCGGCTGCCCCTCCTTCCAGAAGACTGTGGACTGACCTGGGCAGAAGCCCAGGCCACCCAGAGCAGCCAGGTGCAGGGTGGGATGAACCTGAACGGATGCACAGCGGGCGGGGTGCCAGAGACGGCTGAAGCCTGGGGCAACAGGGATGACACTGGAGAGGAAGAATTGAAGTTATGGGCAGAGACGGAGGGTCCTGGGGAAGTAAAGGCTGGGGTGATGGAGGCTTTTCCAACATCTGAAAGAATCTATGGAGTTAATGGAAATACGAGGCTTTATCCTGGGGGCTTAAACAACGAGGAGACTTGGAATAAACAAGAACATCCCCCCCCCCCCCCCCCCCGCACAGAGTAACAGCCCTAGGTCTAAGTAACAGACTAAGGTCTCGGCTGGGTAGACGACCTGCCCTGGTTCCAGCAGCCACTGCCCAGAACCGCCCGCCGTGCAGACGAGGCAAGCTGGGACGTGTGCTCGTGGGGTGTACGCAGGCCCCACCCGTACTAAGAGTGGTTCTTCCTGCCTATGCTTAAGTGCTGCTGTGCTGGAATCCAGGCAAATTCCCACTGGAGGTGAGCCCTGAGGCATCAAGGAAAGGATCTGAAGCCAGCCATGTGAATGAATTCAAGGAGAACTTAGGGATCTGGATGCAGAATGGCACAGAAAGGGCTGGAGTCAGCTGGCATGCCTGGGGAAGGTGACGTTGGGCAGTTGTTCCAGCAAAGCAACACATCTCTTCACTGATGACTTGTGTACTGCATGCTCACATGACTAGCCTGAAAGGGAGATTCAGAGTTATCTCGGGTAGCCTGCTGCTTGCCAGATGCTTCCCGTTCGGCTCCCTCTGCACGACCATAGTTCGCCGATGAGACGGCCCCTTATTTAGATGTTATCCATGGAGAGCTGGTGGTCTGTCCAAAGCACTTCATTTCCCACGCACTGCAAGCCAGAAACTGCCTATGAGCGATGCATCCTCTTTCAAATAACCTCTGGCAGTGACGACCAGGAAAGTAATACGGCAGCGCTCTGGTGTGCAAAGGACCACACAGGAGTCGTGTGTATTGAACAGTGAGCTTGGGAGCATGAAGTGATCAGACAGCTGGAAAAGAGCTGAGAAAGCCCGTTATATTTATTCATTCCATGCAGTGCCTCTGCTTTGTAGGCTAATCAGTAAAACATTAGGAGTCTATATTTCATGTTAATTATGACTGGGTGAGAGGACAATTTGATTACTGTTTGCGGCTCAGTGTTGCAGAGTGATCTACTTACTTAGAGAATAAATATCACTGAAACCTTACAGCCTGGGACACACTTAATTCACTCATGTAGAAAAATGACTTAATCCCCCTGTGTACAAAATAATAAACTGGATAAACACAAATCCGCAAGATAAACTGTTTTCACGCAAAACTTGTCTGGATTCAAGCTGCACACTTAGAGGAACGTTGCAGAGCTGGATCTAAGGATAGCCAGAGGATATTGTCCTCTTTGACTTTATGGGTAAAAAGGTATTTTGGACATGCTCAGGGAAAGTGCTGGATCGAAGGTGTGGAAGGTCATGGTGTGTTTGCAGACAAGGTAGAGAATGAGGCGAGCAGGGCTCCCTTTTCCCCATGCGCCCAGCCCTGACCAGGGCCAAGATTTTCTAAAGTAACTCCTGATTTGGGAGGTCCGGCTTGAACCACCTTAAATGGGGCCTGATTTTCAGAAGTGAAATTGCTCAGCGCTTTCTGAGTTGGAGCCTTGTGTTAATTTCGATGGAATATACAGGCCCAAAGAGTGCAGGGTGTTAACAAAACCAAGTCATTGTCTGTGACATACCAGGGTACGATCCAGACGAATGAGCAGCTGGGTTACCGCTACCCTGCAACCCTGAGGGCCTTACAATGCTTTGTTGAAGTAGCTCCTACCTGGGCCACTCATAGACAGCTGTCCAGCATGCACACCCACGCCCTCAGTGTGTGTGTGTGTAACTGCAGCCTTCCGGTCACGCTGGGGTTACACTCTGGCTCTCACCAGCCTGGGTTATACTGTGGGGTGATCCCAACACGCCCACAGTCCCAGATCCCCCCACAGAAATGTATGTCCTGCCCAGCCCAGCCCTCTCTTGTTCAGTACAAGAAATTTTAAACCTGTGAAAGGGAACAATATGCCATTTTATTATCTCACATAGTCATTCAGATGCTTCCGTTTAAGCACACGGGATTAGATAAAACAAGTTCCTTAACTACAAAGAGATGGATTTTAAATGAGTACAGGTAATGAGGCATAAAAGTCAGAAATGGCTAGAAGAGAAATAAAGATAAGACATTTACTTATACCTGGCAACTATATCAGATCCAAGCAGTTACTCACCACATGCTTTCGGCTGCCTTGCTCACCAAACCCCGCAGGAAAGGTCCCCTTCCCCAGAGTCCACACATGCTTCCTTTGTCCCGTCAGGTGCAGTGAATGCGATGGGCAGGGAGAGGCAGAGGGGTGCGTCGGGGTGTTTGTCCCTCTGTTTTATACTTACAGTTCTCTTGAAAAACATTTCCAACAGGGCAGTAAGGAGCGAGAGTATATGTGGAAGGATGTTCCCTGCCGCCTTTTTCTCATCTGTTTGAGATTTCTTTGTTTCCCTTCCTGCTTGATGACTCTATTTCCTGCTTAAATGCAAATGAAGCAGAGCACACATTTCTTTGTTTGGGACAGACCAGTTTCCCAACGGCTGTCTGGGCAGGACTGTGGGGTTTGGAACATGTGCTAAGAACACCCTACAGGGAAATCTTATAACTTCACATATGATGTTGCCACAAGTTTTTGATCAAGATGATATTGATCAAGATGATAACTAAAATTATGAGTCTTCCAATGATAACTTACAGGATATGCCTTGTACAAAGATTATTATAATAGTGAGGAAGGTGTGAATACAAGGGTGTATTCTGTCACACTGTCCAACATTAAACTACTTTAAACACAGTTCAGGGTTTGGTATTCAGAGAGCTCAGCCTGGTTAGCACCATGGCAAACATACCATTAAACATCCTTTTAGTAAACATACGGAAAAGAAGGAAAAACAGGTAAAGCATTTGAAATAAGGTTTTCATTTTAACAACATCCCTCATTCCCTTTCCCTGGAGCTGGAGAGAGGTTATAGCAGGAAACCCCCTTGGTTTGACATTTTTTTGGGTGTATCAAAGATGGTGACCACTGGCCTTTGGAGGAAAAGAGAAGACGTTAGTGGAGATGGGCGGGTGCTGTTGTTCCCAATGTTGTTAAAGTCTGATCTGGTTTCCTTTAGAACAAGACAAACACACACAGAGGGGAGAGGAATGAACAGCAAAGAGAGAAAATGCAGCTTGTGTGTCTGGCGTTGACTCTCACTTGCAACTTCATTGCTGGAAAAACACAGGCTCAGCATGCCGTCTTATCAGCCACTCCAAGACCCGGCAAACCGGGACGCACATCGATCGGGCTGCTTAGGACAGTGCTTTTAGCTGCCTCTTTCTGGCCACAGGCTTACAGCAGTGTTGCAAAAGATGCTGTCTTGGCTGGCTAGCCCAGACTCTTATTAGGCAGAGGGGAAAAAAGAGAAGGACAGGAAAGAGAAGAAATAAGGTAGGGAAGGAAAAGAATGCACAAGGGCGGGGGAGGAGGGAGACAAAGTCTCACATCCCAGGCAATATTTGGGATCTAACCGAAGCCGATAGAGGTGGAGAAGTCATCCGGCTCCCTCCCTCTGGACTGCTCTGTCAGGACATCTCTCAGACTTGGGATAAAGAAGTTCCAGGGTCCCAGGAGATGATGGGGGATGAAGAAATTTGCTGCTTCCCCTTCTCTCATCTTCCAGTCAACCAGCTGTTCCTCTCAACGTCTCTTTTTTTAAGAACCCCAAAAGGGAGTGCTGGGTGGAATAGTTCTGCCTCTCATTAGTGTGATCCCTAATTCGGTCTCAATTACAACAGGCCAATCTGGGGCCTTCGATTTCCGGTTCCACACTGTTCTCCTTTACCAGCCATGGTCTTAACAGACCTAGCATTAGATCAGTTTGCACTAATTCAGTCTGTCTGTCCTTCTTTTGCACCTTCCCCTCAGTATTGGTTGTTATAAGTTACTATGGCGTTCTCTGAACTTTGCCTCACTCTTCACAGTCAAACTCACAATTAGGGTAAATTGGCAGGCCCCATTATCACAACAGATCCCAAATCACTAGCCACTTGGGAAAGCTTTGGCCCACCTCTCTGACTGAGAGAGTAGTTTGGTGTCAGTCAGCCAATGGATCCTTGGTCTCTCTTTTCATAACTACAACGTGCACATGAGAAACGGCACTCTTGTCACCAGACAGAGGATAATAATATCCTTGTCCTGTACCAGTTAGCACTGGATTTAGACCCACCAGCCTCGCTGTCAAAGGTTCTCCTGCAGCCAACCCCCTCAGCCATATTGTCTTTAATTCTTATTGACCATAAATACGGCACCATTAATTCGGACCAGACCAAGGTCACAGCTTCCATTCAGTTCTATGAGAGTTGTGAGTGATTAACTGAGGCAAGTTAGACCTCATCAGTAGGTTAAAAATACATAAAATTAAGGTTCAAGACACTGTAAGAGCTTCACTTGTGTATAAAATTTCTTTCCTTGTAATGAGTAGCATTAGGAATCTTTTCTCTTAAATTCATTGAGTGTTACTACTGTAAGGGTACCTATAGTATCCCAACAGCAACCCAGTTTGCTTCATGTTCTAGATCCTAATAAAGGACTTTTGAATGCCTAGACTCTAGGCCCTAGAGGAACAGGTGATGAAGAAAACTGTTTCACTTTGACATTTACAAAAAAGGGATTATTTTGATTTTTCAGTTTGAAACAGCTTTTGCTTCAAAATTTCCTTTGATTTTATTGCAAAACTTGAAAACCATTTAAAAATGGTTAAAACTGAAATGAAACTTTCCAATTTTGTTGAAACAAAACGTTTCATTTGTCCGGAAATGATTTTCTTTGGCCGAAAATTTCAAAAGTTCTCATTTCTGCTTTGATCTGAAAATTCTGGTGTCGTCCCCCCAGTCCCCCACCCCCCCGGGCAACTTTTCAAAGTTGCTAACACATTGAAAAAATCCATTATTCTCCACGTGCCAACTGTGACCCTCAGCTGTGTATTCTTCCCCCAACTTCCATGCAAAACTACCAGAGACACGAATCACAAACCAGTTAGCTCTCAAGATGAGCCCACAGTAAGACACCGATCCAAACTCTGCCAGACTTTTAGACTTTCCAGTCGAGAGCAGAATTCCAAGCCGGTCCCAGAAGAGGAGCTATGCTGGGATAGTTAAAGCCGTGCATTACGTGTGTAGACAAGCCCTGAAGTGGTGCCACTTTTTATATTTGACTTTTCCTTCCCCTTTAATGGGTGTTGCTGGCTGCCCCTCCACTGTCATGGAACATGGACAGTCACACCCAGGATGCTAATGCCTTCATCAACGATCTGTCAGAGGGATGCTGAAGGGTGGTGACCAGAGATCAGAGAATCATAGGACTGGAAAGGACCTTGAGACAGAGAAAGATTAAGATCTCTTGGGGCCCTGGCCCTCACCTCAGTACCAGAACCATGCCCCCCCCCCTTTGCCCCACTGCCCTGCCCCCATTCCGCCCATGGCCCTGCCCTCCCCCCCCCCACTCGCTTCTGCAGTCCTGAGACCGGAGAAGCTCTGTGGAGGGGTGCGATGGGGAGAGATTTTTACAGGGGCTCCAAATTGGCCGCACATCCAGGTCCCATGGCCACCTCGCTGCTTCCTTCTGCCCAGCCTCTCCGAGAGCCAGTCCTCTCTGCCCGCACAGCCAAGTCCAGCCCCCAGCCTCTCCTACCCGAGCTCCCATAAGCTCCTCCTCTCTAGACTTGACGCCTGCCCCCTCATCTCCTCGCCGCCTCTTCCCCATCCCGCTGCTGAGATCATCCCTGGCTCGCTGCCCCGGCTACGTCACCCCCTCTAAGTCCTGCCGTCGCCCCTCCATCCTGGATCCCACCGCACACAAACTACCCATTGATGCCTTCAAAGCCCGTCTTGTTCTTGCCTCTCGCCTGTGCTCTGCCCACAATGCTGGCTGCCCACTTCTCCCCGAAGGGCCGCCCCATTGTGCCCCCCCTTGACACACGCAGGCAAGTTCCAGAGTGCATGCACCGTCTCCCCCTCCCTCAAATCCCGCCTGACTCTAACCGCTGCCGCGATGCCCACAGACGACGGCCGCTGGAGAGCAGCTAGGCACGTGGTGAGCTGGGCTTACTGCTGGACTAGGACTTGTGCAGCTCAGCTCTGCTAAAGCGCCCTCCTTGACACGGGCGGCGGGTGAACCCCTGCTTTGGGGAGGCACGCCCCCGGCCCCGCCCCTTCTGCCCAAGCCCCTCCCAACAGGGCCCTGAGGGCTCCCCCCCTCCGTGGCCGGTGGAGCCCTTGCCAGCCCCAGTCATGGCGTCCGGCCCGAGCACCAAGCTGTTGGCCATCCCGAGCCGCCCTGGCTCCTGGCTGGGGCAGAGCCCTCGCTGGCTTCAGGAAAGGGAGGGAGCGGGGTGGGGGGAGGGGCTTGGGGCAGAGCCTGGGTGAGGCCACAGCCCTGGCTTAGGGGAGGCTGAGCCTCCCCTGGCCTATGATACCCGCTGCCCAGGCTACTGCTAACCACAGAGGGCTGGAAGCCCGTTGGGCAAGGGCAGGGCTGTCGATTACTCTCTGTCCAGCACCTCGCACCCTGAGCCCCTCCCCCCGGCTCTAGGCTTCGCCGGGAAATCCAGATAACACCCATAAGGCTGCGGGTGAGACCTCTCCAGGAGAGCCAGCCTCTAATGAAGCTGTGCTTGTAATGAGGGGGAGGGAGAGAGCTGGATTGCCTGAGTGCATCGCGACGGGCCCGTCTCTGGGCTGGCAGGCAAGATTCCCTCTGATTGCAAAGATGTTCCTGCCATTCTAAAGCAGCCCTCTGTGGTTAGCAGCATTTAGCACCTAACTGGTAGGTGTTAAACTGAAGTGCAGCACTTGAACATGATTAGCGCCTCTCCAAAGGCTCCGCCAGCCGGGGAGGAGGAGGGAAGCGATTTCCCCAGCCCCTTCAGAACGGGCCCAGCAAACTCCCCTGGCAGCTGTGCAGAGCGGGTCCCTTTGCCGCCGTATTTCCCCCCCCCCCCCCCGAGAGCAGCACCGAGGCTCCAGCCTGGCAAAGCGGCTCACGCACGTGCCCGGCATTAAGCAAGAGAGTAGCCCCACCAGTTTCGATGGGACGATTCCCGGGCCGACAGTGCTTATGTCCGGTGCTGGACTGGGGCCAGGAGGCGCCGCCTGGGGAAAGAATACCAGCTCTGAGGTCGGTGTGAGTAGGCCCAAGGCTGAGGGAGACGTGGCAAAGCAGCTGGCTCCTCTGCTGTTAGGGCTAGACCGGGGATCTCAAACTCCAATCACCAGGAGGGCCACATGAGGACTATTATTACACTGGCCTGAGGGCCACATCACTGATGCACACACGCCCCCCGCTGCCCCTGCCCCCACTCCACCCCTTCCATGAGGCCCGCCCCTTTCCCGCCCCCATTGCACCCCCTTCCCCAAATCCCCGCCTCTTCTCCGCCTCTTCTCCTGAGTGCGCAGCTCCCCGCGCCTTCCCCTCCCTCCTGGAAAGCATCCAGCATCGTCAAACAGCTGTTTGGCGGTGGGAAGCACCTGGAGGCAAGCAGAGGAGTGGGGACGCGATGCGCTGGGGAGAAGGGGAGCTGGGGGAGGGGAGCTTGGCGGGCTGCAGAAAATACCCTCGCAGGCTGTGGGATAGACTGTGCCTTAGGCTGACAAAACAGGAGCTGGAGGGTATCAGGGGTTCCCAGAACTGCAGCCCCTTCGCTCAAGGGGCTCATCTTGAGCACGTTCCACCAGCCAGGGGTTGGAAGGAGTGGGGACCTGTGGAGTTGGGTAGCTGCCTGCGAGGGATCAGATGTTGCACACTTAAAAGAGGGGAGCTCATGGGGGGCATCACCCCAGATAGAGGGGCACTGGGGTCCAGGAGGGACATGGGGGCCAGTGGAGGCGAGACACCGACCTGCAGAGGGTGCTCCGCTGGCTGGTGAGCTAATTCTCTGGACTGCCAGCAGGAGGCGCCGCAGGAGGGAGTCATCGCGCTGCTACATGCACCAAGCTGCCAAGCCCCCTCCACACGATCCGCCTGATCGCTACTAAAACTTTCCCTTCTTTAATTAATCCCATTCCTCTCTTCCTGCCTCATTCAGGGCTGGGACAGTACAGGGTCTGCCCCACCACCATTCGCCACAAGGAAAGTGATTGCAATTGCTCAATGAATCAGCCAGGAGAAGCAGCCTGATTCTAAGAGAAGCCGATTCTATTTATAGCCTGGTGATCAGCACTGATGGGAATGTTAACAGACCAAAAAATGATAATAATAATAATAAATAAAAGGAGGGGAGAGGCATGCCAGTATGATTGCAATGTTGTTAAACAGGATGTTTGTTTGACCATAAGCCTTTAGAATACATCCTCGTTGCAGTCAATTCTGTTTCAACAGTGACACGTTTCCTGTATCGCTTCCCTCCGCTGTTGTTGTTTTTCTTCTTACGAGGCCCACCAGTATGAACACAGACATGGCTTCTTGCCTCTCAATGTAGGGCTAGATCTCAGAATTACCAGCCCTGTGTAAACATTCATGCATCTGACTCCCCTAAAATAATGAAATCGGCTTAAACCTCCCCCCCCATGACATTTTTTAAAAATCCAACCGTGAAAACAAACAAAGAAAAAAATGCAACAAAACTGGGATTCTTGCCCTTTGGGGTTGGAACTTCTAAGGGCTGTTTTCAAGCTTTTCCTCTGGAGTCACAAGGGTTAGAAACTCAGGAAGGATGGAGCAGTGGTTAAAGAATTGTGTGGGTGCAGTTAGGACATGGGTTTGGTTCCCTGTTCTGTCACAGGTGTCCTCTGTGACAAGAGGCCAGATCTACAGAAGTATCTTGCCCCCCTAATCTCCATTTAGCTGTGACCTTCTGGTTCTTTTTTCCAGCCCTGAAGAAGAGCTCTGTGATGCTTGAAAGCTTGGCTCTTTCTTACCAATGGAAGCTGGCCTAACAAAAAATATCACCTCCCCCACCTTGTCTCTCTCACATCCTGGGTCCAACCTGGCTACAACAACACTGAAACCAACAGCTGAAATCAGTGGAAGTTATGAGCCTTTGAGGATCTGGTCCTTAGGCTCTCTCTGTAAAATAGACAAAAGCACGGTGTGACCTCAGGAAGAATATGATAAAAGGTTGGGAGGTACTTAGGTACAGTGGTAAAATAGGCCACATAAGTAACTTAGAAAAAGATTCTTATGCAATCACATGACTCCAGGAGCTGGGGCTTTAAGGAAAACAGCAAACAGAACACTACAGCAAGAGTTGGTGAGGCTGAGTGGCCCTCCATGGATCATATGTGAAAGTTTCAAAGCCAGGGGGCATGTGCTGTCACCTGTAACAGCAGCCCCGCTTTCCTACGGTAGTACCCTGTTAGACTAGCACAGCTGTGGATAGAGTCATTTCCATGTATGGTATAAACCAGGAAAGGTTTTATGTGAATCCCCCACAAGTGAGACTTCTCCATTGGACGTGACTGTGCAGGGAGTGGGAAGTTGGGGCCAGACTGCTTTGCCTTCCATGTATTCTGTTTTTGATCAGCTCTTTTGATTCCTGTCGCATCTGACTCTATTGCTTTGCAGACTTCAAAAGTGTGAGGTCCTTCGCCATACACAGAAATAGTATACAGTCCCTGCAACTCCCATTGATGTTAGTTAGCCTGGCAGAGGTGGAGCGCTTCTGGGGGTTGTCTAACGATGGCCCCCAAAAGCCAGGGACCCCCAAATTAGAAGAAAGGGATCTGTGAAAAATGAGAGTGAAAACATCCAAATGCCCAAGCGGAAACCTCTAAAAAGGAATTCACTTTAATTTTGCCTTGGTGTTGTTTGCGAGGTGGACGTGACTATGAGTAGCTAAAGGTTAGTTCCTTGAAGTGATGAAATTCTAAAAGGTTCATCCGTTCCGAGGAAAACACTCCACTCAGCATGAAATATTTTGCTCCTAATAAACTCTGCTAAGCCAGTGTTTCAGGAAGATCAGACCGATAATGTATCACAAAGCTCATGGTGAAATCAGGATCTGGATAATTTGCCCTGCCAATTCGACATACTAATTAAAACACCATCAGACTTTTAATAATAATAACGAGGCACTTTAATAACCTACTTTCCTTAGGCAAAATCTGGCTCATCACACATTATCTTCCCTGCCTCTTTCATGTGTAACCATAGGGCCCATTCGTGCCCCCTAACTTAGGTTTGTCCACCCACGGTCCCATGGATGTCAGAACATGAGGCCATGGGCATGAGGGCAGCAGAATCTGGTCCTTAGTAAGCAAGAATCTCAGGTGTCTGCTCTGGGATTTATATTTTCCAATCATGTGAAATATAAAATAGGGCAATAGCATCACTAAGATCCATCAAACAATTTTATGGAAAAAAAATAGAGTTAACTTTATTCTGAGGAAGCATCATGAGACAGCCTCATGAGAAAGGGTATGTCTTCACCACGCAGTTAGCCGGTTTCTTACCCGGGTTCTAACTCTACCGTCCACATGAACAAAACCTCTGATCCAGTTAACCCACCTCATGGGTTAACATGAGCCTGGGCCCAGCTAAGCCACTGGGTGACCGTGGGGTGCGGGGAGTTAGGCATAACTGGTGATCAAACCCAACTAAGGAGGGGCTGGGTTTTAATAAATCTGCTTGTTTATTCGACCTGAAGCAGTGGGTTTGGTGTGGAGCCTGTCAGAGACTCCCCTTGGGAGAACAAGCCTGGTACATATCAATTTCTTTGTAAAATTGACAAACTCAGATAAGCTTGCAGCATCCAGGGGGAATGACCGGACACTGCAAGACAGAGGTTTCCGGGGTTGTGTCTGGGGCCGGAGTTATTAGGCTGAGGCCCAGCAAGGAGCTGAGGAAGGAGGGTGGGGGACCCAGGAAGAAAGGCCACGAAACTGAGACCATCAGGGAAGGGTCCTCGAGGCAGGCAGAGCTCTGGACAATTAAAAGGTGAGGACTACTCTGGGTGGTTAGTCTCACTGCCGTGGGCCTGCAGGAGTGTTCAGTATGAAGCAGAGACCAAGGGAGTATAAGACAGCAGGAGATGAGGGGCTTATAGTGACATGTCTGGAGGGCTGGGTCACAGGAGGAGACGGGCCACCACAGGACCAGAGCAACAGCCAGTAGGGGGCGCTACTCACAAAAGACCTGCCATACCTAGCTGCAAGGGAGTGCACCAGCAGTGAGTCTACCTGTCTACACCTGGGAGATGCTTTAAGCTCAATGTAGCTTACTTGGCTAGGGGGTTAACTTGGGCTCTAACCTGCCAACTTCATGGTAAGGACACAGGCTAAAATCATTCAAATGCTGACAGTCCTCCAACGCCTTCCCACAATTCCCCTGAAGGACAGACAAGTTCTGTGGCACTTGACCAGGAACGAGTTCTCATTGAAGGGGTGCTGGCTGGATTTTTTAAGCACGGGGACTCTGCCCCTGCCAGTGTGTTGATCTCACCTCCCCGGTGAGTTTCTGTGTAAAACGGGGCACGTCCTCCATGCGGCATGACCTCGCCCATGCAAGGTCAGAAGGGCGGGAACTCTACAGGGTCAGGCCGTGGGCTGTGGCCTCAGACACACCCGAGCAAGTGCCAAGAGAGTGAGGAGACAGTGACTTGGGTTGAGCTTTGCTGTCAGGACACTCACAAACAGGTTCGGCTAACCCGAGGGTTCAGCCCTCGGCCGATAACTCACATTAACTGCAGTGAAGACAAGAAGCACCTGTCGTAGGATTCCTTACAATTTACGTGCTTGTCTGAGAAGGGAGTCCTTTCTCTGCCATGGAAAAAGGAGAAAACAAGAAAGAAAAGTGAGTCTGTAACCCTGCCCCAAGCACCTTCACCCACATTGTCACGTCTTCCCATTGGAAAATTTGGGGAAGGGAGTCAGTACAGCGTGAGCGTGTTACTTTCTCTCACATCTTTATTTTCCCCTAACTTTTTCTGGAGAGAAACCATGAACAAGCGAGAGAATGGCTTTCTCCCTCTCTCCTACTTCCCTTCTCCTTTTTACCAGTGGAAAAATGAACGGGTAAAAGAAATGGAATGAGTTAAAATGGGCCATTTTAACACAAGTCTGTGTTGGGCACGGGGACTATTTATTTATCATCTATTGAAGTGCTGGAAATTTTGTGGAGGTGGGACTTGGGGGCTGTCAGTCACTTCCCGGCTCCATCTGGACGGCGGCTGTTAATTTCTGCATCCGCAAATCCAGTACACTCTGAATCCTAGCCAGAGCCAGGCAAATAGATTTGGACAAAACAACCTTCTCCCATGCAGCCCTGACCCATCACCTGTTTTTTGGACCGAAATATGAATGGAAAGTCTTCCGCTAAACTCTCTCCATTTCCATATTCCAACTGGGACGGGGACTAGGCATATAGTGGTTTCCATTGACACCTTGACAATTAATGTCTGCAGGTAAAATTAATCGTGCTGTCATATTCATGGCGTTCCCGTCCTTAGGCTACTGAGCACTGTGGAATAGCATCGTAACTGTACTGCAAATACGGGGGTTACTGCCAGTCTGGAATCAGGGCCGGAGCCAGAACCAGTCTCTTACTGAGCACAGCTGGCCTGTGGTAGGCTGCCCGATTGGCTACACCGCCTGATTGGTTGGACGAGTCGGCAGACCGGCTCCTAAACCCCGTTCCCCGGCTGCTCAAAACATTTGCCCACAGGTGCAATAACTCCTGCTTCTGCCTTGCCTGGCCTCATGCCAGGTAACCCAGTCTTGACACTGGGCTCTCACCACTAGGCATGGCTGCCCATGTTCCAGTCACTGCCAGTGTTGAACTGGCGATTGCTACGTTGAAATACCTTACGATCATTTGTTCTGGTTTCCAGACACTTCCAGCATATTACCCAGGTGCTCTCAGATGGCTTGTCTCCTTCACCAACAGCAGCTGTGTAACCCCCAAGGAGATTATCTGGCTTCCTGGGGCTCTGTCTGCCGGCAGCTCAGGGAGAGGCGCATTGTCCCTGGTTGGTCCTCAGATTCCACTGAAAGTCCAGAGTGATGCAAATGTGGCCAAAGCGAGTAAACCTAAAATCCGAATGAGCACCTATGGAATCGTCATTTCCTCAAATCCTTCCCCACCCCCCGCAAACGCCACCCAGTCCCAGCTGCAGTTTCCCACGGTCACTAGAGGTGAGGAGCAGCTTACTGTGCAAGTAGCTTCATTGAAATTGACGGAGCTTTCAGAGGAGTTGAAATACAGCTTAGCACGAGGGTGTACGTATGAGGCCCAAAGCAAATCAGAACCAGGGAAACCTTTTGTGATGTCATAACCCGAAGAATCCCTGCCTTGTCGTCTCAATCGGGTGAGCTCTCAAGACCAGAAGGGAAGACGGGGCCAAGTCAGATCTCCAAACGTTGCTAGCAACGTCGACTCTCTCTACTGCATGGTACAATGTCTAGAACTGTATCTCCTTTCTAATACATTTCCTCATTCTCCATAGCATCTGTTACTATAGAAACAATTTCAGAGACCTGCTGGAGATTGGCTGCTGGTGGAAGCTGTCCACCTTTACCCTGCTTTCATCAATCCTGGAGACGGTCACTGCATTACAGAACAGCTCACCTGCCGGTGGACCGTAGGCTCCGTTTGAAAAGCTGACTATAAGTTATTAGAGGAACGTCAAGAGATCTAACACAGCTGTTCTCGGAATAGAAGCATGCTTTTAAATGCATACCAAGGACCCTTCCATGCCCACGTTGTGAGACACGGATGCTTTTTTCATTTCACCTTTAAGAAACAAATGATATCAGCAAATAGGCTAATTTTAGTTTAGAACGATGGCAGGGCATGAAGACCTTCCTCCCTGAGATTTCAGAACAGATGATTTCAGACTGAATGTGAGCCCATTAAATAGGGCACTGTAATATTAATGCACCAAATTTTCTTGGCTCAGAACGCTGATTAAATATGTATATAAACGTCTATAGGTTCCTTCATCAGATGGCTTCTGGGAACTTGCTTCATGCCTATTCAGTCTCTGGCCTCTCTGTTTGCAGGTTGTGTTTTCATGCCCAAATGCAGCCTCTGTTCTCTGATCATTAAAAGAAAATGCGAGAAGCTTAATTCACTTTAATCACAGTAACTTGCTTTCTGTATGGAAAAGTCTATGAGGAAAGCAGCCCAGATGAAATGAATTCACTCACTGGGGATGCCTCCTTCATGTGATCTTGCCAGTGATTCACTCACTGGGGATGCATCCTTCATGTGATCTTGCCTGTGTACTAGCATTCTAGCCATGGCGCTCTGTGTGATCTCCCTTTCTGTGGGCATGGGGGGGGGGGGTTCCACTGGAACCAGACCCATGCCCATAAAGCAGGGGTCTCAAACATGCGGCCCGGGGGCCACATGCGGCCCGCAAAGCCCTTCCCTGCGGCCCGCCAAGCTTCCTGGCGCCCCCCCCCCCGGTCCCCCCATAGCAGTTTGCAGGACGGAGGGGCCAGAAGTGGAGGCTTCTCTGCTGCCTGGCTGGGCCGCATGTGTTTCTAGCTCTGGACTTCCTAGATTGCTCTTGCTTTGTTTGCCAAACAGCTGTTGGTGGTGCCTAGCGCTTTCCAGGAGGGAATGGGGAACTGCGTGCTCAGAGGAGGAGGTGGGGCAGGGGTGGGACCTCTTGGAAGGGGTGGAGTGGGGGCGGAGCCGGGGCAGCAAGGGCGGGGTGTATGTCAGTGGTGCGGCCCTCGGGCCAGTGCACTAGTCCTCATGGAAGGGGTGGAGTGGGGGCACAGCCGGGGCAGCGAGGGTGTGTGTGTGTGTCAGTGGTGCGGCCCTCGAGCCAGTGCACTAGCCCTCATGCGGCCCTCATGGTCATTTGAGTTTGAGACCCCTGCCATAAAGGGTCCCCTTTTGTTACTTCTTGCTCTTTTCTTCCATCATGGGGCCTTAGTCTTCTCTGCAGCGTCTCCCTTCCCTTGATCTCAGTTGACCTTCTCTGGCTCATTAGTTTCACCTGGTGCAGCTGCGTTTCACAGCGTTATTATGGCCTTTCATGTGATTTCTCTGAGTCTCAGGGAGATATCAGTTAGATCTTTCACCCGCCACCACAGTCATGCCAAGCCTCGGAATTAATATGTGAAGACGTTGGTGGGTGAATTCTTGTGGGCAGCCGTGATTTCCACCAGGAATACCCGCAAGCACAAGGCTGGTGCTTGAAATTAAAAACTGCAACAGGCCAGTGGAAAAGATCAGAAAAGTGAAAACAGTCTTGGGGCTGGTCTTCACTACCTGCCGGATTGGCGGGTAGCGATCGATCTATTAGCGATCGATTTCTTGCGTCTGGTGAAGATGCGAGAAATCGATCACCTGCAGCGCCCCCGGAACTCCAGCTTGACGGAAGGCGCAAGCTGGAGTCAATGGGGGAGCGCGCCGCCAACTGCTGCCGCCGTGAGGACGGCAGGTAAGTCGGCTGCAGATATGCAACTTCAGCTCTGTGATTCACGTAGCTGAAGTTGTGTATCTGCAGTCGATCCCCTCCCCCGTAGTGAAGACCAGCCCAAAGTTTCTTGAAATGTGCAAAGTTCGCCCATGTTCCTGGTGAATAATCTGTGGATGGTTCTGTTACTCACGTGCCTTCCTTACTTAGTGAGAATATTGATTTTGGTTTGTCAGGCTTGTCAGTTGCCAGATTGCAAGCATACAAAATTGCCCATTGGTTGCTCGTGTGATTGTTTTGTATATGGTGTGACAGGGTCAGGCCAGATGGCTACAGGAGAGTGGTGGAAGGTAGATATATTAGTCCCAGATTAAGCAGGTCCCTTTTCCCTGTTAAGATAACAGGGACTATTCCAGAACAATCAGGAACTTGCTAGGACCAATTAAGGTAGGCAGGCTAATTAGGACACCCGGAGCCAATTGGGAAGCTGCTAGAATTGATTAAGACAGGCAGGCTAATCAGGAGACCTGGTTTAAACAGGACCTGAGGGGTGCATGTGAGGAGCCGGGAGCAAGAGGCACTAGGAGCAGAGAGTGGGAAGGAGTACTGCCAGAGGACTGAGGAGTTCAAGCATTATCAGACACCAGGAGGAAGGTCCTATGGTGAGGATAAAGAAGGTGTTGGGAGGAGGCCATGGGGAAGTAGCCCAAGGAATTGTAGCTATCAGACAGCTGTTACAGGAGACACTCTAGACAGCTGCAACCCACAGGGACCTGGGCTGGAACTGGGAGTGGAGGGTGGGCCCGGGTTTCCTCCATCCCCGCAACTCCTGATTGGACACAGGAGGAGTTGACTTCGACTGTGGGTTCTACCAGATGGGAAGGTCTCTGGCCTGAACTACTTGCAAGTTAGGATAGGGGGTTGAGAGATTATATGGAAGCTATTAGAGCCAGTTCCACAAAAGGGACGATCTTATCAAACTAAAGTCAAAATAAACTTATCAGTAGTATCACAAGATGTAGTACAGCAGGCTATTTGGATAAGGTTAGAAAAGGTAAATACTTCTCTGTGTTTGATTGCACTCCAGACCTCACCCAAACAGAACAAACGTCTTGAGTGTTAAGCTTTCAAAAGACAGAGTGAGGGTTCTTGAGAGCTTTGTAGAAGCCATTGACCTCCACACCAAAACTGGGGAGAATATTACGGAGGTTATTTTTATTTCCTCACCCTACTACTTCTCTCATAGGTTACTCATCCATTTGCCTCAAGCTGAGTAGCGTAGACATCAATTAGTTACCATGGCACTCTTGTGGTGAGACAGCTGCGGATGTGCCTAACCTAAAATATCCCAAATTGGTATAAATTAGCATTTTATGGTTACCAGGCTGCAATTTAGTCATTCCAGCATTCTATCATGTGATCTTATGATCTAGGGTTTCTCCTGATTATCTGCTTATGCCAAGGCTTTTGGGCCTTATGCCTTGTTTAGCTAAACTATCATCTTACAGGCCTTGTAGGTCCATTACATTACTGCCTTACCTTCTACCTGTGCCTTACCTAGCTACATACCCATTGATCTCCTTAGCTACACTAACAAAAGGTCTTTAAATGAGAGTTTCCTTAACACAGAAACAGCACTGTGTATTTTTTTTTATGCTGCCTTTCTGTAACCATAGCTGCTAATGAAAGGAGTTTCAGCAAGCTAAAGTTAATCAAGACCTATCTCAGACCATCCACGGGGCAGGAAAGGTTAAGTGATCTGCTAGTTATTTCTAGAGAGAACGCGGATGCCAGGCAGATAGCCTGGGACGAGCTAATTAATGAGATGCCTTCAGAGAAGGCGAGGAAGTTCCTTTTGTAAAAGTATCTAGTGGCGATTGTGGGGGTTTTTTGTCGTGGAAGAGGAAGGGGGCCTCGTATTGGAGTCTTTGAACCAGGCCTGGACCCTCTTTGTTTATCAGAGCAGGATCAAACCAAGTCTGTGAGCAAGAGAGCTTCTGCAAGGGATCTTAAGAGTCTTACAATGCCACCCGTTGCAGACAAAAGGAAGAAATCTTCTGCAGAACAGGTGTCACTCTGAGAGTTGGCATGTCAGCAATGCCTCGATTTAGTGAGGTACCTCCGTGCATGCCTGACTTTAAGCCCAGCAGTAGCCCCGGTGAAATCAATGGGTCGGAGCCAAACTCCCTTTGAAGTCAATGGAAAGACTCCCATGGGCGTTGATGGGCTTTGTATCAGGCCCGTAGTGCTCATGTGCTTAAAGTTGAGCATATGCTAAAGTCTCTTGCCCTGAATCAGAGCCCCGCTGAGACAGGAGTTGGAATTCAGCACTCTCACATGGCCACGGATATGTCCACATGATATTTTATTAGTAAAGGTTTTTTAATAGTTTTCGTGAGGCCACTTGGCGGTTGTCGGAGTTAAAGCCATTGAAACATGGCACCATGGACTCATTTTCTATCCGGCTGTTATCCCGCTAGTTACGGCAGGATGCAGTGCTCGGCAAAGTAGAATTTTGTGGTTGGGGTTGTGTGGTGGTGGTAGTGATGGTGGTGGGGGATTGTGTGGGGGAGAGGTTGTATTTAAAATAAATTGAAGGCCCCAATTCAGCAAAGCATTTATGCACATGATTCATGGGGTGGTTGGCCCCTTTAAGGGGAATCAGGGCCCAGTCTACCCCGATGGTCTTCTTTAAGAGGAACCAGCCCATCTTGGCCCACTGGTAAGTAGGGTTGCCACTTCTGAGGTATAAAGACCCAGGACATCTGGGATGTTCCTGAGCTCATAAAACTGGCCAGCTGGCAGTGTGGACAGGGCACCCTTACTGATTTCCCAGGAAAGCTAACTCCCAAAAAGGGATGATTCTGGGGAAACCTACATATGTGGCAGCTCTACCTGTATGAAATTAATTGCCTAGGTGGCCGGTTGGCAATTAATGGACCGATGAGCTCCTGGACCTGATGAAAGGCTTCCCGAAGGGACCACCGAGTCTGACCTCCGGCATAATGCAGGCCAGAGGATTTCCCCCAGCAATTCCTGCATCAAGCCCGTATCCTGTGGTTGAGCTTGACCATACCTGAGGAAGAACCCACCACAAAGTTATTCCAGTAGTAAATTTCCCTCACTATTAAACATTTTGCCTTATTTCTTGTCTTGATTTTTTTTTTTTGCTTCAGCTTCCAGCCACTGGAGCTAATTATGCCTATCGCTAGTAAAACTAAAAACCCCTCTGCTATCAGTTCTTCAGCTAGTTCAGGCTAGAAATTCTCCAGATGTTTGCTTCCGCCACATCTGGATTGGAGAAGCCTTTCAAAGGTTTGCACTGCCGGGCCTTTTTCAAGAGAACATCCCCAGGAGTTGCTGCAAAGCGGCTGAAAATGCAGCATCGTGTGCCCTTGCCAGCGTCCCCCCGTGTTGTGGGCTGGAACGATATGGAAATGAGGACTAGAGGAGTCCACCTAATTGTCAGGAAGACTGAAAATCGATGTTAAAAATAATCTGAGCATGCCTTTTACAGACGCTGCCACCACCTGGGGATAGCTGCTGGGTGCTAGACTTGGCCTTTAATTGGATTCTGTCATTTCCTATTTATTTTTTTTATAATTTAGAGTAAGTTCCCGGTTGGATTTGGGCTCTAGTGTTTATGGGTGCCTTTAAGGTTGTGTGTTGTGCTCCAGGAAATGCTGCAATGAAGGTGTGGTTCCTGATGTATTTTATTTATTGCCAACCTGGATTGTTGTCCTGACTGTTTTGGTACGTGTACAGCAAGTACCCCAGTGCCAGCATAAAATCTGTACAATACTAGCTGCATTAGAAAAAAGAAAACCCCACCAAAACCCCACTGAGTTAGCAAAGGGAGCAAGCAATCCAAGCCACTTGTCGAGTCCTTGACATACAGTATTAGATTCTTATTCACACGAGGGACCCTTCACACAGCTCAGGCAGGGTGTACAGAATCTCGTCAAGTGGGTGTCATATGCATTTAAATGAGAATCAGGCTCATGCTACGAAGCCCTTACACAGCATAACATTACGTGCCTGCAAAATAGAATGGCTCCAGGAGAGCCTTTTACTCCGTGTGGATGTGTGTGAGTAACGGGCCATAGCCTCAAGCCCTGCAAACTGATGTAGCACCTGGCAATTTACATCAGTGGAGAACCTGACCCATTCTCTCTAGCTGCCCTGGGAGACAGTGTGGCCTAATGGTTAACACACTAAACAGGGACTCAGGTGAACCGCATTCTAATCTAGCACTGCTACTCCTTTCCTGACTCTCTGCCTCACTTTCTCTAACTGTAAAACGGGGATGAAAACACTGAGCTTATTGATGGAAAGCACTAGGTAAGAGCTGGGAATTATGATGTGTTTCGGTATTTATATGAACCCCTTCATCATAACCGCTAAGCGCTCCCCCTCAGTATTTAATAATACCATTAGCTCTCGCTTCTACCTTCCCAGCCTGTAGGCAAAGCAGCGTTATTGGTTTCGAGGTTTTGTTTGTGGCTGTGTGAGTGGGCAAGTGGTGCCTATAAGTGAGAACATGAGTGGGCGGGTCGGGTCTTTGAGTGTGCGCTTGTGAGGAGATAACTGAGGGCAAGTTAAGTGTGAGATTAGTGCCAATACTGTAGGAGTTACTTCAGTCCCATCTGAAATCTCTCAAACACCGATTTAACCCTGTGCATGAAGTGTACTCCACAGTCCAGCACAAGAGAGCAACGGGAACTCTTGAGAGCTCAGCGTCCACTTGGCGTCTCTCAAGCCTGGTCCGCGCTAAAGAATTAGATTGAACAAGGTACGTTGCTCAGGGGTGCAGCTTGTCGGATAGGAATATGAAGGTGTCAGCTACACAAACTGAGCTGAAAGTCTGGGGACTGGGACCAATCCAATTCTAACTAACCACAGGAACTTACTTTGTGACACACCAGCGCAGTGGTCCCGTGGTCCATAGGTGAACCTCCATGTCCCCAACTGTGCACCGAATAGGGGGGGTGGCGTGGGGGCAGCCTAGGGGCTGCTATACTGACTGGCTGCGCTCCCAGCAGTGGGAGAGTCCTTCCAGGGCCAGCTCTTCCAGCGTCTGGGCTGCTTTGCAGCAGTACAATGGCACAAAGCGTCCTCAAAGCGACGGCAGCTCTGTCCTTCCATCGGGATGGCAGTGCACTCTTCGTGGGGCCCACAGGCTCCCAACCGCCCTGGAGTACGTCTCCACTGCCAAAAAAAGGCTGAGGTTGCAGGACCGGCTCGGCGGGGAGGGGAGGAAGGAATCGGTCCGGGAAGCCCTGCAATGAATTTGGCAATCCAAGTGCCGTAGGGATGTTAACGTTCTTGGGGCGGGAATACAGAGCAAGGCTGGGATCGAGTGGCCCGAAACAACATCCGCAGACTTGCCCTTTGGCGTGCCTAGTCCTTAGAGACCATTCCTGGCACCGTTCACAGCAAATTGTGTACTAATTAAAAGGGTGTGTGTGTGTGTGTGTGTGGCAAAGCACAGTCTGGGAGACAAAGTCCCCAGGTCTGTCTATCTGACTCCCAATGGGGAAATCCTCCCTGGGCTCCCCCACACCTGATTCTAAGGTGGTCCCACTGTACGGGTACAAACAAGACTGAACCCTGGTCTTCACTGGGGCGGGATCACCCTAAGATATGCAACATCAGCTACGGGACTAGCGTATTATTATTTTCACTCTGCCTCACTCAAGCTGTTGAGGTTTAAAGTGCCGTATATATTTGTTGCCTGCACAGTTAAAAAAGGAAAGTCATTCTGTTTGGGGGTAGCGTGACAGGTACTGGGGAGAAATATGTCCGGTACTTTTTAAATCAGTAAACGAATGAAAAAGAAATAGACAGCAAAGGGTTACGGTGCACGTCTATTTACAAGTACCTGCTGAATTATTATTGCAAACACATTTCTGCCAGTGGGTTTTTCATCCCTCTGTCTTCAGCTAATTCCTTGTGGTGTGTGATACGTCTTCTAAGTCACATGGTGTGACTTCTCCTCCTTGATTGGAGAGGCTGATTCTTTTTAAGCACAGCGGTGAAGAACAAACCACATATAGGAAATAATGGTTCTGGTGTGAATTGTTCCTGCTAACGTATGTGGAGCTTTTGGATTCCCAGGCCCTAAGTAACCAGCAGTTGTCCAAATCCTGATAAGTCACAAATGGTACACTCTACCATGAGTAACTGTGGAGCGGGATGATGTCACCATAGGTAGAAATGAAAACCATGTTCGGTACTCTTTAAATGGTTTTAATTCTAAACAAGAATGCACAGGGAACAGAAAGGTCTCCTGTGCTGTAGAGCTCCATCTATCTCTCAAAGCTACTTATTCAGTCCCCCATCACTGTAAACCAGGGGTCTCAAACATGCGGCCCGGGGGCCACATGCGGCCCGCAAAGCCCTTCCCTGCGGCCCGCCAAGCTTCCTGGCGCCTCCCCCCCCCCCCCCGGTCCCACCATAGCAGTTTGCAGGACGGAGGGGCCAGAAGTGGAGGCTTCTCTTCTGCCTGGCTGGGCCGCAGGGAAGGGCTCTGGACTTCCTAGATTGCTCTTGCTTTGTTTGCCAAACAGCTGTTGGTGGTGCCTAGTGCTTTCCAGGAGGGAATGGGGAGCTGCGTGCTCAGAGGAGGAGGTGGGGCAGGGGTGGGACCTCTTGGAAGGGGTGGAGTGGAGGCGGAGCCGGGGCAGCAAGGGCGGGGTGTGTGTCAGTGGTGCGGCCCTCGGGCCAGTGCACTAGTCCTCATGGAAGGGGTGGAGTGGGGGCACAGCCGGGGCAGCGAGTGTGTGTGTGTGTGTCAGTGGTGCGGCCCTCGAGTCAGTGCACTAGTCCTCATGCGGCCCTCGTGATCATTTGAGTTTGAGACCCCTGCTGTAAACCCTCATGGTCCTTAGTGAAGGAGTTATCATCTGCATTGTACACATGGGAAAGTGCAATCAAGAGAGGCTACATTCACAAAGAGCATTGCTGGTACAGCAGAGAATTGAAGTTGTGTCTTCTGACTTGTAGGTCATCACCATACTCCCCATCTCACTCTTCTTGGACAGGGACTTCACTTACAAAATTGGAGGGGTGAAGGGCATGGAGTTTTGCTATTGCCTTCAATAGGGCCAGGATTTCACCCAATTATTTATTCAGTGTTACATTGCTTTTAGGTCTGAGACAACCCACAATGAACTCCTTACAGAACAAGGAGCAATGGTCTCAAGTTGCAGAGGGGAAGGTTTAGGTCGGATATTAGGAAAAACTTTTTCACTAGGAGGATGGTGAAGCACTGGAATGGGTTACCTGGGGAGGTGGTGGAATCTCCGACCTTAGAGGTTTTTAAGATCAGGCTTGACAAAGCCCTGACTGGGATGACTTAGCTGGGGATTGGTCCTGCTTTGAGCAGGGGGTTGGACTAGATGACCTCCAGAGGTCCCTTCCAACCCTAATATTCTATTATTTTATGATTCTAACTCACTGAATGTTTTTCCATTGGCTTTAATAGGATTTGGATCCATCCCTGAGTCTGTATAATCAACAATTTTTACCTAGGTGGTTTTTCTCTTGTATGGTTAAGATTTTTCAAATGAGATTTTCACAACTGCCTCAGGGGTTGAGATGCCCAGTTCCAACCCACCTCTCTGGCCATCTTTGCAAAACTCAGCCTTAAAGCTCCTTATGGTCAGTAAAAAGAAATCATGAAAACCTTGCAAAGTGTCCTTGAATTCCATTTAACACCATATTAACTCCCTGGTGCAAAGAGGTAGCAAAGAGCTAAAGTCTGCTAGAATGAAATTCCTCACAACCCACTAAAGAGAAAGGGAATGTAAAACCCATGAGTTAAAAAAGCCACTGGGGCTTTAATTCAGTGCATTGAAAGAAGGGAACTCTGTGCTACTAAAACACATCATTTATAGCTCTGCAATGCAGTGGTTCTGGACAGCTAATGCAGCAAGCCTCAGTTGCTTTATATACCGTGCCATGGATGGTATGGTCAAGTGAATTAGAACATTCAGCCTTTTGGAGCCGTTAGTGTAAGAAGCCCATTTTCTGCTGGGATAATCTTGCAGGAGAGATCTCTTTGTTTTGGTTTGCCAGACTTTGTTGCGGATTACAATCTTTGCTCCACTGCAGAATCACTTAAAGGCAGCTAAGATTGTGTGGCATTTTTCTCCTGCTCTGACAAACCTCCCCCCCAAAAAAACCAACCTCCCCCCCCAACAAAAAAAAATCACATAATCTCTAGGGAGCTTTCCACTTAATTCATGTTTAAATCACTTCCACCTAAATATTTATCAATTTGCTGACTTCTAGACCTGGAAAATTCCCATTGTCCTATCGTGGCCCTGTCTGATTAATAAAGAATATTACCCAAGAGCAATACAAAGTCATCACAGGAGTCAGGACTGATTAGCTGCCAGACTCTTTGATGCCCAACCAACAGCTAAAGACAGCTGGGTTCATCACCACGCCAGGAGCTGAAGAGTAGATTGGTCACAATCTCCTACAGCTTGATTTTCTCCAGATGTTCAGCTGGTCATCAGCAGCTTGATTAAACCCTGACAGGAGATCTCAGTTAGTCAGGATGCTCCTTAGCATTTGATGTGTTTGCTAAGGGATAGAATCCAATTGTTGCCTTGCTGTAACCTGATCTTAGCTGTGCTCAAGGGGAGGTAGAGAGAGGAGGTATTTGCCATGTTTTATCTCTGCTCCAGTTGACTTGGAAGAACATCTGTGAATTCCTTTTCCCTGCTCAACTGTTTGGGCCACTTTGATGCCTCACCATGTTAAAATGCACACAGGGGAACAGATTAGCTAAAGAACTCTATGGATCTTAAAGGCCCAGTATTGCTGTGGGGATGGGGTGAGAGCAGAAGCCAAAGATAAGCCTGAAAGTGCAAAGATCTTCATTGCAGGCACTGTGTAACAATGCTCTAAGCCATGAAATTTTGGTGTCAACAAATCTGGATTTTTTCCCCAAAAATCTTTTGGTCAAAATATTTGACCCAGCTACACTCCGGAGTTTTGGAATAAGAGTATGTCTACACATCAAACTGGTTGTGGGATTCTCAGCTGAAAGAGACATACCCATGCTAGCTATGATCAAGCCAGCATGCTAAGAATAGCAACACAAGGGGCCAGCTGGCCTTAGTACAACCCTGACCAAGTTGCTGTGTATGTACTTGAGCAGCTAACCCTTCAGACCCTTTGCGCCACTGCAGCTAACCTCCATTTCTAGTGCATTCCCTTGGTCAGAGGTAATGTAGGCTTGTTTCTTTGAGCTAGGAATTTCACTGCCATTTTGAAGTGCAAATATACTCTAAGTCACTTAGGCATTACAATGCTGAGTGTGCCCAAACCCCCTCTGTAAATGGGACTTTCATGGCTTTGAAAATTTTACCAGTAGACTTTTGAGATCCACACCCAGAGTCACCCCAAAGGCTTGATCTGTGTTCCCATTAGACTGATGTGGAGTCTCTCCATGGACTGCACTGGATCCGGCTCTGAAGTAAATTTCTTTTTTATGCCTTGTTTGACAAGCAAGATTAATATGCTAACAATGATCAAGCAGCAAGGTCTCTCAGTAGGTACCCAGCTCACAAGGTAAAAGTGAACGGCAGAATGGTATATTACAGATAGATTTTCTTTGATACTTAATTGAATATTATGGGAATCATCCCAAAAGGGTTTGGTAAATCACTGACCAATGTAAGCCCAAAAGTGAGGATTCTTAGTCATGGGGAAAAAAAAAATCAATTCAAGGATTTATTTACAGACTGAGATATGACCAGAGACAAGCAGCTCTTTGGAATAGTCTGTCTCCATTGCATGAAAACCTTGCTCGTCATTTTATTGTGCAAAGCCAAATCTCTTAATTCTTCCAGCGATTTCATTTTAATTAGATTTTATTTTCAGCTCAGAAAACTTGTTTTAATAATGATTTATGAAAGCTCAAGTATGTGTGGGTGGGTGTGGAAAGTTTTTTGTTCTGCAAAATCTGGAATAATTTGGCATTGATCTAAGCTTCCATTGGTGCAATATTACTATTTATTCCAGCGAGGTAATAAATGGTGTTTTCAGGTTAATGAGCTTTCTAAGAAGTGGA
Source organism: Sternotherus odoratus (assembly GCA_032164245.1). Lineage (NCBI taxonomy): Eukaryota > Metazoa > Chordata > Testudines > Kinosternidae > Sternotherus > Sternotherus odoratus. The sequence continues at coordinate 6,238,126 of JAVMKO010000007.1, read as the reverse complement.
GCATTTCTCAAGCAATTCTTTTTTTGTTTTGTTTGAAAGGTGAGACAAACAAGCAAACACCACCTCACTATAGTTAATTGCATATTAATACTTTCCAGCCATAGGAAAGATCATTGCAAGTACAATATGTGATAATTAATGGGCAGACATAAACCAGAAAATCTCATTTAAATTCTCTTCCAAATCTAATAAATACAAAGCTTCTAGTCAATTAGCAAAAATAGTGTTTCCTGGAGTAACACAGCAGCATCTGGAAAGCTTATTAACAGATCTGTCTGGCAGTTTTTGATTGTGTGATAGGTGAAAATTTTGTCCATCTTGTAGGGTCAGGGGAAGAACATAAAAAACGTGTGAAAAGTTTTCTGGAAAACATTGCCTGGAGGTATTTGTTATTGTTAATGAATGCAGAAAGGGAGGGGAAAGAGGTGAAAGGTTGTAGAAGCTCCCCTGGAATGAAAGGAACTACTTACTCTTGCATTGTTTGGAAACAAATGTCCTAAGGAACTGAGATTTGGATTGTATGGCAAAATAGGATTTACCCAGCAATAGAAGAGAGGCTCTGGAGACAGGGATGCCTGCTTTGTAAATGCAGATACTGTGGGCCAGATCCTCTGCTGGGATAAATTAGCCTAGCTCCATTGAAGTTCAGAGAGGTTAGGCTGAATTTAATTATCTAGCTACATCTAACTTGCTTGTCCATGAATCAGCAATTGAGCCGTGAGCTCACAGCAGCAGGTCTGTAGTCTCGCCACACACGGAAGGGGGATTTCCCCCCCCCCCCATTTCATGCATCAATCACAGCTCACTGCAATGATTCTGCAGATGCAACTTGCATGCAAAGTACTGGTGCCCCATTTTGACCGGAGAGGAGAGTCCAAATTGGAGGCCCTGTCGGCTGTTCCAGCTGGGAGTCGAAATGGTGTTTCTCTGATGTGATTTTGTTTATTTCCGGTGTGTGGAATCCTGTGTCCCGGGGTGCTGGGACAATTTGTATAATGGGGAGCTGGAAGCCATTGATCTCTAAACGCTGTATATGATGCGGCAGCACCCCTAGTCCCAGCATCTATGCCTGGGTCTCTGAAGGCAGAAGAAATCCACTAGCTGCAGGAAAGAACTTCTTTTGCTCCCAGCACTAGGAACACACTTTTCAGCCTGCACCCGGCCCCCAAAACGTCTCCTCAGGTTTCCTCCAGACAGCCACTTGCTTTTAGCTCCGACTTCAGGCTGCCTCTCTTATGCTGTTCCTTCTTGTCTGACCTCAGTTTCTGCAAGCTCTTTCTCCTCCCCCCCCCCCCCCCGTTCCCAAAACAACCAGACTTAACCCAAAGCCCCTGGGTGGGTCCACACACCCCTTTTGTCTTAGGTGGGGCGTATGCTTATAATTACGTTCATTGAGGGGGGAGTTCACACTTAGCAATCTCAAGGAGATTTTAACTCCACCCGTAACAATGTTTCACCCAGGCCATAAGACTATCAAGGGAAGGACGAGAAGGGTTGGGAGAGTTCGGTGGCACAGCAGCAGCTGCCCATGACAGCAGGGTCTACATCTATAGTTCCTTTCATTTTGATGCAGAAAATATTGGGTGAAACTCAATAGCTTGGGTCATGCAGGAGGTCTGAGTGGCGTATCATAATGGGCCCATCTGGCCTTAAAATCTCTGACTCTGTGGGCAGGTCTATGCTGTCGGTGGGTAGCCATTGATCTTTCAGGGGTTGATTTATTACATCTAGTCTAGATGTGATAAATCGATCCCTGAGCGCTCTCCTGTCGACTCCGGAACGCCACCTCCGCGAGAAGCAGAGTTGACGGGGAAGTGGCAGCGGTCGACTTGCCACCGTGTGGACGGCCAGGTAAGTCGAACTAAGATACGCCGACTTCAGCTACGCTATTCTCATAGCTGAAGTTGTGTATCTTAGGTCAATCCACTCCCCGCCCCAGTGTAGACCAGGACTTAGATCCTATCCTAGGTGTGGCTCAGATCTGCCAAGCAGCAGCTAGAATTGATGTAGGGGACAGGTTGGCTCTAAGAACCAGGGTGCTGGGGCTGGCTTCCCACCTCTCCCTAAGTGAGCCAAGAACTGACATAGGGGAGGAATTACCCCTTAGGTGTCTGTCTATCATGGACAGATACCAGCAGAGTAATAGGTTCAGATTGTAAACTCTTTAGTGTTGTCTCTTTATTATACGTGTGTAGGGCAGAGCCGGGCAGGGAATGTTTTTCCCCGCCCATGCCATGAAAAAATTAAGATTTAAAATAAAGTCCTTTCAGTTTTTGTCCTGACAGTAAGAGGAAGACCCTCCACTGGAGAGTCGCCAATAACCTGGTGGCTAGGGTGGCATGTGGAAGACCTAGTCCCCACTCCAAATCAGACCGCGTGGGGACTTGAATTTGACTCTCCCATATCCCAGGGAAGTGGGACTAGGCAAGTAGCAATCCTGAGATGTCTTGTTCTCCGGCTTTGACCTGAAATTCCATCCTGGTCTTGAGACGCCTTCCCCGTGAAAGTTTTGTTGAAACCAATACTGTCAAAAATTCCAGTTGCAATGAATCATTATTTTCCAATGGGAAAACAAACCCATTTTATCAAAAAATTCCCTACTAGCTCTAGTGTACAGCTCCGAGCACAACAGGGCTGCAGTCGGTGGACGGGGCCGCTAGGTGCTGCTGTAATAGAAATAAATAATGATGGGACAAAGGGTTATGTTGTCTGTGAACCTATGTGAGTCTTACTGTTTTGCCTGAATACTGCGTATACCTCAGTTTCTCTGTGTCTTACGCCAATGCCTAGGTGGTGGGAATAAGAATTCTTTCCATTTGGCCATTCAGCTGAGCATGGTAGGCAGAGGGCAGGTGCATGGAGACCCCTAACAAGACGTAGGTCCTCGTGCCAGAAGCGGGCAGTGAACTGCGGCTCCCAGTCGGAGGTGACGTGATCTGGGAGGCCATCAAGATGGACTGTATTGTTTATCCAGAGCCGGGTGGTCTTCCCCGCGGAGGATAGACCCAGGCAGAGAACGAAGTGGTCCATTACCTTCAGGACAAGATGTCCAGGGCGGTGGGTCAAGTTGAACCAGGAGACGAATAGGGCTCACTGGAGCGGTTGTTGGTCAGGGCCAGCCCTACCCATACTCAAAGTACACATCTGCGCAGGGCATCAGGAAATTGGGGCACCACATTTCCTGGTGCCCTCTGCGGCTGCTCCAGCCCCTGCTCCACCTCTTCCCCATGGCCCTCACCCCTGCTCTGCCCCCACCCCGCCTCTTCCTACCCCAGCAGGGCCACACCTGCACTCACGGGTGGTGGGATGTGCAGTGACCCAGCCCCAGCTGTGAGTGCTGGGGGGTGGTTCCCCTCTGTCCCCCCCCGCTCTGCAGAGTCCTGGGGTCAGTCCACGAAGGCCTCCCCGCCCCCCACAGGGGAGGCTGCATAGGGCCCCAGAATGGCTAGGGATGGCCCTGTTGTTGGTGAAGGACCTTGGCCCTATGCAGGTACACCAGATTCTTGTGGGGCTAACTCACACTGAAGTGTTTGCTGCCACCTTCAATGCCCGAGCTAGCTCTGTCTTGCGCTGCCCTCTCATGCCACGATTGCACCACGGACATGCTCCGAGATATTTTTTGGGGGTCTATTTTCATTATTCTCATGGTTTTTCCTCCTACAAGTCTGTAGTTTTTTATCCTCACTCAGACCCAGCTGGCGAATGCAAAGGAGATGCTGACGCAGGCAGGCAGCTTTCAGGTGCTGTCATTGTGCACACGGGACTTCCGCTTTACCATTTCAAAAGCACTCAGGTGCAGGATCCTGCAGTATCCTCTGAGCAGTCACTAGCCTCCGTTGTTCAGCCTGGCCACTTCCCCTGCTTGTCTAAACATAACCGAGCTGCCATAGAGTAGTAGAACGTCTCCCATTCTGAAATACCCCCCCCCCCAGCTACAAACCCCTCACAAGCTTATTAAACACACACATGGTTTTATTTTTATCAACACCCATCGGAGAACAGCCTCGTGATGTGCCAGAAGAGACAAGAGGCCAGTCCTCAGATGAAGCAAATAGAGTTCTGCTGATGTACCCCAGCTAAGAATCTGGCCCATGAGGGACTGGCCCACAATGAGGCAAAGCAGAAAGCCCTTCAAGATGGTCATTATATATAGTTTCATTTTGCTCCTTAAATCTTTCCTTCCATATTCCTTGGGCTGTCTTCTTTCCAACACTCACTCAACACAGGTCTTCTTCAGGCTTGGGACTTGACCAACTGACCAGCCCATTTAGTATAAACTCCAAATAAATTCCAACCTTGGCCAACACTTTCAAAAGTAACTAATGAGTGTCTGAGTGTCTTTGATTTTTGAATACCTAATGTGGGATATCTTAAAGGGCCCTGATTGTCAGAGGCTGGGTCCTCTGACCTTCTTGGAAATCAGCCTGCCTTTTCAATACCTCAGGCTTGGCACCGGAGCTGGTAAAAAAAAAAAAATCAATGACTTTTTTGTGGGAAATTTTGGACTCTTTTTAAAGTTCCATAAAAAGGGTTTGTTTAAAAAAATGATTTTTGATTTCAAAAACCTTTTTTGGGGAACAATTGATTTTCTGTAGAAGTTTTGGTTTTTTTAATGAAACCAATGGCAAAATTGTGCATTTTTCCTGGAAAACCAGAACATTTTGACCAAAATGATCATTTTGTTTTGGTTGAAAAGCCATTTTTGGCTTAAAAAATGTTTTGAGGAAAAACCTTGACCACCCTTATTGAGTATCTAAAAATCACTAGTCCCCATTGAAGATGTTGGTCTTATTTTCCATTGTGTATGTATAATCACCCATGTGGTCATCAGATTCCAATTTATAATGTTGCACAGACATTACTTGTGTGTCGAAACTGGTCAATTCCAGTTGATAGCTGAAACAGATTTTCCTGTAACCCATCATCATTTAAGAGCTATCTAAGATTCATGTATTGATTTATAAACAACCTCCATAAAGGAGAATAAAATTAAAATAAAAAAAATGAAGCCACAATTTGTTCCCCGTAGGAGTCCGATACTCCAGACTTGTAGTGATTTCCCTGAGTGTAATTGCTCTTGAGAACTCGTCAGGTCACATGACACAATGCTGTTATAATCAAAACAGTAAATCAGCGCAAGCAGTGATGTACCTTGTAATTAAGCAATGCAAGTAATCAGCCTAAACGGAGACCCACATAAAAGTGTAGTATCATCAAGCAATAACTCAATCACCGCTCTGTATACGATGCAGTAATAATTTGGAAAAGACTCTTTAACTATTAAGCCTCTCTTCTTTAAAATTCCAGGACTGCTAAAAGACGGAGTCACCTTCCATCTGCAGATTATAACAAAACCCCCGATGATTTCTCCTCCGGTCTTCACAAGAGGAAGGAGATCCAAGACCAGATCCTCCGCTCCGTTCGATTGCAGACCGCAGGGGATTACGGCCTCCACCGGTATTTGTGTCTATACCCCAGAAATTTGGACTCAAAAAGAACATTTATTTTTACTTAGCTTTACCAATGCTATAGAAATGTTTTCATTTTCGGTCTGACCCAAAACATTATTTTTTAACCCTTTGAAGTTGCCAACAAACTGAAAAATCTGTTATTTGCCTAGCTCTAAATGGGACCACTGACGGCCTACAGTCTTCAAGCCCTGATTCAAGTTTCTTTCCCATTCTAAAATATGATTCTATCTCCAAAGGGTATAACGGTCGTAATCCCGTATGTTAACAACTTCCCATTAGAAACAGATTAGCTTCTTGCCCCCCATTCCTTGAAATTCCACCCAAAGGGTGAGCATCAAACTGGTTGATTTTTTTTTCCTTATAAGATTTTTGCAACCGATTTTTTCTTTATCCAAATCACCTCTCCCCACGTGAACCCATAAGCCTTAAAGCTAAGAAGGTCAATAAAAAGAATCCAACTACACTGTATTTCTTTTCAACCGGGCTCAGGCAATGTGGTGTTAATGTGAACGGTTGTACAGCAGAGTTCTGATTGATGGCTGTTGAACTCGCTTGCATATGAGGAATTTTCTGGGTGTTCCATATTCAGCAGAGAGAAATATGGTCCCTCTGTCCTTGTCCATATGCCTCTGCTCTCTCTTGCAGTTTGGAGGGAGTCTTTGGTGACTCAGCTCTCCGGTGGCGTCACACGCAGTCTGTATGCGAGATAAAAATCAAACCCGTTCATGGATACAAGTCCAACTGGGTCTACCTCAGAGCCCCCAGTAATGTCTCTTTACCTGCAGCCGTACCCCTAATCTCACGCCTCACAGGGCCTATCACAATACCCTGGTGGAAACTCTCTCTCAGCCCCTTCTGGGCTCCCTCCAATTGTCCCTGCTCTTTCAGCAGCCCTGGCCCTGATATGCGGCCATGTCCCCCAGGATTTCCTCCCCAGAGATTCTTCACCTCTCTGGGCCATTCCGTCCCCAGCTCTTCAGCAGGGCCAGTAAAAGATGTTAGTTCCCCTTCTGGGGTCTATCAAAATCCAGGCCACTTCCCAGGGGCAGGTTGTGATCCCCCCACCCCCACTCTGGGAAATTTTGAAAAACACATATTTTTAAAAATCAGAAAAGGGTTATTTGGATTTTCCATTGAGAATCTCAAACCCCAAACCAATGTTTTTGTTCTTTTTTAAAAAAAAAATTCAAACCCTATTTTTGGTTTAAACAAATAAATGGGTTTTGAAAAACATTTTTGGTAATCAATAAACACGATGATTCACTTTCATTTGTCAATGTGTGTGGGGTTTTTTTTAATTCAAAATTCAAACTTTTTAATTGAAAGCACATTTGAACAATATACTGGCCTTTTCCACCCAGCCCTCATTAGAGAGCCTCCCTTTGAAAAGGGCTCCGAAGTCTGGCGGGAGCCATCGTCTTGGAAGTTTTATTTGTTTCCTTTTACAATTCAGCCCTGGCTGGTGCTTGGCCTGTAAATGATTCTTCATTGATTAAAACATGCCCCTCTGCCCCCTCTACTTGATGTTGGAGCCTTTATGAAGCCAAAGGAGCTTTTATCTCAGCCACAGCGCGAGAAATGCCCTTTAGTTGGTTAAATATAGCAACAGCGCTTGGATTTTCGTAGTTAATGCATCGGATCCTTCCCCGCCCAGGTTTATTGACAATGGAGAAAGTTTGACCTTTACCTTAGAGTGCTCTGTGCCCTTTTCATTCCAGCCTGGTGACGGCCTATTCCCAGAACTGTAACGAGATTTCCTGCTCCCGGTCATTTGCTAACGATGAAATTCCACCCCACGCGGAGCCAGCGCAAGGGCTAGCAACAACTTACACCCCCAGTTCAGCTCCCAAAATAGGCGATGAGTGGGTCTCACGTGGGGCCGAGGTCTTTTTCTGGCCCTTCGCCCAGGGGTGAATTGCACCCGGCTTTTCACTAATACAACACTCCTTCAATTATATCAACACCCAAAGCTATCAGGAGCTGCGCAGTCAGCAGGCCAGAAGATGAATCAATGTTTTCCTGTTGTTGGCTAGGTGCAGCTTGGACTGCCTGGGACTTGTATGGAATTCATGTCTTTGGGTCACTGTCTCTCTCTCCTGTTTGGCCAGTGTCCCGTACCCGCTACTGATGCAGAACAGAACACATGGCCTTCTATTGTTGTTAAAGTTAGAGGCAAAGGCCCAGCTATTGAAAGGTGTTTAGGTTCCTAACTTCCATGGATTTCCATAGGAGTTTGGAACCTAAATACCTTTGGGGATCTGGATTTGAGACACTTGGGAGGGGTTTTGTAACAGGATGGGCTGCCCCTTTAAAAGCCCCAGGGCCTTGGGTCAGCTAGCCCTCTTCTATTATGAGAGACCCTGGAAAGGGGTCAAGTGATGCCTATCATAGGTGCTGACCCTGTGGGTGCTCAGGGGCTGGACGCGGTCTTGGAGGAGGGGCAGAGCAAGGATGGCGCCTTGGGGCGGGGGATGGGAAGAGGCAGAGCGAGGCAGGGTTTGGGGGGAAGGGGCAGAGTGGGGGCAGGCCTCGGGGCAGAGCAGAGGTGGAGCCACCCGCCCAGGGAAAAATAAAAGTCAGTGCCCAGGATCCCTCTAAGGGGCTGAGCGCTCCGGTCTCTGGCCCTGGAGCAGAGAGAGACAGAGAGAGAAGGGTGCAGAATGAAAAAACGTGGGCTCCTGCAGCCGGTGCTTTTCAGGGGAAGAGCTGGGTGTTGTGGGATTTGGCGAGGATGCCCTGAGAGAAGGAACTGAAGAAGTTCTGGGTGTGGTGTTTCACCCCTCCAGGGCTGAGCAAACAGGCCTACTGTTCAGAAAACGCCTACTGCTGCCCACTGATCATCGGTCTCCTTGGAGGGGTCCCATGTCCGGCTCCCCAAAATCACTAGTCAACCTGGAAAATATCGCCCAGGAGCTGTACCTTAAGAGGGGTGTTTTTCTGCATTCGTTCTAGATGCAAAGCAGAACTGCATTTTCCTCCTTTGTACGTAGCAAGATGAGGGATTCTTGCTCCCTTGAAAATTATTGACACTTAATCTTAAAAGAAAGTTAACCAAGAGCAACCGCAAGGAGCTTTGCGATAAAAGCGCGGGTTATTTGAAAGGCATATGGCCGTTCACAGGAGTTGGATGATTGCTGAGATTTAATACCCCATCTGGCAAAAATGCGTTTCAGCTTTTAGAGAACAGTCTTCAAGAAAAATGCCCACCGAATTCATCGACCTGCCAAGGCGGTAATTGTCCCAACCCCAGTGTCGTGGTGATAATATAGATGTGACGGCTCTCGCTATGTTATGAGACGGCATCAGCGTCTTTCGGCTCTGGGCGGCCTGCAGTGTGACAGATTATGAAAAAGGCAGCTCGGCAGACGTTTGCTTGCTAAGCGATACTTAGGGTGTCAAAGGACCTGCCCAAATGCTCCTGTAGATCACACTCCGAAGGCATGACTTCTTTGCCTTAAAGCCATGTTTGATCGTGTCTTAAGCACGTCTACAGCATTCTGATACAATGCTAACGATGCTGCTGCTGCTGCTGCTGAGGAATTATTTCCCGGTATGGAACGGCCTTAGAGCAGTGGGTGTAAACAGAGGCTAAGCTAAAACACGGGTTAGGAGCATTTGTTCAAAATCCAGAGAGCCGTTGGCTTCATCCATGCCCATACTCGTTACTGCCTGCTGTGGACACACACACATTGTGGTTATTTGTGTTACCGTCACAATGAGAGGCCCTAGGTGAGGCTATGTCCGCACTTCAAATGCTACAGCTGCATAGCGACAATGGTGCTTCAGTGCAAACACTTCCGACAGTCATGGGGTGGGGGAGGCGCTCCCGTTATGGAGTGAATCCAACTCCCTGAGAGGTGGGAGCTAGGTTGACGGAAGAATTCTTCCAGCGACCCACTATTGTCTACACTGCGGGTTAGGTCGGCTGAACTTCCTGTCTCAGAGGGGAGGATATTCACAGAGATGGGAGGGGAAACAGAGAGAATTGACTTGCCCAAAGTCACCCAGCAGGAGAATTGAAACCAGGTCCCTAAATTCTAGGCCAGCAGCTTGTCCACTAGATGCGGTGTCTCGGATGGCGACGTGGTAGATCCCACTGGGACCCTGCAAAACCCCATGGGTTAAAGCCTCCCACACCTCCCTCCATCCAATGGAAGTGTTGAATTCATGGGGTCTCCAGTGCTGGACCTACGCAGGGCCTGGGTCTCTCCCCTTTGAGCTCAGAGGAGAGGTTCCCATTGACTTCAGTGAGTATCGGAATGGGGGCACCTGCCCAGCACCCTGTCTGGCAGCTGGGCTCTGGATTTGCTTCATTATTTGTAAGGCAGGATTGAAGTTGAAGACCCCCAGCTCCGTACTCAGAATCAGACAGACCCCAGTTGTCATGTCCTGGCTGGGGCTGGCTCCGGCCCCATCCCCAGAGCGGCTCGGCGATGCCGGCCTGACCTCCGATTCAAACACGTGCAGCGTTCGATATTAGTCATCTGGAAAGGCAAAAATACTCAACGCCACTGAATTTTAAAGACGAATCCACTGAGTAACCACATTTAATCCCACGGAGCGATGGTCCGGGGAAAGCTAACATACAGAAAACGCAAAGGCTTGAAGATGATCCCTGGTCACATTTTGAGCTCAGTTACACTGTGATAAAGAAGGAACGCTTTGCAGTAAAGTGAGCCCTCTGATACTACCTCCTCAGACGGAAGGGTAACGAGCTGGTTCCTATCGTTCCAACCCTTCCACTTCAGAGTGGAACACAGGGCCGGGCTAAGGCATGGCAATGCTGACAGCCTGTCAACGGTGCACTGTTTGTTAGCCCAAGTAGCCCAGTCCCATGGTGCTGAGCAGGGGGAAATAAACCCCAAGTGGGAGAATAAACGCCGTCCGGAGTGGGGCTGACTTATTGGAGGCCCTCACCATCAGAGGGGAAACATTGACCCCCCACAAGGTGGGGGCGGTGCCTTGCCACGCCTTTCTGTGCCTCAGTTTCCCCAGCTGTAAAATGAGGATAATGTTCCTGACCTCCTTTGTGGAGCGCTTTGAAATCCATGAGGAAAAATGCTAGATAACAGCCAGGGATTATTATTTTCAGATGGGTTTGGCCTTTTTATTTGCCTTGTTTTGTTGAGTCATACATTACACAGATGAAAAATATCCCCTTCTCAGCGCCCTGCTGGATTTCAGTACCTTTTGGAAGAACCAGTTTAAGCACAACCTACCATAATTGTCACAGCAGGATAATGGTTTCTGCCATGGCTGATTAGACTGAGTTAGTGTCTATAACCTACGTTATGTATAGTATACTACTACAAGCAGCCGCTGTCACTTGGATACATGAATTAATATCCGTTGAGTGCTGGCGGTTCTTCGCATGTGGAGAAAAATAATAATGATTTGCACTTGTCTCAGGCCTTTCATCCCGTGATCTCAGAAGCTCTTCTCAGACAATTAATTCATTCTCGTAACAGCCCTCCAGGGTACTTTAAGGATATATAAAAAGGGGAATACACATAACAGGCCAGACTCTCCCTGTTTGTGCTGGAATCTGGCCTACCCCCACCCTGTAGCCTTCAGGCTAGAGAACAAATCAAGGAGGAGTCAGGGCCTGGCCAGAGCATTTCTGTACTCTGGTTATTCCCAGGTGGTATATTGGCCCTGGGGTCATAGCTGTTGTAGATTAGAGCAGCCTCAGGACTGCTCTTAAATACACACAGTGCTAGGGCTAGTATAGAACTGGCCAGGGAGTCATGGCCAGCTCCTTTGCAGCCTCAGCAAGCACAGGACACAGCTAAGAATCTGGCTCTTCAAGAGGTAGGCCCCAAGTCAGTGATGGCTCCAGGAGTAAAACCTAGAAGTCCTGGCTCCCAGTCTTCAGATTTAAACTGCTGGATGACACCCCTGTCTACACATAAGGCTTTGCTGCCAGGGTGAACTGTGCGTAGACCTGTGTGTGACGGGGGGACACTATAGATGAAGGGATTAAGCCAGCACTCTTGGCAGCGGAAACCACGCCCCCGCGCCTCTACTGGGCATGCTCCAACTACTGCGTCAGCATAAAAGGGAGCAGCTCACTTCAGTCTGGACTGACTGCCGAGGAGGATGGACATACCTCACAGGCTCCAGCCAAGGAGCAGCCTGAATGCCAGACTACAGGGGCAGGACATGCCGACACTCGGATGGATGTCCAGGTACCTGCGGACACCCCGGGGAGATTGCAGTCACTGAGAGCGGTACCGCCTGGGGAGCCCAGAGACTCCCAGGGTACCTGGACTTCAACTAGCCAGTGTCCCTCCAGCAGCTGGCATGTTTCAGGCAGATTCCCCATGGACATATCGGTGAACTCATTTGCTGGGACCTAGTGGAGCAGGGAGGGCCGGATCCCTCTACTCTGCTGCTTCTTTTGGGGAGGCGCACCAAACCCCCTCCTATTGACTCCGGCCATTGGGCCACACAGCCCTAAGGTGAAGGGCATCCATATTGACTTAACTGCGGGGCTACCACACCCTTGACCACCACAAAAGTAACGGGGTGTACTTGCCCCATGACACTCCCATTTACCAGAGCTTCTCAGTGTAGGAGTGAGGGAAGGGAAAAAAAACCCAGGCCTAATATCCCCTTGACTTCCATGGGTGTCCCACCCCACAGATCGGGCTGCAACAACCATGCTGCTCTGAGCTCATGGGCCTAGCAGGATTATCTTCACTCCTACCCCAAGGACCTGACATATATGGAGGCTGAGCAGGGCCTCCCTCTGGCAGCAGCCTCCCCGACAGTCCTGTTTTACTCAGCACGAGGAAGCAGGGGGAGAAAGTGGGTCTAAACAGCCAAAGGCAGCTGATGGCCATGGGACTCTTACAAACAGCTGGGCAGGGACACTGTGCTGAGGACAGCTGTGTCCTCTTTGTCCTGGAATGGTCACCAGAGACTGTCCTGGTCTCTGCCAAGGAATGAGCCCGGGCTGGACCCAGAGCCGGAGCACCCCGGAAGATGGGCCTGCAGGGAGTTAGCCGATACTAAAGCAGCTCTTGGTTAAAGCATGCGCCACGGACGGCAGTGGCAGGGTGGGGGAGGGGAGAGGAGTTTCTGGAGGTGCCGCCCTTCCCCAGGAGCCAGGGGCTCCCTCCCATCAGGAGTTTGGAGCAGCAGTGAGGCCCAGTTGCCCACCCCCTCAGACCGGGACGTGAGCAGGGGCCAGGCCTCGTGGGGCACCGGGATCCAAGTGGCTCCTCTACTTCAGCCAAGGTGTCCTGGGGAGGATGAACGAAGGCTTGATAACAGCTTTCAAACCCGTTAAGGGCTTCTGACAAAGCCAGACTGGACGAGGGTGGCTTTTGGTGTGACATCACTTTTCCCTGACTAGGAATTGAACCCAGGCTGTGGAAGTGAGAGTACCAAATCCTCCTCATTAGACCACCAGGAAGGTGATTAGAAGGTAGGCGCATTAACCCTAGAGAAATAAAGGCCCCTTTCCCTATAAGTTGAAAAGGAGTTGCCTCAGGTCAGCTAGGGACCGAATTCAGTGACTCAGCTTGGGACTTCAGAGGAGAAGAGACGAGAGGAGAGACAAGTTGCTGTGGGGCGAGTGGCAGCCCGGAGAAAGGCTGCTACAGGGTGGAGATCTGCTCTTCCCCTCTCCAGGGGAAACTGCCTGTTTAGGGGCAGGATGGGTACCCCAGGGCCAATAACCAGGCCACACATACCCAGAGGGGTTAGGATAAGGTATTTCCCCTTTGTTTCGTGTTGTGAATTTGTTGCTGGGCGGAGGAGCAGTCCCTGGGCCTGCGGAAAATACTGAGAAATAAATGAAAACCAACAGCATCTGGAGTAGGGCTGAGTTACTGCTCCCCTCCTCCCCCCACTGCGAGAGGGGGGAGTGCTCATTCCAAGGAGATGGAGGAGGTGCGGTGCCACAGGCTGTTAAAGAGGACGGGGTCAATTGTTCTCCACGTCCACTGGAAGCCGGACAAGCTGTAATGGGCTTAATCTGCAGCAGACATTAGGAAAACCTTTCTAACTACAAGCGTGGTTAAGCTCTGGAGCAGGCTTCCAAGGGAGGGTGAGGAATCCCCCTCACTGGAGGTTCTTCTGAACAGATTGGTCAAACTCCTGTTAGGGACGGTCCAGGTTTACTTGGGCCTGCCTCTGTGCAAGGGGCTGGACGAGATGACCTGCTAAGGTGCCTTCCAGCCCTACAGTTCTACAGTTTCATGACCCCTTGCTCTGCTGTGAGCGATCCTCTCCTAGCCGGCTGTGCTGGCTTCCAGTCAGTTTACACCTGCACTGAACCAGAGTGAGTGATCCCACGTCACCCCTTTCTTCACCAGTTCCAATGCAGCGAGGCACAGACTCCTCAAATCCCGTTCACCCAGCCGCAGCTGGATCGAACTCTTGGTTCAGAAGTTCCCAGCTGGATTCCATTGGAAAGTCATTAGCATGTTCAGTAAAGCAGGAACATGAAAACACCATGTTCTGTATCCGCTTCCTTTAGTTTCTGGTGGACTAGGAAGCTTCCTCCTTTGGTCTCCAGCCATCAGATTGCTTCTCTCTGATTAGCTAAAGAACCATGTGGTAGTTCGAGTTATTTCAGTATCATGAAATGTTAAGACAGGAACAGCTGGTTCATAATAGGGACGCTACTTTATTCTGGATTAATTCCTAGAAACTCCCATTAAAATGCTGCTCTTAAAGAAGGCAGACGCTTTTTTTCCTCCCGTAGTTGAGAGATCTCATGGGCTGTGTCCTTTTCACCAGTAAATGTTAAATACCAGTTTGGTGCCCACAATTCAAGAAGGATGCTGATACATTTGAGAGGGTTCAGAGGAGAGCCACAAGAACAAATAAAGAATTAGAAAATATGCCTGATGGTTACGAAATCAAGGAGCTCAATCTGTTGAATTTTACAAAGAGCAGGTTATGGGATGACTTGATTACAGTCTCCAATACTAGGAACAAAGAATGGGCTCTTCAGCCTAGCAGAGAAAGCCAGAACACAATTCCATGGCTGGAAGGGGAAGGTAGGCAAACACAGACCTGGAAATAAGGCATAAACTTGTGACTGTGAGTAATTAACCATTGGAACAATTTACCAAGGGTCGTGGTGACAACTGGCAATTTGTAAGTCGATGTGTTTCTAGCTGATCTACTCTAGGAATTACCTATGACCTGTGCTATACAGGAGGCTGGACTAGATGATCACAGTGGTCCCTTCTGGCCTTGGAATCTGTTATATGCCTTTGTAAAGCTCTAATTGCCAGTGTGGGAGACGTCTCCTTTTGCAGAGGCCCAGTCAAGGCGCGGGCGGTGACTGAGGTCCTCACAAGGTACAACGACTAAAGCCCTGTTTTTAGGATTTATGGGACATTTCAGCATTGTGAGGGCCTGGGGCAGGGAGCCCCTCACGCAATGGAAAGACGTCGTAGCCACTCATTTTCAAAGGGTTTGGTGCATGAAGCTCAAAGGACATTGCTACGCAGTGACCGGCACAGCCTAGGTGGTGCCTAAAATGTACCACCCCAAAAGTGGGGTAGAGACACCCTTCTGAGATGCAATACTTCCCCTGCTTTTTCCTTGCTCTGGGAGAAGGGGAGCAATTGGCTGCTGACTCTTAACAGCAGAAAATGACTAGGACTTCCCTCCATGCAGTGCTGGTTTATTCCTCTGGCCACCAAAGGCAGGGAAGGAGCCCACTCCCTGGCTACCCACTGTAGGGGGGGAGGGGGATAAATGGGTAGGTAGCTCTGCTTACTTCAGGAAGGCATGTGGTCCAAGCCCTTAACCACTGTTCGTTCACCATGGCTCTAGGCAAGAGACTCGCCAAAGCCCGGGAATGCTTTTTGCAGGACATCTGGAGTGGGAGTGGTGAAATAAGTCACTTGAAGAGCAAGCCCTGAAGGGAATTCACCACCCTACATGGGCAATTGGAAGCCTGTCTGACGAATTTCAACAAGCCACTAACTGGATAAGGCTTGTGCCGATGAGGCTTATTTCACTCGTTCCCCTGTGTGTGCCAAGCACCGCATGACAGCAGTGGTGCGGAATTATTCCCCTCCACTCCCCACGTAGCTGCACAAAGCCGATCAGCGCCATGACTCTGCAAAACGGCCCTCGCAGAGCCGAGGGGGTTGGCCGGGATCCTTTTATTTTCATCTGCAAGAATAATTATCCGCTCTGCTCGATGCGCATCGGGCTGGTTTGTGTGTTTGATCCACGTTGTCGTCAGAAGATTAAATTTTGTGAAAAGGATTAGATGGAGAAATGGCACATGCTCTAACACAGACTTCATTAATGACAAGCGACGTGGAGTTAAAAGGCAGACAAGTGTCTGGAACAATGCTTGTTGTGCTTAAAAGGGATTTGGAGCACATTAATGTTTGTGCGTTTATGGCCTTGAATCCTGAAATGATTGATCTCCGAACATGGGACTTTTCTCTCCTTCTAAGCCACACTGTGAGAATGAGTAGGAAATGCAATGAATTTTCTCATGACTGTATGGTTAATTTTAGGTAAGAATAGTTAATCTCGGAGGACAATAGGAGAGGATTGGGATAGTTTAGCACATCATCTGTTTTCCTGGAAGATATGTGTCGAGATACTTAAATTTAAAAGGAACTAAGTCCTGGAGTCAGCAAAATACTTAAGCACCTGCTTAAATCCCCCTAATTTCCCTTAGATTTCAACCTGTGCTTAGAGTCCAACAGAGACTGAGACTCCAGCGTGTCCTCGAAGTTCAACCTGGGCATAAGTGTTTTGCTGACTCGGGGTCTGGTCATACACTTCTGACAGTCCCTGCATTGAAATCTAGAGTTCTTTGACCTCTGTAAGCACCTCCCTGTGGTAGTGGAGTCTGCAATCTGTCTGACCCCTTCATCTAGGGCAGACCCATGGTGGCAACATTGCAGCACAAGCTGCTTCCCACAGCCTGAATAACAGCTACAGAGCGAGGGGGTGTGTGTGTGTGTGTGCTCAGCATCCAGGATAAGGAACCACAGAGTCCTGTCCCTTCCGTTCACAATGCTCCTTATGCAGTGCCATAGCCGTGTCGCTCCCAGGATCTTAGCCTTGGTCTACACTTAGGGGGGGGGGGGGAGGGGGGAGGATTGACCTAACATACAAAACTTCAGCTATGTGCATAGCATAGTCAGGGAAGACAAGCAGCCAGCAGGTTTGACCTTATGAACGGGGGACTGTTAGGGTATGGTTAGACTACAGGGGGAAGCGCTATTGTTTATAGTGCTTCCCGATGTAGCGCTACAGCTGTTGCGCTAGAGGGTGTCCAGATTGAAGCCCTCTAGCGGCAGAGAGCGAACAGATTTGTCCCGCTTTTGGCGGCAGAAGCAGTTGCGGGATAGGGCAGGTATCCCAGCATTCAGCTGGGTGCAGCCCTCTTGGAAAAGGAGTGGGGTGAGGGGGGACTGGGAAGGGAGGGAACTTCTGGCTGTCAGTTTCATTTCCGAAACTGACAGGCTCTGCACCTCCCTTCCCTAACCATTTATTTGGGGGGGGGGGGGGGTTCAGCGGCGGGGACTGGTGCAGGGGCTGGGAGCGCCTCCGGGCTGCCGCCCACAGCAGCGGGGACCTGGCAGCCCTGCCCGCAGTGGCGGGGACCCGGGACAGCGGCAGGGGACCCCGCAGCCCTGCCGCCCCTAGTGGCAGGGGACCCCGCAGACCTGCCGCCCGCAGCGGCAGGGGACCCGGCAGCCGTGCCTGCAGTAGCGAGCCGGTTTTCCAAATTTCAAAAGGACTGAGGGGGAGGGTCTGATGTGGGGTCACCCGAGGACGGACAAAAGAGTTTTAAATGGTGGCCAGAGATGATGGAATTTGGAATTCTGGGCCAGGTTGCCGGAGGCTGGAGGCTCACTATCACGCAAGGGGAGTACACATTGCATCCCTTGCGTTAAAACAGCAGCGCTGAGAGCTTTATTCCTCTCGTTTTGAGGTATACCGGTGCCGCTTTAAAAGATCAGTAAAAGCGGAAAAAGTGCCTTGGAAGTGTGTACTGGCAGTGCTATTGTACTGCTAACGAGGGGTTTTAGCGCTAAAACAGCCCCAGTCTAACCTCACTCTTAGACTATAGATATTCAGGCCTGCCCATAAAGACCTAGACTTTAAGAATGTAGGTGTATTTTTATCACTTAGCTAGTTACAGCGGTATAAAAACAAAGAATCAAAGCCACAGTCAGCCTGTGTCTGGGCCTTCTCACGCTAGGATACTCTGAGGCCTTGTTCTTAGGCTAAGGCCTTTGGCTAAGCAGCAGGGGAAGCCATAAGCTGGGAAGCGTATGGTCACATCGTCACCTTCCAAACCAGTCACATTGAAATCAGGTGCTGTTGGAGTGCTAGGAATACAATCCTGTCCTGATAGTGCCCATCACCACCAGATAAAGATGGTTAAAGAAAACTTTGTTTGACAGCATCCTCTCTGGCAAGAAATCACTTCACAATGGTTGTGAAACCCTCACTTCTGTATTGCTTTATCTTTATGGCCCCTACTTTTCTGTTGTTAATTTGTCTGGTTCTCTAATTGTTTCTGTCTGCTGCATAATTAATTTTGCGAGGCGTAAGTTAATGAGGGTAGTGGGATATAATTGGTTAGAGAATTTTAATATGTTAGGACTGGTTAGTTAAATTTCCGTAAAATGATTGGTTAAAGTATAGCTGAGAGTATTACTATATACACTGGAGTCAAACAGGAAGTGGGAGAAAGGGAAATTGGAATCACATTTGCTAAGGGGCACATAGGGTAAACGCTCTGCGGCGTTGGAGCCGGGAAGTGGGATGCGGGGCGAACGCTCTGTGGCGTCGGAGCTGGGAAAGAAACACTGGGGAACAGACTATCAGCGAATATAGAGAGATAAACCCGACTGGTGTGAAGCTCGCTTGGAAACTAACCCCCATAAATGTCACATTGTCTGCGCTTTGGACTTCTGCTCTTTCGCTGCTAGCTGTCTGCATGACAAGAACTAGGAAGTGGGAGGGTGAAGGGAAAGCCCTCTAACGGGAATTGAAATCAGTGGGAGAAGGACTTGGGGTAAGCTATCCTGTAGGAGACAGGGACTGGCCTATGAGTTAAGTTGAGGCACAAGAGTGTTATCATTTGATTTGTATATGTAACTATTTGCTATCATTTTCACTATCAATGTAGCTAAGTGCTGTGTGTCACGCCGAGTGGTGGTCCTGAGTTGATGCTTGCAAGCTTGTGTGCACTATCCCTTTGGGAGGAGCACAGCTGAGAGCTCTGGGAGCGTTCAGTGGACCGGAGGCTGGGTGCTATAGGTGATGCTCAGATCCCCCTCCAGAACCTGGAATTGAACCCAGGGGTTGCCTGCTGTCTCCAAATTGCTGTGAAAACCACTGGCAAAGTGTGTGACCCCATTCTGCCCTCTAGTGGTAGACTTACATAGGCGTTAACAGCCTACTCCTGCTACCAATCACTTTGTTAGCTCGAGTTGTCGGGACTGTGGTGTGGATCTCAAGAGCTCACCTCCTCCTGATGACTGGTCTGTGTTCTGCCAACACGCTTCAGCTGAAAGCTGCCCTGGAGAACTGGATTTGATCCATATCTCTTCCCTGGCCTCCCTGGTGACACAGAGCAAGTCACTTAAACCAAAACTTTTCAGAGGTGGCCACAAACCGTGTTCTCAGGGTACCCGAATTAGATGGTGAGGATCTGATTTGCAGCTATGCTGAGCACTCAGAACTGCAGCTGAGATCAGGGGCGGCACTCCATTCTGAGCATGTCAAATGCTATGAACTGCTAAGCATTGTGAAAAATCATGCCCTGGGCTTCTTGACAATTGTGACTTTAATCCTGGTTGCAATTTTGGCCGTACAAACTGGGGCTCATGCCATCAGACATCACAAGGCCATTGTGCTGATCAACGAATTCATGTTTGTAAAGAACTGAGATCCTCCGAGAGCATCAGAGAGACGTCCACGAGGAGACTGGTAATTCTATTCCGTGCAAGGCTTCGATGGTGAGCAGTCAATAGTGCAAGAGGCTGCAAGATGAGGATCAAAGGAAATATGAATAGCTGCACGTTACGTAAGCACCATCCATTCTGTGCACTGAATGAAGCAGAGGTCCTGCAGGCAAAGTAGTTTGTGATCATGCAATTAAAGACTGGATCATAACGCATACAATGAATAATGGTTGCTCAGGCATCTTTAATTGGAGCATTTCCTATCTTTTGCGTGCTTGACACTGCAACCGTAATTTTTGTTTAAATTTGTTTTGGGTTTTTTTAAATTATATCTACACACAGAGAGACCCCAATTTTATGAACATTGATCTTCTAAATGCTTGGTTACATGGACCCTTTTTCTGCTGCCAAAGTCGTCACTCTGCTGTCGAATGTGACTTCAGTTCTTTAGCCAAAGTTCCGGCAGCTGGACCCTTTTGAAAAGACAGATGTGGTGACAAAGAAGAGCTGCAGTTCTCTCCAAGAAAAACCAGGCACCCAATATACATTTGTTCCCATTGGTTATGTACACTATCACTGAATGATTAATAAACGTACCTACTGTAAAGGTGAGATGTTCAATTGTATGAACGCCTCAGTCCCCAGTTGGTTAATAAGGTAGTGAGTCTACCTTACATGTGTGTGTTTATAGATCAATAGATTAGCTAGATATAAAAAAGTGCGTATGCACGTGAAATCTTTGAGTCTGATCTTCCACAGCCTGGTACCATGTGGGACCAATTTCACTGGCCCAAAATGAGTGCAATGTTAGGGTAAAATTCTGTGAGTCTGATTCTCCAATCAGATAAACCAGGACAAACTCCATAGATGTCAAGAAAGATATTGGTTTTACATCAGCATATCATTGAGAAAAGGATCAAGGCCTTGGATTTGCATCTTCCATTTCACGCCCATTTTGCACCGACTTTGCGCCCGGGTAAGTGATTGCACAAGGCAGCGGCCAACCAGGCTTCTTGGTCTCCAGATGCCCTGCTGAACCGGAGCTCGATTCTGCAACTCGGAAGTTAATGAGTCACATCCTCAGCTATCGTACCTGGGCATAGTGCTCTCAACAGTCATGGGGTTATGCCAGCCTCAGTCAGCTGAGGACGTGTTACCCAATGGGAAGAGAATCAGACACTTAAGGGGAGAGGAAAGAGCCCACTGGCCCTACCTGGGTAGCTACATTTTATTTCTCTATTAAATCAAAGCAGCATAGCATTCGGACATCATATCTTTATATATTCCATGCCTGGTGTGTAATCCCTTTCTTTACATGTATCGCTACTTGTTAAGGCCCTGATACAGCAAATCATCCCTACTCAGCCAAGCACTCAGCACTTACTTAAGTGCTTTGCTGAATTGGGATGGATTTAACCACATGCTCTGGTACTTTGCAGAATTGGGGTCTAAGCAGGCCAGTTTCAAAATGGCAAACGAGATGATTCTAGGGTTCCGTATGTTGAATTATTCATTAGAACAGTTATTAACTTTCCAGCCGAGCTCTTGTGTACACAACACGAAATTCGAACAGTCCTCTTTGGCAGCATCAGGCTAAAGCAACTTAATCTCCTTGGTAATGAAAGTTCTATCATGAGTGATTTGCACCAATTCATTTCGTGCCCAGTGAAATGTTAAAAATAAAGAGTATGGTGAACATCACGGGTCTGATCATTAAAATCAATGAGTGTCTTTCCACTGATGTGATGGACTTTGGATTGTTGTCACTAGATGGGAGGAATGACAGTTTTATTGATTCCTTTAAACCATCTGATAGTTAGCTAGCTTTTCATCTAAGCATCCTTTCTCCGTCTTCTTGGCCAAGGGACTTGAACCATGCTGGAAGGCTGCAGTTAGCACTGGTCAGAAAATGGAATTTCCATTCTGCAGGAAATTCCCATGTGTTGAAATTTGTTTTCTTTTGAAATGAAAACTCAAAATTTGAAATTTTCTGCGGAACAGAAATCCCCCCAAATTTTGATATGAGACTATTTATACATTGCTTTGATAATGTCAGAACATAATCCAATACAGAATATGAGATATAATGTGTATATGAAGTAAAATACTAATTTAAATAGAATATAAAAGTCAAAAGAATATGGTCAAGCCAAGGCAAAACACGCTGACCGTTCCAAGATGACTGAAATGAAAGGAGAGACAAAAATCCCTCGTTTTGACTTTCTCTCATTGAAAATTTCACTGGAAATTGACATTCCTGCATAATGGTTCCTGTAGCAGGGCAGCAACTCACCCCTGCGGCGCCTCCTGCTGGTCCATCCGGGAATTAGCTCGCCAGCGTCTGGAGCGCCCTCTGCAGGCCGATGTCCCGCTTGCTGCTCTGGCCCCGTGTCCCTCACAGACCCCAGTGCCCTCTTACTGAGGGTGCTGCACCCCTGCAGTACCCCCTCAGGTCTTAGGGTCTCCCCTCCCTGGGGAACCCCCACCCTCTATCCCCACCTTGCCTCAGTCTAGGCAACTGCCAGTGACCATTTGCCCCCATTCACTGGGGCAGACTGCAGTATAATTTCCACTCATCACAGGCAAGGGGGGTTGGCCTGCTGCTACTGTCTCAATAGCTATGGGCTGCCCCCTGCAACCTCAGTACCCCTGTTAGGCCTTCCCCTAGGCCCTGCAGCCTGGGGGTTTCCAGGCTAGAGCTTCCCCAGCTCCTCCTGCCTTGCCCCAGCCCTGTTTCCCTCTAGGACCTAGGTACCTGCTCAAGCTCCCAGCAGCCAGGCCTGTCTGCCTCTGCAGTCAGAGGAGATTCTCTTTCAGGCCCCTGCCTCTCAGCCCTTTTATAAGGGCCTGGTCTTGTTGGGGGGTTGGCCACCCAGCTGAGCCTGCTTCCCAATCAGCCCAGCTTCCCCTACTCAGCCTGGGAGCTGCTTGCCCCCAGCCATAGCCGTTCCCAGGGCTGTTCTAGGCCTTTTTCCTGGAGTGAGGCAGCCACCCCACTACAGTTCCATTGATAAGAAACGACATTTGCTGAGGGAAAACTGTTCCATGAAAATTTTTTCAACCAGTTCTAGCTGGAGCCATCTTGGGCTGGGTTGCACTAAAGAGAGGTTCCCAAATCTTTCCTCTGCCCAGGCTAGTGTTTAAGGGTGGTCACTGCACGGTGCAACTAGAAGGAATGAGATGGAATTGAGCAAGGGAAAATATACATCTCTTTTCTTCTGCTCTGGCTACTTTGTCCCGCTCAGGGAATGCAAGGAGGGGGGAACTGATAGGGAGCTCTCGGCTCATTTGAAATAACGTCGCTAAGTTTCACACCACCCCCTTCCATCCCTCAGCCCTGCTTTGCAGGGAGGAAGGAGTGTGTTGGGGTTGTGGAAGTATAAGGGGGCAAAGTATGCCTGCGTTGTGCCAATTCACAGATCCCACAGGCACCTTTGCCAGTTGGCGTAAACCAGATCAGCCCCTAAACTGCTCTACTTTATTCCAAGGGACTGTTTCTAGAACAAGTGCATTCTGAGAATCAGAGAGTGCCAGACACTCCGTGGAATGCACTAGGGATTTTGCTGTCACTGAGGATTATGTGGAAGGCACTATGATATTGCAGTGATGAGTGGCAGTACAAAACTAAGGGTACGTTTATGCTGTCCGACGGATCGGCGGGTAGTGATCGATCTATCAGGGACCGATTTATCGCATCAAGTGTAGACACGATAAATCGATCCCTTAGCACTCTCCCCGTCAATTCTGGAACTCCACCTCCGTGAGAGGCAGTAGCAGAGCTGACGGGGGGAAGCCAAGGTAAGTCGACCCAAGATACCTCGACTTCAGCTACGCAATTTGCATTGTATCTTAGGTCAATCCCCACCCCTCTAGTGTAGACCAAGCCTTTGACAGATCTCGTTAGCAGCACATTAGAGGGGGAGCCTCTTTCACGAGAGCATCGTGGCAAAGGGCTAGTAAACCTACAGCAGAAGATCACAAAAATCTCCCAAGGGAAGTGATAGATGCAATACTCTTTAGATATTTTAAGATTTCCATTGCTGTCATTTTGACCCCAGTCCCTCTGGGTTTCTCTGAATAGAACAGCTCAAGGTCCTCAAACCTTTTCACAACCATCTTTTTTTTTTCCATCATTTTGCTGGGCAGCTGCAGCCTTTTGATAGGTTCCTTAAATGTGAATTATAAGATCTGGTCAATCGGTAAAGAAAATTCAGATTTCAAAGTATTTCAGCCAGCTCCAGTGAATTGGCAACCGGCAAAGAGAAGGAGGAATCTGCATTGTGTGCTCAGCCACATTTCCACAGCCCAGCAGCAGGATATGTAAGTACCACAGCATGGGACCTGCTGGGACGGAGCCATCAAAGTCACCAGAATTAGAGCAGGAGCAATGTTAGGAAGATTTTTTGTCACCTCGCTTAGGCCCTGAGCCTGCCCCCAACGAAGTCGGTGGGAGCAGGAGCAGATACAGAACAGTCCCTGATCTTGGGCTAGTCGTTGCTCCTCTCTGTGCCTTTGCTTTCCCGTCTGTAAAATGGTTACAGTGATACCGACCTCTTTTGTAAATCGCTTTGAGATCTGAGGATGCAAAAAGCTAAGGATTAGAGCTAGTCTTCTATTATTTGCTCTGGATTTTCTGGACATTCCAGCTGCGTCAAGCGTGCTCCCAGGCCCCCGTCAAGCCAATCAGGCTCCCCTGAGGGAGATTCCTGGCGCAGGGACTTAGGCTACGTTGCAGTGAAGCGGTCCAGACAAGGTATAAACAGAGCTTACTGCTGTTTGGGAGGCTGGAGAGATGTACGTTTGAGGTCTTTAGGCACAGCTTCCATCCCAAAAAATCTCGATTCTCATCTTTGCTCAGTGCTTGGATACTCCTATATTGATGACAGCACTTTAGGCAGGGCTATTATTATGGAGGAATGTTGCCATTTTGGATTTGACTGCTAATCCTTTAATGTGCTACTAAACCACATGGCCTTCAGATTTCCCATGTATACAGGGGTTCTGACCACATCCTGTTGTTTTCCTGCATGTCAGGGATGTTCTATAGAGAGCTGGACATTTTAAAATTGCCCTGAGTGGCTGAGGGGACCAGTGGCCCTGCTGCTTTCTGCAGAGGGCTCTTCCAGTTGTCATGGTGCCCTCCCAGCTGTGTTCACCAGCCTTCGTCCTATCAAAGAGAACGGTCAAGGTCTTGTTACAAATTCTGTCTGTTCCAAAGATTTGGTGGCCTTTCAACTGTCTATTGCGAGACTTTCTTCGCAACAGATCAATTCCCCGTATGTGTTTTTTGTCCTTCTTGGTGGCAAGGAAGCGGTCTGCGAGCTCCGCCCAAATTCCAGTTGTGTGACCTGCTGCAGGGTTCTTGCCACTTCCTCTGAGGCATCTGGTGCTGGCCAATGTTAGAGACAGACCCTGATCGATCTAGTCCACAATCCTGAATCAGTCTGGCAGTTCCCCTGTTCCTATGACATATGAGAAGGGCAGGATCTAAGGAAGGGCGAGAAGCAAGACTCCAATGGGGGGTATGCTTAAGTATACCAAGCCCACCTCTCAAAGACCTCTCTGAGCCACATGCCATGTTTCCCTGCCCCTGTCCAGTGACATTGATGAATGAGCGCCAGTAATGCCAAATTCCAAGGTCATAAAATGCCACCTCTGCCAGTTGCCTGCAGCAATTTTGCCAGCAGAGGGAGCTGTTGAGGCCTCAGCCCCGTACTGGTAAGTTTCTGCCTTATTCTATCTTGGTGCCTTATACCCTGCCCATTGTGTTGGTGTTGAGAGCTTGGAAAGGTTCCACCACTGGTTGTTTCCTAGTCTGACCCCTGGTGGGAATAATTGGAGAGTCGCATGAGATGATACTGGAAACGGCCACCTGCCCCACACTGGCCAATAAGGGGTTAATAGAGTGCTAGGGAGGCTGAGTGACAAGCAGCCAATAGGAGAGGGGATGTGAGAAGCAGCCAATTATAGCCCAGCAGACCCATATAAAAAGAGCCTCAGGGCAGAGCAAGATCAGTAGCTGCTTAGAGCTTGAGGACTGCGTCTGGAGTAGCCTGCAATCCTGTAGCACCGTAGAGCAGTGCAGGCAAAGACCTGGGGAGAAAAGAAGGAGCTCCAGATGGGCTGCCAAGACCGAGGGTGCTGTGGCCATGGGGAAGTGGTCCAGGGAAATGCAGTGATAGTTGGGGTAAAGGAACACAGTAAGGTCATGTATATACTACCCGCCGGATCACTGGGTAGTGATCGATTGATCGGGGATTGATTTATCATGCCTGAGTGTTCTCCCTGTAGACTCCGGAACTCCACAAGAGGCGGAAGTGGAGTCAAGGGGGGAGCGGCAGCGGTTGACTCGCTGCGGTGTGGACAGACAGATAAGTTGCCCTAAGATATGCCGACTTCAGCTACGCTATTCGCATGTGTTACTTTGCGGTGTCACACCAAATCATGGGTAGGGCTTGGAAAGAGCTCTGGGGTGTGTAGCCTGTACCTGACCCATGGCCTCTCACATCACTTAAGTGACAAATTCCTAAAACACGGTTCTTAAAACACAGGCTCTACACATTGGAGAAAGTATGGGCACCTCGGCGACTAAGGGAGCCCGGAGTAACTTAAGAAGTATTTTTTCTTGTTTTCCCTCCCTTCTGTCCTCTGGGTGGAATGAATGGATCAACTTATTCTTGGAGAAGTTTTGCAGAAGTGTTCAGGGTGCCTTCTCTCCTCAGTGGTTTCCATGGTATTGGGGAGAGGGGAATATTTCTACCTTTTAAAAAAGATGCAGTGAATGAAACCCTTTCAAATAGAGAAATAAAGGGTTTGGCAGCAACATCACATCCTGCAACAGGGGACACAATAACTCCACTTAGTACTTACACAGAGATCTAAAAGTGCTTTACAAAGGAGGTCGGAGTAATTAACCCCCCTTTACAGAAGGGGAAACTGAGGCACGGGATGAGCCAACTTACTCAAGGTCACACCGCAGCAGAGTCAGGAGTAGAACCTGTCCTGCCTCCCTGTAGTCTCCTCAACCGGCCTGCCTGTTCATAGCAGTCTCTGCATGATGCAGCCTTCTTCGTGGTCACCAGCCCTGCATAGGGTAAGCTTCCCCTTCTCCAGGCTGAACAAGCCTTGCAGGCGTGCTTGCTTTGTTCCTTCACACTCCCTATCCACTAGGCCTTTGGCTACCTCTGCAACAATCCCTACCTCTGCAACAAGAAGAATTCCGGCAACTGTTCTCGGTGGTTCCTCCCCATGTTGCGGGCGGCTACAATGTTGCTTCCACTTCTGTTATCCCTGAGTCACGATAAGCCAGACACCGGGAGCGCCAAGCCGGGATCACTGCGCCCGGTGCTGTACAAATGGAACAAAACGATGGCGCCTGCCTCCAAACAGTTTACGACTTAAGGAAAAGCGACAGTCAGTGGATACAACACAGATCAGATCCTGGAAGTGCTAGTTTCCTGGGAGCCGGTTCCTGCATCTGATGAAGTGGGTTTTAGCTCACAAAAGCCTATGCCCAAATAAATCGGTTAGCCTCTAAGGTGCCACAAGGACTCCTGGTTGTTTTTGCCGATACCGACTAACACGGCTACTCCTCTGAAACCTGTCCCTGGCTAGGGGCCGGCTTAAATAGTCCCCCGGTCCTGCCCCAATGGGGGCCATGGCTCTGCAGGCTGCGAGGGGACCCTTCCCTGTGGCATTGCCCCAGTCTTTGGCAATGGGAGGAGGAAGCGAGGCGTGACCCTCCCCCCACTCCGACCCCCTGCAAAACTGAGTCACCCCCCGCCCCCCCTCGAGCGCGACCCCAGAGGCCCGGCTCTCCAGCGGGGCTCTGCCTTGCCACCAGGATCGGGGCCCCCACCCCCCTGCACGGGGGTGCTTGACCGGGAGGCTCCCCCCCCCCCACGTTTATCCTTCAGCCGTTCCCTGGGGGAGGGGATCCGTCTCCTTGGCTGCTGCACCCTCCGGGCTGTGTGTGGACGCTCGCTGCGGGGCAGGGCACGGGGTTTGCCCGGGCTGGCTGGTGGCCCGCACCGCCGCTCCCCCCCCCCCATCTCTGAGAGACACTCGGCTCCTCCAGTGGCAGCCCCCGCCTCGGAACTGGCAGCCGGGCCCCGCCACCGAGACGCCGAAGGGGGGCGGGGGCGCCGCTGCCACCACCGTCCGCGGAGGTCCCCTGCTGGGCGGGGGGGGGGGGGGGCGTCGGTGTTTCGAATGGAATGCAGCCTCCGCAGCCCCCATGCAACCCGGCCCCGCAATCTCCCCTCCGCAACCCCCTGGCGACCTCCCCGCAACTCCCCCTCCGCAGTCCTCTTGCGACACCCCCCCCAAGCCCCATGCACCCCCCCTCCGCAAATCCCCTTGCAACCCCCCTCTGCAGCCCTCTTGCAACCCCTCCCCCCGCAGTCCCCTTGCAACCCCCCCTCTGCAGACCCCATGCAACCCCCCCTCTGCAGCCCTCTTGCAACCCCTCCCCCCGCAGTCCCCTTGCAACCCCCCCTCTGCAGACCCCATGCAACCCCCCCTCTGCAGCCCTCTTGCAACCCCTCCCCCCGCAGTCCCCTTGCAACCCCCCCGCAGCTCCCTTGCACATACCCCTCTGTAGGCCCCATGCAACCCCCCGCAACCCTCGTGCGATCCACCTCTGCAACCCCCCGCAACTCCCCCTCCCCTGCCCCCTTCCACCCCCGCCCCCCGCATCGGGAGCGCTGCGGATCTCTCGCGACCCCCCCGGTGCCGGCTGGGCGGGGAGGGGGGGGGGGGCGCCGCGAGGCGGGCGATGCCGCCCTGGCAGCGGCAGGGGGAGGAGGAAGCCGGGTGGAAGGAGGGATGGTCCGGAAATCCCGTGATAAAAAGAGGGAGCGGGGCGAGCGGGAAGCTCTCGGCTCGGCTCGGCTCCAACTTCCCGGGACCGCTCCCGGCCCGCGCCTCGCTGCGGCTCCCGCATGGACCCGGCCGGCGGGAGCAGCCAGCTGAGCCGCTAGGGCCGGCGCCGAGCCCCCGCTGCGGACCCGGAGGGGCAGGTACGTGCCCCCCTCCCCCCCCGCGGGAGCTGTCCGCGGCCGCCGGGTGCTGGACCCGGGCCGTGCCCGAGGGACCCGCCTCTGCACCGGGACCCCCCGCCGCTCGGGGCTGGGGGGCAGGGACCCCCCCGCGCGCAAGGCTCCGAGCCGGCCGGTTTCCCCGGGTCCTCCGCAGGGCAGCGCCCCGCTCCCGGGGCCGCCCCGCCGCTTCCCCTTCCCGGTCAGGCTCCGGAGTTCAGCCGGTGGGGGGGCGCTGCGGGGCGCGCACCGGTTTGGGGCGTTTACACGGCCGCGCGGGGAAGCGGAGCGCCCCGGGGCGCTGCCTCCCCCGAGCTCCCGGGGTCGCGTTCGGCGCCAGACCCGCCGGCGGCTGCTCCCGGGTGCCCGGGACCCCCCCGCTCCCCGATCCCGTGTCACTGGGGCGAGTTCCCGGGGGCCCCCTGGATCCTCCCCCGGGCCCTGGAGCGGGGCTCCCCGGCTGGGGCTCGTCCGCCTCGCGGCGCGGCTCCTGCACCAGCTGCAGCCCGAGCGGAGCCGGTTCACCTTCAAACGTCCCCGCCGCGCTCCCCGGGGGGGCTGCTGCCTTCCGAGCACGCGCCCCGGCCGGCAAAGTTGTACCGCCCGGGCGGGGGGGGGGGGGGGAGGGGTGTTCCGGCCAAACAGCCCCCCAGCTGGGGGAGGACCGGGGGCGGCGCAGCGCCGTCCCGGGGAGCTGCCCTGTCGGTGCGGGGCTCGCTGCCAACGGTGGCTGCAGCTGATGTGCTGGTATCCTGGGAGGGAGCGCTGCTCCGTGTAAGGGGGTCACACACACACACTCACACACACACACACTCTCACACACACACACACCCCGCAGGGAGGATGGACTCACTGTAGTTCGGGGTTGCAATACAGGAGTAACTTCCACTGTCCTGGAAGCAACTGACCACACACTCACACACACGGCACACACATACACACACATACACACACGGCACACACACACACACACACACACACACACACACCCCGCAGGGAGGATGGACTCACTGTAGTTCGGGGTTGCAATGCAGGAGTAACTTCCACTGTCCTGGAAGCAACTGACCACACACTCACACACACGGCACACACACACGGCACACACACTCACACCCCCCCCCCCGCAGGGAGGATGGACTCACTGTAGTTCGGGGTTGCAATGCAGGAGTAACTTCCACTGTCCTGGAAGCAACTGACCACACACTCACACACACGGCACACACACACGGCACACACACTCACACCCCCCCCCCTGCAGGGAGGATGGACTCACTGTAGTTCGGGGTTGCAATGCAGGAGTAACTTCCACTGTCCTGGAAGCAACTGACCACACACTCACACACACACGGCACACACACTCACACACACACACACACTCTCTCTCTCTCTCTCTCTCACACACACACACACACTCTCTGTCCTCTAGACTGACCTTTGCTTTGTCTCGTTTTGGGGGTTCCCTCGCAGGCCGCGACCCCCAGGACTCCTTTCCGTTCACCTTGCATGTGAGCTCTGCCCCCGCCAGGAGGGATCTAAAGCCATCACCATGGATTTTGTGATGAAACAAGCGCTAGGAGGTAAGTGGGGTTTGAGCAGGGGATGCTTTGGGGGAGGGGTGCCGGACAATGACACGGGTCCCCCTTTCTGTAGTGCAGCCCCCCACCACCCAGGAGTAAAATTGTATCTTTCAAACCCCACTGGAGAAGCCCCAGACAGTGCTGCTGACACTAGGCCATTGCATGGCCCCCCAGCACTCTTTCCCCTCCTCCCCCGTCTCTTTCCCCTGCAGGCAGGCCCTATATGAAAGTCTTTCCAGCCTCACCAGCATTCTGCCCCATATATGCTGGGGAAAGTGGTGGCAGCATGTTTGTTGAATTTGATGGCCAGTAGGGGGCAGCACGGGTGGAGTTCAGCAACCATAGGGCTTGATTCAAAGCTTGCTGAAGTCCATAGGAGCCTGCCCATGGACTTCTGCGGACTTGGGATCAGACCCGCAGATATTGGAAACTTTGGGGCCCTAGGCAGACTGACAAACTTCCACAGCTGGCAGCTGGTTGCCCATACAAAACAGCCCCCGTGCATGCTTCACTGCTGCCGGTAGTTTTGCTGCCTTGCGGGACAGCTCACTCTCTTGGTTGCAGTTGTGCCAAGCCAGCATGTTAGTTACAAACAAACAAACAAACAAAACAACCTGCCAATAGTGGTCGGATCCAGCCGGAGTCAGCCCAGATAAGTGGTAAAATCTTGTGTGGAAGAGTTCGCCCTACACTCCATTACAGACGCAAAACTTTGTGCAAACTCTGACAGCCCGACGGTGCAGACATTTTACGCAGTACATAAGAACAGGTGGTTTCCTAGGACAGCTACCCCAGGCAGATTCCGTTATACCAGTTAAGCGTCTTTTTCCTGTCTTGCACCTGATGCCAGTTCTCCTTATTTTAATGCATTTCTTATGGGGGGGGGGGCGAAGATTCTTTTTCACCCGGACAGTGCAAAAATGAAATGAAAGACAAACGCAAATGAAGAAAAATGTTTTATAATCAAATTCCCTCCTTGTAGGCTGGCTGCTTGGGCCATTGCAACTCAGCCTTTAGCAGCATCATTACAATTCACTCCTCTATAATACTGAATATACTTTAGGTACGTGGGATGTTTAGGTCTAATAGGCGGCCAAAGGCACAATTCTCTGATTATTTCCGTCATAACTGCCCCATTTTTCCTTTGGACAAACTGCTGTATCATTGGACCTCTTGCGGTTTTATTCTACCACGTTACCGACGTCCTTTATAATAATAATAAATAATAATAAATGGAGATATACCAATCTCCTAGAACTGGAAAGACCTTGAAGGTCATCGAGTCCAGTCCCCTGCCTACACTAGCAGGATCCTCCTGCCTACACTAGCAGGATTTTTTTTTGCCCCAGATCCCTCAAGGATTGAACTCACAACCCTGGGTTTTAGCAGGCCAACGCTCAAACCACTGAGCTATCCCCCCACCTGCATTATAAACACATTGTAAGGACACTTGCCAGGAGAGTCACTGTTCATGTCTATCAGAGGTTCCTTTATTCAAGAGAAAACGCAGTTTGCATTTTTTAAAGTGAAATAAATGAACAGTTGTAAATTGCAAAAATGAATCAGGAAGAAAGCCCGGGTCCGTACTGAGGTGCTGCAGATAAAAGGGTTTAATTTTAATTCTTCTGGGTTGTACAGCATTATTGGGCAGAATAGAGCTAAACTCATAATTGACACCACAGATTCACAATGTGTTGTCACATTTAATTAAATTCCGCGCACATTTCAAAGGGGAAATAATTTAATTGAGGGCAGATTCTGCTACCCTTCCGCAAGCTTGCACCATGAGCAATCCCACTGAAATTAATTTCAGCACTCGCCGAGTGGAGTACTACTTATTGCAAGTAGGTATGGGATGCTCAGACCCAAGGGACTACTTATGTAGTCAGATATTGCTTATTATGATTAAAAAGGGCAGAATCTGGCCTTTTCTGGAAAAAAAATATAGAGACCAAAAGACCTGCAATGTCATATGCTGTGGAATTGTGATTAAGAAATAACAGTTGAGGTGCACACCATTTCCTGCGGATTGATAACCAGCTGGGACGAGTTGATGGCCCATGGCATAGCTAAGGATCATTGATCCTAACCAGGCATCAGTCCCAGCAAAACGCCAATGTCAATATTTGCATTATAACGGAGTGTTCAAGAAAACCGTTTTAAACACCATTTGATGTCTCTGGTTTTGCATTTTTGACGCATCAAGTACATACTGCGACTGGCATCACTGTCAAGTCACTCTTCATCTCCCAAACGTTGGTATCATAGATTCTCTCACCGTGTGTCTGGTGTCCCCCCCCTCCCTTCCCCCGTTTGGCTAATCAAGAGAAGTAACTGCAGCATTGTTGAAAATCATTAAATGTTAATTAATGAGAGTGAAGTGCCACAGCCAACATCATTAACAGGTTTCAGTTTTTGTGAGCTGAATTGCCACAGATACATAAACCCACAAATAATAGTCACTAAGCCAGCTGTTTCAACATAACATTGTCGACACTGAAGAGCATGGCCATGTGCATTATGCTGAAATAGCTGGCAGAGTGTTTTTAATTTGCGTGTCGTTTTTATTAATGTTCATAAGGAAACAAGCAATAAAAGCTACACAACGGTAAACAACTTATAGCTCGTATGTTACCCAATACTGCACATTTCATAGATTAGCCAATGAAATTGTGCAGTCACAAAACTTGTCAAAACTGCAGGACCGGACAACACAAATTCAGACAATATTACACAGACATAATATGCTAGGGTGGGAGTAACAATGATAGTAAAACCAGACATAAAGAAATGGGCACAAAAGGGAAGGAAGAGACGCAGTGGAAAGAAAAATGCAGAGAGGTCAGGTGGAATGCTAGTCTGGTATTTGTTGCGATGGTATCAGATCAGCCTTCTTTATCCAAATGTATCAAGAAACATGGCCCATATTTTTTCATATAACTGTTTTGTACATCAATAAACTATTCTTTCTTTCTCTGCTAACTCAGAGAGGTCCGAATACCACTGCTCTATTCTGGACATAAGTCTACTCTTCCGTTTTTGTCAAATCATGCACTTCGTAATCAAGAAAAAAAGTCTTGGTGGTGGAAGTTAATCCTAGCGTAGTAGGTACATAACCTAGCTTAGACTTTGATAGAGTGTTTTATAAGTTATTTGTTTTATATGCTGAGCCCACGTAAAGGTGCTTTTTAGTGTCTATTTTCTCTGCATTTTTGAAATGAGTTGATTTTCTAAATCTCCATGTGTATTTCAGAGAACAGGTGTCCATAAAGGGTTTTTTACTAAAAGTTACATTTTATTATCTTTAATAAGTGTCAACCTCTCTTCTCTCATGTGAAGTCCCACTGAATCCTGCATTTCAAGATTTGTGGCTTACCAGCAAGAAAGCTTGTTGTTGCTAGAATAGCTTGCATGATATGGTTGTTGCATTTTCCATGGGCGCGTGCTCTAGGAATTATTTTGCACAAGTCCTCTGGCCTGTGTAGCACAGGAGGTCAAACTAGATGATCTAGCCTTAGACTCTATGAATCTTTCGCAATCTTTCTTTGTATAAGTTTCTCTCACTAGCATTCTGTTTAGTTCCATTCTGACCATCATTGTTTTGTTCTGAGAATATTTTCCACTCTGCAAAGTTACACCCTTCATGTCCAATTCCTCTTTCACATGGGTGGAAATCAGAATTAATACCATTCAAATCAATGGAGTTACCCCCCAGGTTAGACTGACATGAGCAGCGAATCAGGCCCGCTTACTGTTACCAGCGTAATACCTTGGACAGCGATAAATTATCCCTCCTGCTATTTCAATCTGCTCTTTTATCTTGGTAGGGATAATTTCTCCCCACATGCAGCTCCCCTGACATTGTACACTTTCATGTAATTTGGCCCAGAGAGACCCATTATTCATCCCTGTCGTGTAAGTGGCAAGCAATGGAAATTCTGACGCCAGTTGAATTGCACACCTCCTTGGGACCAGTTAAAGAAAACCAGGAAGAACCACGTTCCTTCAAAGGCTTCTGGAAGCAAATAGGATGGAATTTCGTCATGCATTTTCCATGTGCACAGGCCTTTTCTTCTCTTGAAGCCAGCCGCAAATACACTCGCAAACTAGAGGCGCCGCAGTGGGACCAGAGCTTAGCAGAGTCTGGATGGTTACACCAGAGCTGGCTCTGAGTTCCACTAAGTCAGTGTGAACCTGAACCTGGATAGCCTTATGTCTATGAACAGTGATACTGGAATCAATCAGTGCAGATCTCCTGGCCTTTGGGCCTCAGCTCCCTTCCTGGCTGAAGGGCAACATTGTGAGGAGAACTTTGCTGCTTGCTCCACTCCACCAGTGGGAGAGGATGGCTTGGCTCTTAAATATTATAACTTCTAGGATAAGACTTAGTGGGCTTTGGGACCTGGTCTTTGACGTGGTATCTGATGACATGTCGCTTGGCTCTAGTAGCATGCTGACAAACAAGTCAGATTTGGCCCATGTATATTTCCAGCCGGAGGAGAACAAGGCTGTAGGACATTCAGGGGTGTTGATTGGTTCTTACTGGAGTTGGCTGCTGGGTGGGGGGAAATTATCTGTGATGGATCTGGCAAGTCAGAAATGGAACTTTGGTCATTTTTCACCAACATTCATATGTGGGAACTGGGAAGCTTTGTTGTAGGAAGGTTCCTGGAAGATGAATTTTGGCCTTGTGGCTGATATTAGTTTTGGAGGGAAACTGTATTGCAGATGTAGGAATCTTCCTTTACTACCCACTCAATTCGTCCAAAAGAAGAGTGCTGCTGACACGCAGTCAATAACTGTGCTTTTGTGCTTTGCACAAACTTTGGTGCCAGCAGTGCCATTGGTTTAATGCTGTTGTACCCACACCAGGAGTATAGCTACATTAGAAACACTACCATGACACAGCTGCCCTGCTGTAGTGTAGACACTTATTACAGCGATGGAAGGGGTTATTCTGTCACTGCAGTAAATCCAACTCGGCGAGAGGCAGTAGCTAGGTCAATGGAAGAATTCTTCCATTGGCCAAGCACTGTCTACAGTGGGGCTTAGATTGTTTTAACTATGTCTCTTAGGGGGGTGAATTTTTTACAACCCTGAGTGACAGGCAGGTTCCCCAAAGTTTTAGGTGTACAGCAGGTCTCTGAGTATCTCCTGGCATCTGCCTGCGCTCCAAATGTGTCTCTTTAGCACATCTGTCTCCCAGCAGAACTCCCTCTTGTTGATCGTGTGCACTGATGTCCGCTAAAAGTGGTGACAAGTCCCAGCTAAGCAATGCTTTACACAGCAGAGGGACAGAGCTACTTAATATTCCCCTGATCCTGAGCTAGAGCCAGATTATGGAGCTGGTCCACCTCATCCCGGCTAGAACAGGCCATGTGCATCTATGCTGCAATTACTGTATCTCAGTAACTGGGCTGCATAGTGATGGGTGGCAGAGAGCTAGAAATCAATCTATGAAAACATTTCTCTGGGTACATTAGAGAAGCAATATTGTTCCATATGAGACATCGTTTAGCAACAACAACTGTGGCAAGGATGGTGCGGCTCCCACACCTTGGCCAGAGCCCCGACACAGAGGCAAAGGCAGGGACTTGAGTAGGACTACACATCCACACTGCAGTTACTAATTTGTCTGCCACAGTGGCAAAGGCTGAGAGGAAACAGCAGCCGAAAGCTGGTAAATGCAATAATTGCACACGGCAGACTCAGGAAATAGTTCTGTACTGTGCTTAAAACCAGCGCGGCACCCCTGGGAGGAAATGTGCTCCCCCGAGCCCAGGATGAACACGGTTAAATTAGATGGACATTGGCGTATGACTTCACCATGGAAAAAGCCCCAATCAGTGCCCTGCCACAGGGACAATTAAATTGCCCAGATGGGAATCCAGCCACAATGTTTTCAGCCGGGATGCTGCAGGAACATGCCACACACAATTATTGTGTTTGACTGCGACGGGAGACAAAGCATTCTAAATCGGACCTCGCCTAGAGTGAGGCTTGGCAGCGTTAGTAGAGGCTGAGATTCAAAACGTTAAAGCGTTGTGATGGTTAAACTACAAATTGTCAACATCCCAGGTCCAAATATACAACGTAAATGTCCTTAAATCAAACACTAATAAGTTCTCAAGCAGCACTGTTCTTTATCCATCTGTCAGTTTTGATGATAATCAATGGACATATTTTTCTGTTGTTGGTTTGTGTGTATGGTGAACTGGACATGTACTGACATTTACCAATAAAAAATAATCCTTTCAGATCTACCTACAGTATTCAAATAGCTCAATTTCTCTATGCGTGACATCTAAGTCAAGGCCCAATGCAAGGTCACCTGGCCTTAAAAAAGAATAGGTTTTCTAATTACAGCTGGACTGAAAATGGTTTTCCCATCCTTTGAGTTTTAAGATTTCAATTTTTTTGTCCTGAATTGGGATGAACTACTGAAAACTAAAAATTGTTTGCAAACTAATAATCCAAAAAAAAAAAAAAGAATTGGATTGGGTCAGTCAAACCAGTTCATTTGTATAATTTCAAGATGTTTCATTTCAATTTTGACCTTTTATCTTTTAATATTGTTTAGTTAGTACATAATAACTAATATTTCAAAAAAAAGTCTTTTTGAATAGAAAGGACTGAAACTTTTCAGTTAAAAAATGTCAAAGAAAATTGAATATTTTCCCCCAATTTTTTTTGGATTGGGAGATCCATCAGAGCTGGCCCTTTTCTGGAAAGTTTTGGTTTTGATGAATCGGCATTTTCTAATGAAAAAATGTTTCTACGGAAATTCTCAACCAGCTCTACCTAAAATCCCCTAATCCTGCAGGCTTGGCACTTCCTAGTATCACAAATTGTTCTCACCCTCTTCCTGAAAGACTCAATGGTCCAGTGACTTTATTGTTTATCCAGTAAGGAAAGGAGAAAAACACCATGTGACTAAGGTGACCAATCACATCCTGAAAATAACAATCAACCTCACATGCACAATTCAGGAGCAATGCGAAGGCTGACTCCCATTTGCATTGACTATTCAGGCCCCAATCCTGCAAGCTGTCC
This sequence comes from Sternotherus odoratus, assembly GCA_032164245.1. Taxonomy (NCBI): domain Eukaryota; kingdom Metazoa; phylum Chordata; order Testudines; family Kinosternidae; genus Sternotherus; species Sternotherus odoratus. The sequence continues at coordinate 6,201,068 of JAVMKO010000007.1, read as the reverse complement.
CAGTTCTTTATGCTTGTGTTAGCCAGTGGGCTGCAATATGGACAAAGATTGGACAATATGTCTGTCTGCTGAACTGCTGTTGGGAACAGGGACTTGCTGAATCAGTAACAAATCTATGGACATCAAAGTCTGCTGGCAAACAAAAGACACGGAGAAAAATGTGCTAAATTCACTGGATGCATCTGTCACTGCAAATAATTTATCCAACTCTAATTCTCACTATAGGTGTTACTCCTATGCATAATATAAACTGATCCGCAAAATGCAAACACTTTTTACTTTATTAAGTGTTCACTTAGCCCACAGACAGTATAGTGAGTTAGACAGAATACACACTTTAATGATATAATATACACAGAATAGGTCAAGAGCTATCTATCATCGGTATGTCTACCTAGAAATACCATATATGCAATACTAAGATATGTAAATACTGTTTTCTAATTTTTTCACTTTTCTGTATTATATCGGTATGTTCTTCATATAATACATGTACACCAGCAATATAATAGATCTCAGTGAAATAAACATAGGACATAGATAATTGTGTTTCATATCGAATATTCAGTATGTTGTACTGATCACATTGTTCGGTGTCGGCAGACTAGAGCTGTGGAGTGAAATACCATGCTACAGGCAATGGGATTTTTGTCTGTAACGTATCGGGGGAAAAGTCTCTGTTCCATCCTCCTTGCTCCTTTGCATAATCATGGCTGTGATTCACAGAGTGACACAGAGCAGACACAGAGTGAACATTCAACACATGGGTGACTTCAACGGGACTGCTCAAATGCTTGAAGTCAGGCATGTGTTTGTGGGCTTGTCTTCACTACCGCGGTCAGTTGCTCTAAATTTTGCTTCTCCAGCTACCTGAATAAAGTAGCTGAAGTTGACGTAGCTTAGGTTGATTTACTGTGGTGTCCTCACGGGAGACACTCTCCGGTCAACTTCCTTCACTGTTCTCCGGGAACTGGAGTACCGGACTTAACTGGAGAGTGCTCTGCCATTGATTTAGTGGGTCTTCAATAGACCTGCTAAATTGCCCTAAATCCCATTGAAGTCAGTTGGGTGTAAGCATGGGCTCAAGTGATTTGCTAAATCAGCGTTGGTCCTGGGATTCCACTAATTGAATATACGAAGATGTGTGACTCTCGGACACTTTTGGAGGCAGGTGATGATCATTTTAATACTAGTTCACAGGACTCCTGCCACTGATTTAAGGGTTTTTTAGGGTCAGACCTTTTCCATAGTTTGTTAGGGATGGTTTTTACCTTTGCTGTGTAACCATGAGTAGTTCAATCACTTTCTCTTTGACCACTTGTGAAATGGATATTAAAATACCGGCTTATTTCACAGAGCATCATCAGTCTTCACACAATTAAATGGGCTACTCGCCTGCTTGAAGGTATACACAGCGATGAGTGAGAGGGAGATTTTCAGAAGCACAAATGGGTGTCAGATGTCTGAGACCCACTATCTTTCAATGGGCATAGGGGCCCTGAATGCCCTCAATGCCTTTGAAAAGTTCCACTTTATTGACTCAGCCTAAAACCCCTTTGGGTGTCTTGGATTCAGACTACACTGAAGTTTGAAATGTTATTCGTGTTGTAATTAATGAGTAGCATCCATATCTGCTTGCTTTCCATAATGTCTGCTTGGATTAGATGTATTTGAAGTGCATCTGTATGGTGAATTGGCAGCACAGTGTTTTGATGGGTGAATTTCAGAGAAGCACTGACTATTGTTCATCAGTGAATCCCAATGCAAATGGCTCTTTGGAAGGGAATCCTTGTGGTTGTTGCCGAGATGAGACTAGAAAAGAGGTGACAGACAGTTTTATTGAAGGTACCAGAATATGGTTGCAGGACATAGGACAAGATACTTTGCCAGTGTAAATCAATGTAGAATCAGAGGCCACGCCACTTCAAACCAGCTCAGGCTCCAGCCTGTATATTCATTTAGGAACAGACCCAATCACCCGTATTCATGCCTATATGGAATAGCTGGTATTTATTATATTATATTATATTATATTATATTATATTATATTATATTATATTATATTATATTATATTATATTATATTATAAAGCGGGGCTTTATTCTGAAGTCAGTCCCATTGAAATCAGGTGGAATTACTCAATGAGGAAGGTCCTATACAATGGATCCAGATCCAGTGTAAACTGATGTAACTCCATTGGAGATTAACTGATTTACAGCAACCTAGCATCTGGTGCAATGTGAGTAAAAGTGGCAGAATCCAGACTTTATTTTTTTTGTCTCTGTGGGTCAGTGAAATCAATTGTAGTTAGGTAGCAAAATACCTGTAAAATTCTGGCCCTATGCCTTTCTTTTCTCAATTCTGCTGGCCTCTGTGTTTACTTTCTATTGATCCCGTTGTCCGGGCAATAATGTCAATGAAATCCTGCCTGAGTCTTCAGTAGGCGTCAGGCCTCCTTTTGTTGTATTTGTAAATTAATATCGGGAGTGGACTGAGTTTATTCAGAGGCCTGTGATGGATGTGTGGTCTGGATCCGCTGATTGTAGGGATACGCTACAAACAGCTGAACTAGGATGTGTTCCATTTAGCAGCCATTTGTCAGACAGCCCATCCAGACTGCGTCTATTTCGATAAGGAAAAATGATTAAAACTCACCAAGCTGTGAGCAAAATGATTTGCCTCTGGGGACAAAGGAAATCTGAGACGCATCAATGGTTTCATTGAGGGCTGATCATTAAAAAACAACAATAAGCAGAGGAAGAATGGAGGAGAAAGAATTACTGTTGATACTGGAAAATCAAAGAGAAACGATTCTTTTTAGGAAGGTTTTGCTTCGTCAGCAAAGTGATTTTGTCTCGCACCAGATGCTTTATCATGAAAGAAAGAGTAAAAAGTTACGTCTTTGCAGCGAGAATATTGACACATGAAATCGAAATGTTAACATGCCGTTTTGAGATTTTTCTAAGCCTGTGGCCCATTGGCTTGAACTGTAGCATCAAATGCATAACTGCAAATGAGCAGGGTGCCCCATAGAATCATAGAATCGTAGGGCAAGAAGGGACCTTGAGAGGTCATCTAGTCTGGTCCCCTGCACTCGTGGCGGGACTAATTATCTAGATCATTCCTGACAGGGATTTGTCTAACTTGCTCTTAAAAATCTCCAATGATGGAGATTCCACAACCTTGCTGGGCAATTTAAACCCATCGTTGCTTGTCCTATCCTCAGAGGTTAATGAGGACAATTTTTCACCCTCTTCCTTGTAACAACCTTTTACATACTTGAAATTTTTTTTCTCATGTCCCCTCAGGCTTCTATTTTCCAGACTAAACAAACCCAGTTTTTTCAACCTTCCCTCATAGGTCATGTTTTCTAGACCTTTCATCATTTTTGTCGCTCTTCTCTGGACTCTCTCCAATTTGTCCACATCTTTCCTGAAATGTGGCACCCAGAACTGGACACAATGCTCCAGTTGAGGCCTAATCAGAGCATAGTGGAGTGGAAGAATTACTTCTCGTGTCTTGCTTACAACACTCCTGCTAATACACCACAGAATGATGTTGGCTTTTTTTGCAACAGCGTTACACTGTTGACACATATTTAGCTTGTGATCCACTATGACCCCCAGATCCCTTTCCGCAGATCTCCTTCCTAGACAGCCATTTTCCATTTTGTATGTGTGCAACTGATTGTTCTTTCCTAAGTGGAGTACTTTGCATTTGTCCTTATTGAATTTCCTCCTATTTACTTCAGACAATTTCTCCCATTTGTCCAGATCATTTTGAATTTAGTCCCATCTTCCAAAGTACTTGCAGCCCCTCCCAGCTTGTTATTGCCCTCAAACCTTATAAGTGTCCCTTCTATGTCATTATCTAAATTGATGAAGATACTGAACAGACCCAGACCCAGAACTGATCGCCGCAGGACCCCACTCATTATGTCCTTCCAATTTGACTGTGAACCACTGATAACTACTCTCTGGGAACAGTTTTCCAACCAGTTTTGCACCCACCTTATAGTAGCACCATCAAAGTTACATTTCACTAGTTTGTTTATGAGAAGGTCATGTGGGGCAGTATCAGAAGCTTTACTAAAATCAAGATCTACCACATCTACCACTTCCCCCCTATCCACAAGGCTTGTTACCCTGTCAAAGAAAGCTATCAGGTTGCTTTGTCACAATTTGTTTTTGACAAATCCATGCTGACTGTTACTTATCACCTTATTATCTTCTAGGTGTTTGCAAACTGATTGCTTAATTATTTGCTCCATTATCTTTCCGGGTACAGGAGTTAAGCTGATTGGTCTATAATTCCCTGGGTTGTCCTTATTTACCTTTTTATAAATGGGCATTTTCTTTTTCCTTTTCCAGTCTTCAATGTCTTCCCAAAATAATTGCTAATGGCTCAGATATCTCCTCAGTCAGCTCCTTGAGTATTCTAGGATGCATTTCATCAGGCCCTGGTGACTTGAAGATGTTTAATTTGTCCAAGTAATTTTTAACTTGTTCTTTCCCAGTTTTAGCTTGTTCTGATCCTACCTCATTTTCAGTGGCATTCACTACATTAGACGTCCAGTCACCACCAACCTTTGTGGTGAAAACCGAAACACAGAAGTCATTAAGCACCTCTGCCATTTCCACATTTTCTGTTATTATTCCCACCCCCCCATTGAGTAACGGTCTCACCCTGTCCTCGGTCTTCCTCTGGCTTTGAATGTATTTGTAGAATTTTTTCTTGTTACCCTTTATGTCTCTAACTAGCTTGAGCTCATTTTCTGCCTTGGCCTTTCTAATTTTGTCCCTACATACTTGCGTTATTTGTTTATATTCATACTTTGTAATTTTACCTGGTTTCCACTTTTTGTAGGACTCTTTTTTGATTTTTAGATCGTTGAAGATGTCCTGGTTAAGCCAGGGTGGTTTCTTGCTCCACTTCCTATCTTTCCTACGCCATGGGATAGTTTCCTCTTTGAAAAACTGCCAATTGTATTCTATTGTTTTTCCTCTTAGACTTGCTTCCCATGGGATCTTACCTACCAACTCCCTGAGTTTGCTAAAGTCTGCCTTCTTGAAATCCATTGTCTTTATTTTGCTGTTCTCCCTGCTACCATTCCTTAGCATCACGAACTCCACCATTTCATGATCACTGTCACCCAGTCAGCCTTCCACTTTCAAATTCTCAACCAGTTCCTCCCTGTTTGTCAAAATCAAATCTAGACCCGCCTCTCCCCTGGTAGCTGTCTCCACCTTCTGAAATAAAAAAAATGGTCTCCAATACTTTCCAAGAACTTGTTGGATAATCTGTGCCCTGCATTGTTCTGTTCCCAATAGATGTCTGAGTAGCTGAAGTTTCCCATCACCACCCCGTCCTGTGCTTTGGATGATTTTGTTATTTGTTTTAAAAAAGCGTCATTCAACTCTTCTTCCCAGTTGGGTGGTCTGTAGTAGACCCCTACCATGGCATCACCCTTGTTTTTTTACCCCTTTTATCCTTACCCAGAGACTTTCCACAGGTCTGTCTCTTATTTCTATCTCAACCTCAGTCCAAGTGTATAAATTTTTAATATATAAGGCAACACCTCCTCTCTTTTTTTCTCTGCTGGTCCTTCCTGAGCAAGTTGTACCCTTCTATACCACTATTCCAGTCATGCATATTATCCGAATACAGCCCCGATACTGAAATGTGGTCTGCTAGTATAGAAACGCAGGGCTGGGCAGGACTTCAAGAGGTCAACCAGTGCCCCCGCCAAGCTGAGGCAGGGTAAGTACTCTTAGACCATCCCTGTCAGATGTTTGTCTGTGGTGCAGACTCTTACACTTTAATGAAGTCAATGGGACTGGGGGCCTATGGATCCCCTGGCAGAGTCGGGGACTGTGGCTCTGAATCAGCAAAGTACTTAAATATGCGCATCATTTTACGCACGCGAGTCGTTCCGTTGAAGTCAGTGGGATTACTCGGGTGCTTAAAGTTAGGCGTGTGCTTTAGTATCTGGCTGAATCGGGGCCGGAATGTGTGCTCTGTGTGGGTGTCCCTTTGCTTCTGAAGTCGGGTCCTTGAGTCATCTGGTCCTGCTGCACAGGCCTGGGTGGGCTCTAAAATACTCTGAAGCCTTCACGGCCAGAAGTCCGAGCTTTGCCCGTCAGGAGGTTACAGACTTCCCCTTTCCTATGGCCCATAGCTCCCGTTTCTAACCATGGTGGGTCACTGGGAGGAGCAGTCTCTCAGACAGCGAGAAGCTCACGTAAAGATGCCGTGGCGAATCCTGCCCATGGCAGGAGTAACTGGACACAGTGTGAGGGCCGTGGCGCTGGGGAGGAGGAGTTGGGGCTATTCCATATTTGGTGAGAGAAAGAGGAAATGTTTCTGGGGCTGTTTGGTCTCGGAACAAGATGGCGGCTGCTCAGAGCTGTGGAGAGGTTGAATGTGTCCTGAGGGAGAAGAGTACAGATGAGACTATCCAAGAGGCACAGTGACTCCATACCTCATGGCTCTGCAGTCTATCCCCACCACCACGTGAGATGGACGGGCGTGTGGGCATTCGTACATTTTAACACAGTCTGATGGATTTTACATGGGGAATTAACTGAGCTTACGTAGCCAATGCAAGAGACAGGCCTGAACTGACTCCCTGTCTCTGACCCCTCGGGAGCCAGGCAGAAGGTTAGAAACTGAATCTGGCTCTGATTTTTGCAACCGGCCCCAATGCTCATAATGGGCTGAATCCCAAGGCACAGATCTGAATGCTCCTCAGGCGCTGAAGCGCAGATCTGAATTTTCTGGCTCAAACCCTCACGATTTCGTACCACAGCAGCAGCAGAATCGCTGTTCCTTTAAGGCCTGATCCTGAACCGCTGAACTCAATAGCACTTTCCCCATCCATTTCTAGGAGCACAGATCCAATGCCCATTGAAGTCAATGGAAATATTTCTGTTGATTTCAGGAAGATATTGGATAGGCCCCAGTCCACAGGGTGTGTAACTGTAAGGACAGGAATCCCATGGAGATCAGTGCAATTACTTACATGCTTAAAGTTAGGCAGACACTTAAATACTTGCTGAATCATGGTCTTATTTACCCTACTGGCTGGTAGCCTATTATTTTACCTGCAACTTGATCACAGTAACTTGCTTATAGCCCAGCCTTGCATTTCTTGTGCTTCCAGAACTCCCATTGGCTTCAGTGAGGACATGAGCAGGGTTCGTAGTAGATAAAACTGCACATAACGCTCACTGTCCCCTGCATAGGATTTTAGTCTGATGCTGACCGTTCTGATGCACGGGTTAAACAATGAAATCGAGAAGAGTGGTAAAGTGTATTAGTGCTCTTACTTACACCGCCGAAGATCACATGGCAAGATATTTACAGCAAGCTGGCTCTTCCAGCCTCGATTGATTTATTCTGCAATGTTAAATTAGCTCATTTCAAACTGGTTGGGCTCAGTCATTGCGAAAACACATTAATGCAAACAAAATAAATTAAATCTGCTAACTTTTGATGTGCATCTTATTACAGTTTCAATTTGTCATTACCTATACAAATGAAACTGCTTACCAGCGACTTATCAAGAATTTGCAGCATGACTTGAATCCTGTAGCTTTTTTGTAGTGCTGTCGACCTTGGAGCAATGTCAAACGTGCAGCAGGCAGCCACACAAGTTTGGAATTCAAAGTACCGAGAAGTATCGTTTAAGGAAGTAAATTAAAACAAACAAACAAGCAAAATGTCTTTTGGTGGGCGAGGTGGTGAAATTGTTTTGATAACTCTATAGGCCGGGAGAATGGAATGAAGAAACAGGAAAGCAGATGGCGAATCAAGAAAAAATAAAAAAGGAGAAGAAATCCATCTGGGTGGATGGATAAGTAGATAGGCAGCTAGGCAGTACTTGGGCACTTCTATCTGTCTGATCAATCATTTTCATCTTTTTTTCTCCATCAGAGGGTGTAGGCCCAGCTGGCTGGTTTAGAAAGCAAGCATCTGCTTTGTGCTTACGGCACGGGGCCAGGAGCTAGCTTCAAGTCTCAACCATGGTGTGCATTCCTTGTGACTTTGAGAAAGGGACTTTACTCTCTGGGCTATATGTAATTTTACAGTCTGCCCTGAGAAAGAAGCAGTGCATATCGGTATCACCCCAGAAGCAGAGAATGAAACGTGCTTCAGAGAGTTGGAATCACCACTTTCCTTTCTGTGGGAAGGGAGAAAGTTACTTGAAGAGCAGTGCTCTCCTTCCGTGCACCCAGCCCGCTGCCCAGGCCAGCATGTGGGAAGAAACGAAGCCTGCAGGCTCTGTGGCCTGCGTGTTTGTCCTTGCACTGATATTAGATTCATCCGTCGAATCCTATGAAAAATGATGTTTCAATTAGAGCCGCTGGAAACATTTTTTGACAATTTTTTTGGTCAAACAAAAATTTTCTTCAAAAATGATTGATTTCCTTGAAAAATAGTTTTCCATTAAACAGTTCATTTTTTGTGCTGAGAATCAGAAAAAAAAATTGTTCGGTTTTAAATTTTTCAACCGAAACTCATAGGAAAAATAATAATTTCCTAACCAGCTCTGGTTGTAATCTGTGGCAAGCAATTTATTTTACACTGATGTTTCCCCCATAGCCAATTTCTGAGCACAACACAAGCTGTGGTGTTTAATGTCTATAGCCCCACTGGGACCCAGACCGGTTCCTGTTACAGTTAATGGTAAAAACTCTCATTTCCTTTGGGGTGCAGACTGTGCTGCTACAGTTTAATGTGACCTTTTTCTTCTTTTTTCCAAGTCCTTTTACCATTTATCGACATCCACCAATCAGATCCTTTGCTTTGATTGCTTCCCAGCCAATCAAATACCAGTTCCAGAAACTTCTGTCCAATCTCCACATCCCTTCTAATACTGTCTCAACTTACTTTTCCAAGAGGGTGCAGTTCCTACAGTCTCCTGTAGGTGAGTCACTTCAGTAATGCTGCAGGTGAGAACTTGTCTACACCACACATTACTTCAGTATAACTATGGCACTTGGGGTGTGAATAATCCACAGCCTTGAGCGACATAAGTTACACCGATCCAAACACTGGTGTAGGCGGAGCTTTATCGTCAGGAGAGCTTCTTCTGCTGACATAGCTACTGTCTCTTGCAGAGGCAGGCGTTGCTACAGCTATGCTGCTGTACCATTTGTTGTGGAGATGCTAAGTCTCCGCTCTTTCCTGTTGACTTAGCATCTCCACAACAAATGGTACAGCAGCATAGTTGTATCAGTATCGCTGTGCCGCTGTGTGTAGGCATAACCTGACTCTTGAACATATTAAAGAACTCTGTAGAAGACCAAGCTATCCAGGGATGCTGGAACAATTCATATAATGGGGATGCTGAGAGCTATTGAACCCAAACTGTAAATCCTCGATATGATGGAAACCACTTCAGGCCAGGGGGTGTGATAGCGCCCCCAGCACTCCTAGTTCCAGACCTATGAAGATATCTGTTCTTACAACTGGCTCTTCTTTCCTTTTTCTCTTTTTTGTGGATTTGTAACTTCCCCCTTTTTGTTTTTCTTACTGCACAGTAGGGAGGTAGTTAGTCTTTAAGGTGCCACAGGACTTTGTTAACTCTGCTATTCCAGACTAACACGGCTACCACCCTGATTCATAACTACACCTTCACTGTCACGCAGGGCTTGTCTGCACTTATCGGGGGATCGATGCACGTTGATCGATGCATCGGTGGTCGAGTTTGCGGGTCTAGTGAAGACCCGCTAACTCGACCACAGATCACTCTCCGGTACTCCACGGGAATGAGAAGAGTAGGAGGAGTCAGTGGGAGACGCTCTGCCGTCAACATCGCTTAGTGTGGACCCCGCGGTAAGTGGGTCTAAGCTATGTCAACTTGAGTTACGCTATTCACGTACCTCAAATTGCTTAGCTTAGATTGGCTTTCCTCTGTAGTGTAGACAAGGCCATAGATACACAAAAAATGCATTTTTACAGATTGAATGAGGCCTGAAAAAGAAAGCATCCAATTATACAGAGTATTCTATTCTATTCTATTCTATTCTATTCTATTCTATTCTATGAAAAGACAATAAGCCATCTATTTGTTTACTGGCACTTTAGTCAAATGTTTTTTGCAGGTTTCTGGATGTACTGAGGGAAGTTTTAGACTTTGTACGGTTAGAGTGCATTGAGGCAGAGGTATACAGCTGTGTGGGAATTTTTTGACAAATCATTTTTTTTTCAGTAAATGTCAATCTGAAACCAAGTTTTCCATGGAAATGTATCCGTTTTGATGAAAATGTTGTTGGGAAAGGTTTCTTAGGTTCAGGATGGAATTTCTCCTGCAAGAGCAATCTAGTAGGAATAGGTCAGGGATTAGGCACTCATCCGGGAGGTAGATGACTTAGGTCCAACTCACTTGAGCCTGGTTCTCCCACATCCCAGGTGAATTCCCTAACCACTGAGCTGTTGGCTACTCGGGGGTGATGCTTGCTCTGTTGTTTTTCCTGAATTAGTTCAAAGGGTTTCATTTGTGTTCTGCACTGGTCTGAAATTCAATAGTGAACTCTCAAAATTTTTCACAAGACAGAATTCTGATTTTCTGGCCACCCCTGATCTGAGGCAAATTCTCTGCTGGTATCAATTGGCATGGCTTAACTGAAGACAACGTGGAGGGCTATAGGAAAAGCTTGCCAAGAGGCAAGGTAAATTCTCCATCACTTAGAGATTTTAAGGTTGTGTCTATGTGAGGGAAATTATTCCAGAATAGGCATGGCGGTGAACTATTCCTCTATGGCCAGTCTGATATAATTTCTCTATCTGGAATAACTTCCTTGTGTGGACATTCTTTCAGAATCAAAGTGATTTCATGCCAGAGTTATTACTCTACTTTCAAGGAATAGCTATGCTGGTAAATTTCCCAGTGTTGACATGACTTAAGTAAAACTTGGATGTCTCTTTTAAGGATATTATGTTCTTATATTCTTATGATATGTCTACACTTGAAGTTGGAGATGTGATTCTCAGTTCAAGTGCACATAGACTAGCACTGACCTGGCTCACTAAAAATAGCAGTGGCATGGGCAGTGGCAAGTGATGGCATGGACTACCTGTGCCAAGTATGTGTATGTGTGTGTGTGTGTGTGGGGGGGGGGCAGACGGCATAGCTCCAAGTGTGGACACAGCCTAACAGAGATGCTCTAGTTCAACCAATGGTTGGGCTGGATGCTGGAATCACGAGATGAAATTCTCTGGCCTGTGCTTGGCAGGCAGTCAGACCGGATGTTCATCGCGGTCCCTTCTGGAGTTAAAAGCTACGAATTAGGCCCTGTATGGTGAAATCATCCCTACAGACCATTTTCATCGTGCTCTATATTTTATTTTCTGCTTCTCCACCCATAAAGCTCTTCCGAGGCAGCTCACTCAGGGGACAAGTACTTCTACATGCCTGTTTCCCATCTATTTATTTGTTTATCCTGCTGGAAACTCTTGGCTCTTTTTCACTTCAATAGAGAGTGGAATCGTTTCAGAACTGGGTGGTTCGGAGGATTGATTTTGATGGTTTTGGACAGGGTACTGAGGACAAGCTGTTCCGTGCAATTTGTGAATGCCAGCATTCCATTATGTCAACTTTGATTGGTCCCAAACCTCAATTTAGGTTCCTGTCCTCCACGCTGGCAATATCCTTAGAGGTCCATGTGGTAGAGGGGATAGAGATGGGATGCTTCCGGGAAGACAGATGGAGGGCAAGAGCCCTGGGGCATGAGCCCTCCCATCTCAATCCTGGAACAGCAAGCTCAATAGCTAGGATTTTTAATAACTCCCTAAACTTGGGGGGTCGTACCCCATGACTGGAGAATTGCTAATATAGTACTTACATTTAAGAAAGAACATGACCAGGGAAACTACCGGTCTGTTAGTTTGATCTCAATTGTATGCAAGGTCTTGGAACAAGTGTTGAAAGAGAAAGTAGTTAAGACCAGAGAGGTAAACGGTAATTGGGGTAACAAAACAACATGGTTTTACAAAAGGTAGATCATACCAGACTAATCAGATCTCCTTCTTGGAGAAGATAGCTGATTTTTTAGACAAAGGAAATGCAGTAGATTTAATCTGCCTGGATGTCAGTAAGGCATTTGATACAGTTGGGGATTAATATGAGAACTGAAAGGTGGATAAGGAACTGGTTAAAGGGGAGACTACAATGGGTCATGCTGAAAGATGAACTGTCAGGCTGGAGGCAGGTGACTATGGGAGTTCCTTCAGGATCAGTCTTGGGATCAATTATATTTAACATTTTTATTACTGACCTTGGCACAAAAGGTAGCATTGGGCTAATAAAATTTTCAGATGATACAAACTTGCGAGGTATTGCTAATACAGAGGAGGATCGGAATATCACACAAGAAGATCTAGATGACTTTGTAAACTGGAGTAATAGTGCAAAGTGAAAGGTCATTCACTGAGGGAATAACAACAAGAATTTTTGGTATAAACTGGAGACTTATTAGTTGGAAGTGATACAGGAGGTTAAAGACCTGGGTGTATTGGTTGATCACAGGATGACTATGAACTGCCAATACGATACGGCTGTGAAAAAGGCTAATGAAACCCTAGGATGCAACAGGCAAGGTATTTCCAGTAGAGACAGGGAAGTATTGGTACCATTATACAAGGCACTGGTGAGACCTCACCTGGAATATGGGGTGCAGTTCTGATTTCTCATGTCTAAAAAAGATGAATTCAAACTGGAACAGGTGCAGATGAGGGCTTCTAGGATGATCCGAGGAATGGAAAACCTACCTTAGGAGAGGAGACTGAAAGAGCTTGGTTTGTTTCGTCTAACCAAAAGAAGACTGAGGGAAGATATGCTTGGTCTCTGTAAATACATCAGAGGGACAAATACAGTGGAGGGAGAGAAGTTATTTAAGTTAAGCACCACTGCTGACAGAAGAACAAACAGATACAAACTGGCCATCGACAAGTTTAGACTTGAAATTAGATGAAGGTTTCTAACCATCAGAGGAGTGAAGTTCTGGAACAGCCTTCCACAGGGAGCAGTGGGGGCAAAAAACTTCACTGGCTTCAAGACTGAGCTGGATACGTTTATGAATGCGACGGTATGCCTACATTGTCATGTATCTGATCTGCGAATGCTAGCAGCAAATCCCTCCAGTGGCCGGTGATGGACACTCCATGGGGAGGGCTCTGAGTTACTACAGAGAATTCCTTCCCAGGTGGCCGGCTGGTGGGTCTCACTCACATGCTCAGGGTCTAACAGATCGCTTTATCTGGGGTCAGGAGGGAATTTTCCCCAAGGTCAGAGTGGCAGAGAGCCTGGAGGTTTTTCGCCTTCCTCTGCAGCATGGGGCCTGGGTCACTTGCAGGTTAAAACTAGCGTACATAGTGGATTCTCTGTCATGTGAAGTCTTTAACTGATGATTTGAGAATGTCAGTCACTCAGCCAGAGGTCAGGGGTCCGTTACAGACCTAGGTGGGTGAGGTTCTATGGCCTGCGATGTGCAGGAGGTCACACCAGATGATCATGATGGTCCCTTCTGCTCATTTCTTACACCTTCAGCTACGATCGCTCTTGTGCCTGCCGTGTTCTGAGTCTTGCTCCTCTCCTGCTCCCTTGCCCAGATTCTGCCCCTTGGCTTGATTCCTGGTCCCTGACTCTGGCTTTGTCCCATGGCTCTGGCTTCTCTCTCTCCTCCGAGCTCTAACCACCAGACCAGACAGCTCACGTTCCAGTCCAGAAACATAGAAACTCTTCCAAAGTCCTATGAAAATTAAAATGAATGTGATCATTGTCCATTGTCAGAGTTGGATATGTTTGTGATCAAAGACAAATGCAGTAGGAAGAAGAGGAACTGCCGGAGGCTCATGATTTTTTGGGTGAACCCTACACATTTTGGTAGATCCCCATTTCGTGTTATAGAAGTTATAGCTGGCTTAGAGAGTATATGTGTTCTAGGGAGCCCAGTTATAATCTACCCTGCATCAGTCATCCCGGTTAGGCTGCACAGGTTTCTTCTCAGTGGGGTAGTCTCTGGTTGGATGCCCTCCCAGGCAGACTCCAGAAAAGGACTTGTAAATTGTGATAGAAAGAGCCTATCTGTGGAATTAGGCTCCTGTGAGAAGCACAGCAGACGCCTGCTTCAGTGGGGTGGTGCTGGGGCCTGAGGAACTCTGGGAAAACAGGTGTGTTACCCCCACAAGCCCGATCTCCACATCCACACACACCCGAGTTCAGAGACTGCAGCAGAAGAACAAGGATTCTGTCCCTGCTGTGCTTGATGGGAATGACACTTGCATAGGAAGGGCTTTAGGTTGTAACACACGAGGCTCTTCAAAGCCCAGACAAAATATGTTCTAATTAAAATACTGCAGATTTAGATGTTCTCTAGACCAAGAGAGAGAGAGAGAGAGATCAGATCAGCCAGAGCGGTCCTGGCCCAACAAGATGATCATCCTTGACTGGGTATGACTACGTTGCAAATTATTAATAATCATCATCATCAGCTGATATCAATCTCTCCATGTCAACGGAGCTGGGTTGATTTATATCAGCTGAGGACCTGGCATTTGGAGGCGAGCAAATGACTTGCCTGTAATGCAAAGGAGACACTTGCAGATATCTTTTCCTGAAACTTTAATACCAAACAAAACAAAACCCTGAACCCAAATTCAAAATGCTGCTTTCATGGCTCAGACTATTTATTGGTTCTATGAAAAGTTCCGGCGGTAGGAATGGAGTTTGAGAACATTACCAATACAAAGAAAGATGCTTGTTCTGTACTCTGGCCAGGTCTTGCCAAACAAGAGTCCCCTGTGCGGTTTACGTAAGATTTTAAAAATTCCCAGCTTGCTGAATTGACACTTCAAAGTTAAGCAATCATCTCTTTTGCTGCTCTTAAGAACACAGTGACCTAGATTTTCTTTTTTCCTCAAGAGGTGGTCCACTTAGTTGATTAAACCGCAACTCAATTATAAATGGTCGTGCTACAATATGGGAATGAAACAGATGTAACAGACTTCAGCTGATAAAGCCATTATTTTTTGCCTTGTTGGTTAACTGGAAATTATGGGAGGGATTAAGTGAGAGGCATTAGTTTTAATAGCTCCTGGGTGGCAGGCTTCCCATGCTCATCTTTGCTAACATTAGGGGATGCAAGAGTGGTTCAAAGAAATGTGTGCATTTTATGCTAGGATACAAAAGGTAATGGGGTCATTTATCAAAGATTTAAAACGAACATTAAATCCAAGAAAATCCAAAGTAAGCAAATGACGAAGTGACAACTTGGTTAAAATTTTCATTGACGTGAACCCAGAAAGCATGTTGACATCGGTGCATTATTTATAAGTCTAATGCAGCTGCAAATGCACCAGGTTAAACCATCAAAGGGCAAATAAGTCGTCTAATTGGAGTCTGCAGAGCGGCCGAAACTCTTGGAGATGGGCCTTCCACTGACAGGGTTTTCCTGGGAGCCGAGCACATGACAGCTTGGGAGCTGTAAAACAAAGCCTCTTGATGCTGGGTTCATGCTGAGGACCTGCTTTTATATGGAATCTGACGCCGGTTCAAGCGCAGTGTAATATTCCGTATTCTCCAGTCTGCCTTTCCCCTTCACTTAGCGCTTTTATCTAGTCGGGGGGCAGGAGGTGGGCTAGACAAATGTTAAGTGGAGCTGGGCTAGTAAATACAAGGCCAGTCCATGGTACTTCCCATGGAGGCCTGCTAGACCATGGCAACGGAGCCCTTTTGCAGTCACAGCACGCAACCCAGGAAGGCAAAACATCTGATTATAACCCTAATCCTAGAAAGGGGAATGGCACCTCCCCTACTGGTGAGTCATGGAGCAGACAGCAAGATCTGTGCAAGGCAGCAGATTCACCGTGGAACCAGCTTAACACGGCTATTCAAGCTGTTCACACTAGAAGGCTGTCTGGTGAGTCAGGCATGGGCCTATACCTCAAGAGCTAGGCTCCGTTCCCGCCTCTGCTACACACTAGTGGTATGGCCTTGCAGAGGGTGGTGGATTTCTCTGTAAAGCCAGACTGATCCTGCTTGTCTATTGAGACCATCTCTTCCGAAGTGTTTTTGGAATGTGTAGCATGAAAGTTGGTGCACCTAGGTACTATTGTAAGGCTGTAGTGATCCCTAGGGCTCAGGTCCTAGGGAGGCTACCGTATCTCATTGCGTCAGACGACAAACATTCAGTTAGCTCTGGCCACCTGGGTGGGGCAGAGCAATGAGGAATCTTAGCCAGGACAGACAGCAAACACACAAGGCACAGGCCTGGAGTGAGTAAGCAGCCACCCCAGGGGTGGGGTAGGCAGCAGTGGGGTAGGGGGACCCGGGCCTACCCTGCTTCACTGGGTCCTAGCCCTGGGTCCTAACAGTGGCAGGTGGTCCTACCACTGGGTGGGCAGCGATCCCACTGCAACACACTGACTTGTACTGTGACAGAATAACCAGACTAGTGTCTGGTTTCCCTGGGCTACGTCCTTTCCCGATGTCGGCGCGGCACCACCGTCGGTGAGTGCTCCGTCTCCTCTGGGCAAATGGCAGACGGCAGTCCCAGCTAGCTCTTCTCCACCCTCAGCCTCCTCCGCTGTCAGGGCTCTATGTGGCTCGGTAGCGGGTCCAGAGTCCTGCAGCAGGCTAGAGACATCTGTCACCTTCCTTGACTCCCTCCCGATGGAGCTAAAGGGCCCGCCTTTTATACCTCCTGTCCCGGCCCTCCGCTTCTGGTGCCGGGGCAGGGCTGGCTTGGCTCCACCTTCCAGGCAGAATCCACTGTTCCCTACTCTCAGGCATGGAGAGAGGCCCCTCTACCTCACTACCAATGCCAATAAACAATAACATCACCAGAGTAAAAACAATGTATTGGGCTACATTGTGGCCTTGGTTGCATCCACACAAGCATACTGAAGTTGGTACCCTAAATACATACACTGACTGCTGAGTGGTGACTAGCCATGCTTCCTCATTTGAAATGCCTGATTAGCTAAGTGCAGCCATAATGCATTGCCTCACTGCCTGATCATTACTCTGTTCTCCTGAAGAGATCTAGGTGAGCTACTGCTATAAAACGCCAAATCCCTGTCTCCCAGCCCGGACTGGTCTGAGTTTTTGCCAGTTCTCTGAAGAACTAGCCATGGATTCCAGAGCCTAACTTTGGCAGGCTGGGAATTACAGGTGATGAGCTTCCTTGGTGATCCACTGGATGTTCATAAAGAAAAGGGTGGGAGAAATAGCTGCTCTCCATTTTGTGTATGGTCCTATAGCAGGGAGGAGTCAAGGGGTAGGGAAAACAATACAGCTATTCTGGCCAATATTAAATAAGATTGACATCAGTTGTGATTGATTTTGTGGTTGACCCTAAGCAGATCACAAGTTGTTTATAGTCGGTGAAGGAGAAGGTTTTGATTGCTATGCCTGGACTAATCCAAATGAACAAAGCCCCCTGAAGTCCAACTGCCTTTGATTTCAAAAGGCCTTTGGCGTTACCCTGGCAGGTAGCGATTTTAAGATGCTTACCTGCGTCGCTCTTTGTTGTTTTCATACTGAATTTCGCTCACAAGTTTCTTTCAGACCTTTCCCTGCAGCCGAATGCCCAGAGGCATTATCTGCTGGTCTCATTTTTCTCACATCAGTGAAACCTCTGCCAGAAGGGACTTTGCCTCTCCGTGTTTTGCTCCAGCACCTGAACTGAGCCGAAGAAAGGGCTCCCCAGCCGCGGTGTGAGAATTGTCTGGGTGAATCGGAATGTCCGTCTTCATTTTATCAGACTTAACATCAGGGATAGCGTCCGTCCTGAAGAAGGACAGAGGGGCCAAGGCCGGGTCGACACTCAAAAGCTAAAAGGATCCAGCTGCATCACTCAGGGGTGTGAAATTCACCCCCCTAGTGCACACGACTGATGGAAGAATTCTCCCATCGACTTAGCTACTGCCGTGTGGGGCAATGGGTTAACTACACTGACGGGGGATCCCCTCCCACCGCTGTAGTCAGCGTCTAGCAGTGTAGCTGTAGCATTTCAAGGGTTGAGAAGCCCTCAGTCAGTGGGTCGCACCTGCTCTCTTGACTCACAGGAGTAGCCTCAGCGCCGGCAGTGCCATTGCTTGAGTGAGTAAGGAAGGCAGGATTTGGCCCTTTGAGGGAATCCGTCTTACTTTTGGTTTTAAAAGCTGCGTTTGGCGCACCGAGGAGCAAGTCTGCTGGTGTCGTCCATTTAACTCTAGCGCACTTTTCACGGTTCTCTCTGGGCACCTGGTGATAACCTCTCATGTTAGCACGTCTGACACATCTTATGTGTCAGCATTAGGGGGCTGTTCCTTTTCTGTTGTGCTCTTTAGGAACATGGACTTCTTAGGGGGGTCTGCTGGCATCCTGGTGCCTAAATGAATCTGCTTGACATTTCGTTAGTGGGATGTTAATGATATACAGTGTCGCTGAGCTGCCTTCTGCCTTTATTAAAATGCCAAGTTCTGCTTCGTCTGCTGGCTTCTGGGGAGCGTGGAATGAGAATGGGGAAAACTAAATCCAGTTTCAGTAAAAGGCCACACAGTTCATTTAGTCCCAGATAAATGTTCCTCCTATGGCTTTTCGCACCTGGGCTCATTTCTTCCACCAGTAGATGCCTGTTTCTGTTCCCTGCAGTTACCTCCATGGAGGTGTTTCCTGGGACCAGTCATGGAGAGCAAAGTGGAATAGCCACTGCTTTGTGAGTTAGCACACCGGGAGAGGGCTGATCTCAGGGTTAATACAGAGGGGGAGCAATGAACTGGGTTTGCGGGAGATGTAAATGGGGTATATAATTCAAGGTAAATACTATTAAACTCTATTGCTGTCTCAGGCTCGAATCTCTTCTTGTGCCCAATGATGTAAATTGGGATTAACACAAATGAAGTCAATGAAATGCTGGAAGAGTCTAATGTTTACTTCCCAATGTCAGGAAAATCTCCAGGCACTTCTCCCTGGCAGGGGTCGGGATCACTGACTTTCTGGAAGTACGAGTGGGAGGTGTCAAAGGAAAACCCGATGAGGCCCCTCCAAAATCGTTCCGTCCCGGGAACCAGGAGGGAGTTGTCTGAGCCAGTGACCTTCGGCATACATGTGCCTCCTGACTAGTGCTGGGCCAGACTTTTTGGGCGGAAACCTCGTTTTGGTGAAAAATGCAGGTTTGGCAACACTGAAAGATTTCACCAGTTCGTACTGGTTTTGCGGATTTGTCTTTGGAGGGGAAGAACAACAAAGAAAAAAGTCAGCAAAAGTCAAGATGAAACTTTGATTTTTTTTTTTCCGAATGGAAACAGGCTTCTGTTTTGTCCTCGGCTTCAGTTCAATGCTGCACTTTTCTAAAAATCTGAATATCACTGTGTCAGGGGTACCTAGAGCTGTGTATAACCTTAATGCAGTCTCACCAGAGCTCTGAATGGCACTCACCTGCCTCTTTCTCTCCATACAACTTGTCTCAGTTCAGGGTACATGCCCCAGTATTTCCCCCTTGTGAGCCAGCAAGGGCACCTCTCTTGGATTTCTGGTTCCCCAGCAGTCATCTCTCTTGGGTGGAGAGCCGGTATGTGCCACGGCTCCCTGCCTTCTCTGTGTTATCCCCAGCAAAGAGAGTCTGCCTAAGCAGGCCCACTGGCTTTCTCTTCAGAGAGGGATCACCGCAGAATTACCCACACTTACAAGCTGCCCCCCGCCCCCGGCTCTTTCTTAGTAAGCAGTATTCTTAAGGTAAGCGTGTTGCAGAGAAAATGTATGAAAACAATAAAGGAGCCTACACACCCTACTAAGCTTACCATCGATCACCCCCACACTTCACCAGGGCTTCAGGCCTCCCGTCTCCACCAGGGCTCTGTGGGTATCAGTCCATCCAAACCCTTCCGTAAGGCCTGGGGCCTCCCTTGGACAGAAGCTTCAGAATGACGGCTCCGGGTCAGCTTCAACTCTGGCTATTTATTCATAAGTCCTTTCTTTGTCTGCTGGGCCCTGGGGAAGCCAGCTGGGGTCTTTGAACTGTCCTAACATAGCAGGCAAAAGGTCCGTCCCCCTTCCCCCCCCCACCTCCACAGCCCAGGGCAATCTTCAAAGAGCTGGTAACTGGTGGAATTATATTAGCATATCTCCTCCTCCTAGAGGTGTTCCATACAGTCTCATAATAACACCCGAACAATTGCATTTTTAACATAATGGATCCCAAAGGTATTGAACGCAATTCAATAAGATTTACCCAGGATAGTGTGTATCTGTAGCCCCATACACGCCCATAACAGAAATGGAGAGTCGGAAGGGAACTCCAGTGGTCATGTAGTCCGTCTCCCCCCCCCATACGCTGGGGCAGGATTACATAAGAACATAAGAAAGTCCTACTGGATCAGACCAAAGGTCCATTTAGCCCAGTATCCTGTCTACTGACAGTGGCCAATGCCAGGTGCCCCAGAGGGAATGAACAGAACAGGGAATCATATACACATACGTACATATACCAAGCCACCTCTGACAGGTGTCAGTGTAACCATTTATTTATCTGCCTATCTGCAGGTGCACACACACACACATGCTTTTTTTTACCCAGTAAAGTCCGACCGAGGAGCCAGACATGCTTCACTGGAAGACTAAAGAAGCAATGAAAAGCCAGTCATCATTACGTAAAGTACGACTTAATTAACTTGCGATCAACTCATCGGCTTACCTTTCAAGCGGAAGCCTCGAAGTCGCAAACGAAGACCAGCGCGGCGCTCAGCCCGAAACGCAATCTTCCCGACGCAAAGTCCCCTCGAAAGGCTGTTCCGCAATGTAACATTTTCAAATGCCTTTTCCGCACGTATCTCTGTAGCTCTGGGGAACATTTGCAGCTTCTTTCTATGACTAAGTGTGTGTTCTTCTCTAACACAAAAGGTGATAATGAAGTCCTTTACAGGATCTGCGCTGCCTGCCATGTACAAGAGGATGAATTACAGCATCTGAATACATTCTGGCCCCCGGTCTATGAAAGAGGGAGGAAGGTTATTTAAACACTTTAGGCATAATGTAATCATTTGGAACATCAAGATGATTTGCCACTTGCATTGGGCCCAATCACATAATAAGGAAATGAGTCATGGCTTGCAACGTGTCGAGGTATTTCACAATATGAGCTATCTTTGAGCATATTGCATTGTGTGGCGTGTCCTGACACTGTGGTAGCGCTTAGGTAGCAGTTTGCAGCAGTAAATCTCAAAGGATTTTACAAAGGCGGTCAGTGTCATGATCCACATTTTACAGAGGG
Source organism: Sternotherus odoratus (assembly GCA_032164245.1). Classification (NCBI taxonomy): domain Eukaryota; kingdom Metazoa; phylum Chordata; order Testudines; family Kinosternidae; genus Sternotherus; species Sternotherus odoratus. The sequence goes on along the minus strand of JAVMKO010000007.1, from coordinate 6,179,811 downwards.
GGAAACTGAGGCACAGGGGAAGCAATCTCCTGAGGCCGGAATAACCTGTCTCCCATGTCCCAGTCTAATGTTCTCTTCATGAGGCAACTCTACCACTAGACCATGCATGAAATATATACAGAAGGGAAACAGTGACATTATTGGGTCAAGTATTTGCCAGGGCCTGCTGTTTCGTGATGGATGAAATTATTCCTGAATTTGGGTCAAATGTACTGAGTTGTTTTGGTAAATAAAATAGAGGATTTTTTTTTTGTCAAGCCAAAATAGAGCATTTCAGCATTTATGAAACGAATCATTTTGATATTGTTCACTTGGAAACTTTTGTTTCAAAGTGATGTTTGATCTGTTTTGCTCAACCCAAATGATTTTGGGGGGGCAGGGGTTTCGTTTCAGCAAGAAAAATTGATAAAAATGAGGTTCAGTTTGAAACAAACCAGGTGGGGGTTTTGTTTTGTTTTTGAAGGGTTCTGATTGGTTGCATGTTATACCTATTCTGCATACCTGATCCAAAGCATATAGAGTTGGATTCACTGTTAACTGAAAATGTTTGCAAAATGTCCCCTTTTGTTTTCAGCCCACTAAATGGGAAGTGAGTTAGATCCCCTCCATGCATTCGTTTGAACTCTTTCCTTGTAACTGTTAGTGTCTGGCAAATAGGGCTACTCTAACAACAAAGCTTTGGGGAAGGAATACAGAGCGATCGTGCAACAGTCGTGCAATAGTCGTGCCAGGACTGCTAGGAATAAGATGTGGAGTGGATACCACTTGGGCTGTTATGTCAGAGTAGCTCCAGTACTGCTGTGGCGCCCGTCATTGGGGTATCATGTGGAGTGAGGTCTTACTTACTCTAGGTCAGATGTTTGCAAACAGGGGGGTGCAGAATGTATTTTTGGGGGGGTATGAGATGCTTAAAGGAAAAAACCCTTTACTGCGCACATTCAGAGCTGGGCTCCCAGCCAGCAGCCACTGTTCTCTGCGCTGCCTTTAGAGCTGGGTGGCTAGAGCAGCAGCTGCTGGCTGGGTGCCTCGGGGAGAGGGGCGTAACCTACTACAGATACAAATAAAGGGGGGCATGATCAAATAAGTGTGAGGGCCCTGCTCTAGATGGATAATAACTGGCTGTTAGACTCTGGCTCTATAGGACAGCAGGTGGAAAAGCAACAATGGGTACATCCTGCTTGTCACAAGCCCCTGGTTCTCTTAAAGCCGACTCCTTCTTAGCAGTGACTCTTCTGAGACTCCTTACGGCCACATTCTGATGCCCACGTGGAATAGCACCTTACTCCATGAGACGTCCCATGGAAATCAATGGGGCTCCTTTGGAGGAAGGAGGCCAGCCTGGGTGGTAGGGATGCTAGAAGCTGACCACTGCAGATTTTCCATTCCATTCACCTTCCTCTGCAGCCAGGATCAGCTGTGTATATTTCACTTAATTATTCCCCTGCCATTGAGGGGGCTTCGGGTGCCCCTTAGATCCTCCTGTTCCCTGCCTGTGGCACGTACCAGTCTAGTCTCCCGGGGGGTCATTTTAGTTGCTGGGTTGACGTATGGGGTCTGGGGGTCTCGGTGGCCTGTGACACAGAGGAGCTCAGAATGGACCACCTGAGGGTCTCTTCTGGCCTTCATGGTGACTGTTGGCTGGTGACTCATGGTGACTCTTGGAGTTGCTGCTTGGCTGGATCCGAGCTTGGTGAAGCAGCGGGGAGCTGGCAGTCCGTCACTTCCTTTCCGTGACAACAGTATTTCCTATCCCAACCGGCCCACCCGTGAGAGCTGGTGTTTTTTCTGGGGCCGCCTGCCGGGACCCAGGTTGCTCCTTCCTGTGCTTCAGACCGATTTGCTAAACTCGTGACCGGGGGAGGGGGCACAGAGTGCGATTCGATACTGAGTTGGGTAATCAGAAGTGTGATCGGAGATGGGGTTATAGAGAGTGAATCAGATAATATACAAACCGTCCCATTCGTGCTGGCAATGAAATCAAGGCTGTTACGGCTGGGAAGGTTTTACTCAGGAACTTTCAAACCATTAGCTCCCCATTTCCCCTCCGTCCCGTCTGCGTCATTTTCATTTGAAGTTGTTTTTTGAAAGCAAAAAAACAAAACAAAACAAAAAAAAACAGCAAGGAAGGCACTTCAAAGGGCTATTTGGCTGTTACCGGCTGTTTCTCCACCCCTCTCATCTCTGACAGAGCTGCTGTCTTGTCAGCCTTGCCTCAAACACGCTTCAAAGGGAAAATAACAAATCCTCTTTTGGCAGCTGTGTTGGCTGTCGCTGGGCGGCGCGCTCTGTAGCGTGGTAATGAAGCTCACTCTTCTTCACCGGCCCGCTGACAGACGTGCTCTGGGACGGGGCGGGGAGGCGGAAGCCCGGAAAATCCCCGTGTGTGTGGAGCTGGCTGATCGTCAGAAAAGGAAGAGTTCCCTGGAGCTCTGGTCTGAACCCATTTGTCATGATGTGCAACCAGGTTTCCGCCTCTTGGCCCTGATTCTACCAAAGTCCTTCACTTTAAGCCTTGAGGGCAATGGGACTGTTCGTGTGCTTTAAATGAATCAAGTGCTTAAATGCATTGCTGGATCAGGAGCTGACCCCTGTCCTTTTCCATACAAAAGAAGGATATTCCAGTCAAACATCTGTAGATTTGTTCCCCTCACACCAGTCCTAAGTTCCTTACAAACAGGGGACTGAAGCCAGCGGTGTAGAATCAGCAGCTCCTGGGTTGCTCAGCCCTTCTGAAAAGCAGGAGGCTAATAGAAGGGCCCAAATCTGGCCTGAGGAGCTGACTTTAGGGCCCTAGTTTTGCGATTCTTGATCCTGGCAACATAAATCCAAACCACTGCCGAATATTCAGCTTCTAAAGGTTTCCCCAATCGTCTGGCATCTCTTGCGCTCCATGGACATCCTGAATACACCTCTCACCTGTCTCCTCCTGTCCCATGCCACACAGGTGGCTTTGCAGGATTTAAGAATCCCAGTACTTTTAAAACTGTTTCTCCTCTGTGCACTATTTATGGTCAGCGGCAAACAATGGAACAAAACACACCTGCGGTAAATATCCTATGGGACCAGAACCTCCACCCATGTAAATCAGCATAGCTCCATGGACTTCACTCTGTTCAAGTCAATGCGGCGATACTGATTTACAGTATACTGGCTCCAGATTCTGCGCAGGGCTTTGGAGCGGTGCTCCGGCTCCGCTCCAGCTCCAGGCAAAAACCTGCAGCTCCACTGCTCCGGGCTCCGCTCCAAAGCCCTGCTTCTGAGCATCTATGCTAGAGAAACTTTTTTTTTTTTTTAGAAATGTAAAGGTGGGTGAAACGGTGTAAGTGAGTCTGTACCCGATCTCACATCGAAACACCGCAATACGCGGCCAGTCTCTTAATTAGAGCATATCCTGCAGCCTCCATGCTGACAGTCATTTAGCGACGCCACTTCTGGGTGATGCCATCTTGCATCAGTTTAGTAACAAATGGGAACACCCAGGTTTAGAGGGGATTCCGCACTTCCTCCGTTGTACACTCTCCCAGAGTATTTGTATTCCCACGATGAAGTAACTCAGAGGAGCGTCCTCGTTCTGGGAGGTTTGGCTGTTTTGCTAGGCAGTCAATCAGACAAGCACTTTCTGGTTTGAGTTATGTGGATTTTCACCCACGAGCGTTGGTTCAAGGTTTAAGTTTGAATGAACTCACAATCTCAAAGCAAAACTCCATTGAACTGGCCGGGTTTTGATTTGCGTGTGGGAACCCTACATGTGACGGTGAATTTGCCATGATTTCAAGTGTGTTTTGCCAAGTAATTTTGAAACCTTCTGGACACTGGGGATTTGAAATTCAGACCTGCGTGGTAACTAACTGCAGCAAACATCTTCTGGAGTACATGCCAGTGAGGGAAATCTGCATTTGTTACACTCTGATCACATTGCATTTATACTTTTTGATGCATGTAATTTCTACCAAGCCCTGTGTATGAATTTACTAGCATACTATTTTCAAACTTCTTTGGCAATGTGTGTTTTTAAAAAGAGACTAAGTGGTATGTTCTCTGCGATCCCTAGACAACAGCTAATGTAATAATCCTCACCTTTTATCGCCAGCTGATCTCAAAGTGCTCTATAAAGGAGGTTGGTGTATTATTCCCGTTTTACAGTAAGGGAAACTGAGGCACATGGCAGGGACGTGACTTGCCTGAAGTCACCCCGTGGTAGAGCTGGGATTAGAAGCCACGTCTGCTGATCCCAGTTTAGTGCGCTAGCTGCTAGCCCCCCAGGGGAGGGAAGAGAAACCATAGTCTGCTTAGCTACGGTGCTGAGAGATGCCTCCCAGGCCCCCTGAGAGAGGGCAGTGCTATTACCCCCACTTTACAGATGAGTAACTGAGGTGCAGGTCACATAGGGAGTCTCCGCCAAAGCAGGGAACTGAATATTGGGTTCCCAGGTCCCACCTGGGTGCCCAAACCATCAAATCCGCCTTCCTTTGTAGGCGAAGGTATCAGATTCCCCTGCCCTTCCCCACGCTGTATAAAATATTTCTCTGCAATCCTTTGTGATGAGCTGCCTAATTCTCTAATAATGTGCATAGCCCAGCTTCTACTGAAAACCGCTTTGCATCCTGTATGCCACAGATATACATATATTGTACTGAGGCTGGGCAGAATTCGACTTTAAAAAAAAATTAGGTTGACAGTTAATACTGATGTCTATTTTTCATTTTTTGATTGATTTGAACGTTCACCGTTGTGGGAACATATCGGGGGAGGGATCAGACAATGGGGAGGTCAGACAATAATTATTTAATAACCGTAGATGCGGAGATTCGAATAGCTAAAGCTTTTGGAATCGGTAAAAAGACAGTGTCCAAATCGCAGGGTCAAAATATACAAATCCAATATCCTTCGCTCAGCTCTCTAGCAGCATTGTTCGTACTCTGCCTCTCTGTAAATTTCAGTGATCTCCACTGGAATATGCTTTGTGTGTGCGCGGTGAAATCGACGTTTGCCAACATTGATTGATAGAGATCTAATCCTTCCCAGCCTATGTACACTGTATTGATGTTTGTATAGCGCATTGGAGATGTAGGATGTTAGATGCAGTCACAGATTAGATCGAGTCAGTTTCAGCTGGGAAACCAAATGCAAAGATCCGGGAGCGAATGCTGCTCTCCCGGTTCTTGCAGGGGGCGCGTTTAGGAAGCAAATTGTGCTGCTGCTTCTCATCGCAGTGTATTTGTCGCTCCAGCCCAGACGGTGGAGCACACCGAGAGCGTGCGCTCCTAGAGTTCTCAGGGGTCGGAGTACACATGGGATTTGCTGGTCCATTACGCAGCACCAAGGAGACATTTCCTCTGGGCACCGCTGTGAACATTAAGGCATTCGACGCCTAGGTCGCATTCCCACAGAGGAATAAAGCAGAACTTCTGAACGCATAGGACTAACCTTCCTAGCAGAAGCAAAACAAGACAGATACACTCTGACCTCCAGGAACAATGGGCCCTGGGGTTAACTCTGCCCATGGTAGCAGGGAAGGGGGGGAAGAAGGGGAAACAAGGTGATTAACCCCTTTGGAGTTGGCTTCAGTTGCTTCTTTTCTCGCTCCCGTTCCAACACAGTTTGGATCTAAGTGGAACTTCCCCAGGGCCAGGCTGGCCAGGAGGAATAAGACGCTGTCTGTTTTATTTCACACGGTTTCTGAGGCTGGATTGCGGCTTTGGGGATACACACGGGACTTGTCAGGCTGCAGTTCCTGAGATATTCTGTCATGTGTTGAGTGGATAATTCATGCATTCTTGGGTACTTCCCTGGTGCCCCTCATGTCAGTATCTGAGCGCTGCATGATCTTTACCCTCACAAAACCCCTGGGAGGCAGGGCAGGGCTGTTCTCTCCATCTGGGGATGGGGAACTGAGGCACAGAGAGATGAAGTGACTTGCCCAAGGTCAAACAGGAAATCCGTGACAGAGCAGGGAATTACACCTGGATGTCCCAAAGTCCCAGGCTACTACTCTATGAGAAACACATTTCTCCCGGCTTTGAGGGGGGAAAACCTTCCCTGTTTTGGCTAGATCGGTAGAAAAGTGTAACGCTCCCGCCTCACCACTGTGGCGCCTCCTGCTGGTCGTTCTGGGAGTTAGCTCAGTCTTTTCACAGGGCGCCCTCCTCCAGTGGTGTCTCGCCGACGTCACTTCTGCTCCGGACCCGCATCTCCTCAGGGATCGTGATGTGCTCTTCAGGACCCAGCCCTCCGTGATGTGCTCTTCAGGACCCAGTGCCCCATTCCGTCTGCCCCCCTTTTGCGAGAGCAACAGTCCTCTCTCCAGCCACTCGCCTCCATGGCCAACTGCAGCCCAAAGCTCTAGCCACTGCCTCAGTGGCAAACGGCTGACCTTCACTGGCCACTCCCCTCATGGCAAGTGGGGGGGGGGGGCGGGGAGACCCGGGCCCACCCACTACTCCGGGTCCCAACCCAGGGATCCTCTGGCAGCAGCCATACGCTGTGTCTCCTTCAACTCCCACCCTCCATTGAAAGGGCCACAGATCTGAAGGTATTTGGCCAGATCCTCAACTGACATCGACTTCACGGGGGTTATGCTAATTTGCACCAGCCGAGACTCCGGCCCCCGACCTCGAACTACAACTCAGGCAGAGACTGATGAAAGCCCAGAGCTGGTACCTAGCAGTATCGCAAGTCAACAAATGTGCCTTGGACAAAAGACACAGCAAAATCAGCTACCTGTGGATGTGACATTTGGAAAAGGCCGTAAGGTCGTAGACACGTTGTATTTGTTCTGTCCTCGAGATTGGAAATCCAAAGGGCAGAATAAATTACCCAGGCCTGGGATTTCTACTTTGCCGAAACACATGGGATCATTTTTTTTACAGCGCATCCCACAGGGAATACTTTGTTACGAGTAAACCCCGCGCAAACAAGGTCGTGATCCTGAGGGGTCCTGAGTGCCTCTGGAAAGGGCTGAGTGTGGCGGCTGACTCCAAGTAGGTGCTCAGCCTGTACCAGGATGGGGCTGTAACTTCATAGCCAGCCAACCTGCAAACCCAGAAAGATCAGATAAAACCCCTCTGATGTGCTCCAGATAACGGGGGCACCAAGCCAAGGAACAAAGGAGATCAGCAGTCAACGATTCGTGTAGCCGTGCTTTGCTACTGCCATCCTGAAGTAGCAGCTTACGCCGTGAGTCAGAGACCCTGGAGGAGGGGCAGCAGAATCTGCTCCCCGAAGAATATTACGCTGCTAGGAACCAATTCCTCTTTACAGAAATGATTATTTTAAACCAATGGAGACGCACCTTAGTGATCCAGGCTGGGGAAGCTGGTCCTTTAGCTCCGTGGCAGAAGTCCCCTATGGAGCACTGAGGAGTCAGTCCAGTTTAAGCCCGCAAGCAGTCCCTTGAAAGTCAACGGGTACAGACCTAGGGATTTTTCTGCAGTGTGTGACTCAGTTTACCTGTTTAAACATGCACAGCTTGTTACATGACCTGAAAGGTTTAACTTATTTCAGAGACACTCACTGGCAGTGGGTAATAGGTCATCGGTGGGCTGGTGTGTGGGTCATGTGGCCATATCTGTGCTGGGCTAAGGGACTATCAAGACCCACTGACCTATGAATAGTCTACCTGGGCAGTACAATAGAGATGCAAAAGAAGGTGGCCAAATCAAGAACACTGGTTCTGATAGGTGGTCTGGGAACCAATCATGGGACCCCCAGGTGGGGGGCTTTGATCCCCTCACAAGGCTGGTCAGGGGATCACATGAGAGAGAACAAACTCTTTATAAGAGGGAAGGAGCAAACACTAATCTCTTTCCCCGGCCATTTCACCCGCCCCCCGGCTCAAGGTTGGGGAGCTGCCTGCTGAGCTGGGGGACTCTGCCTCACAGATGCACCCTCAAGGCCTCCCAAAGGAAAGGTGAGCTAGAGCGAGGGGGGATGGTGATCAGCCAGCTGGGGTTCTCCAAGTGGTCTGTGAGGAAGGCTGTGGGCTTGGGTTGGACTCTCTTTTGCAAAGCCTGGGGTGGTGTGCCTCAAGGATCACATGTCCCTGGAGAGGGGAACTCGGCCCGGGAAAAGGGGAGCAACTGGGGAGTCCCTGGGAGCTGCCCTGCTCTCAGGGGCGCGGCAATTGGACTGTCGGCTCTCAGCCCTTGGAAGACGGTGTTCGATTGAGTATCTGCACCCTCTGGGTTGCTCAGCATACGCTGAGCTAGAGGCAGTGCCGGGACTCTGCACAGGCTCAGGGAGCTGAAAGCGGGGGGGGGGACCCCAAATGCAGTTGTCTGGTGAGTATCCAGCTGGAGGAGCTTGGCCAGAGCTGCCCCAGGGCTGAGAACTGATGTTGAAATATCCTTTGGGATGGAAATGCTGATTTTCAGTCAGTGGCAGCGCGGGGAAACTGCTCGAGAAGGGGATTTTCAGCGAAGTCTAAAGGGCTGGCGATAAGCTATGTAACACATGGTGGTGGTGCGGGGGGGTATCCTTTATTTTTTTGTTTATTTCAGCCTTACAAAGGGATCTTGAAACCCACCCAGAAATGGGTTATGAAATGTATGGGCAGCCCCTAAGGGCATTAGGCACCCAATTCTCATTGAAATTCAGTGTGTGGGTGCCCAACTCCCCTAGGACCCTACCAAAAATCCCAGCATTATCCCCAGTTTCTTTTCAGTAATAAATCTGCTACAGAATGAGCCGTGCAATCGAAGGACTTGCGAACATGGTGCCTTGATACCCTGTTTCCCCGAAAGTAAGACATCCCCCGAAAATAAGACGTACTTCCAGTTTTGCCTCTCGCTGTAATATAATGTAATGTAATTTTGGGAGCAAAAATTAATATAAGACACTGTCTTATTTTCGGGGAAACACGGTAGGTTTCATTAAGAAAATTCCAAAATGTTTCATTTCAAGTTTGACTTTTTAAAAATCCTCCTTTTAGGCTAATTACCCTTAAATGTCTAAACAATGTCACTTTGAATTAGAAAACCAACATTTTTCACTTTCTGCAAATGCCAAGTTTTGACAACTTCCTCTGTTGTCCATTCATTTCATTTGGTGACCCCTAGTTCTTGTGTTATGAGAAGTAGTAAACAACACTTCCTTATTTACTTTCTCCACACCACTCATGATTTTATAGACCTCAATCATATCCCCCCTTAGCTGTCTCTTTTCCAAGCTGAAAAGTCCCAGTTTTATTAACCTTTCCTTATACGGAAGCTGTTCCAGACCCCTAATCATTTTTGTTACCCTTTTCTGAACCTTTCCAGTTCCAATACAGTAGACTCCCGATTATCCGGGCGCGGGTTAACCGGGCTGCGGATTAACCGGGATGTCTAAACCGGTCCCTAGGGGAAGCCCCAAAGCAGCGGCAGTCTCAAGCTTAACCTGCCGCTGCTTTGGGGCTTCTCCCACTGGCCCCTTAGGAGCTGGGGTCTCAGCCTGCTTCCAGCCTGGGTGTAGGAAGCCCAGGCTGGCAGCGGGAGCTGAGACCCCAGCTAGCAGGAGCCTGCTGGGAAACTCTAAAGCAGCAGAGTGCTGAGAGCTCGGCCGCTGCCTGCCGCTTTTGAATCCCCCCCTACCCCCCAGGCTCCTGTCAGCAGGGGGTCTCAGCTCTGCTGCCAGCCCGGGCTTCCTACACCCAGGCTGGCAGCGGGAGCTGACTGGGGCAGGCAGCTGGACCCCGGCTGGCAGGAGCCTGGGGGGAAAAGCCCAAAGCGGCGGCAGGCTTAGCGCTGAGCCGGCTGCCGCTTTCCCCGCAGGCTCCTGATAGCCGTGGTCTGAGCTCCCGCTGTCAGCCTAGGTTCCCTGCACCCAGGCTAGCAGGGGAGCTGACTGGGGCAGGTGGTGGGACCACCACCATCGCCTCCCCCCCCCGGCAGCCAGCGGAACACCTCTCCCCCCCAGTAGACCGGTGATTATCTGGGATTTCATTAACCGGGATTGAGGTTTTCCCGATCATCCCGGATAATCGAGAGTCTACTGTATATCTTTTCTGAGATGGGGTGACCACATCTGCATGCAGTATTCATCTCGGTCGAATGCTGGGGGTAAACAGGTTAGTGAAACATGGGTCTCCGACTCCGCAGATAGTATCACGACCTCCCCAACGCAAAATGTCAGTTCTAGCATGTTCACCATCCCGATGGAGAGCTGTGAGTAAACAAAACACGGTGAGGGGGAGGGAGCGTTAGAAGCCCCAGAATGGGATTAAAAATGGCAAGAAATGGATGCTAGTAACAAAGGTAGGAAGGGCCTTGCCGTTCAAGGTCTGGGACTCAGGAGAGCTGGATTCAACCTCCAGCATTCCCCCAGGCATCCCACAGATCCCAAAGAGTATGTGAGGTTTGGGGGTGAGAGGAGGCAGAACAACAGCCCTTTTGGCCGAGCCTGTTCCCCCAGCCCTTCACCAGAACGATTTGAGGAAATTTTTGCGAGGGGACCCAGGCCGGGTTCCTGCAATCCAGACCCCTTGTGCGAGTGTCTCCAGAGGTGACCCACATTTCTCTTCAAATTCGGTCTGGTCTGGGCACTCCTAATGTCCCTGGTCTGTTCCCAACTGTCAGAGAATACAGGAGACGACCGTCACTTGGAAAGGAAATGAGACATGTTGCCCGTTGAGATGTTTACCGATCTGGTGACACTTAAAAGCCCCGAATGATTATTTCTGTGCATTGCAGTAGTGTCTAGCCCTCCTAGCCCCCTTGTGCCAGGTGCTGGGCTGAGGCCTGATCCGAAGCCCATGGATCTCCCCCCAAGAGACGGCCTCTGACTTGAATTGCCCATCACAATGTTCAGGCGGGTCATGCAGAACATGAGCAAATGCTACAACATATTTGTTTGCAGTGTTCTGGGAGCCATATTGGACCCAGGATGTTGGAGAGAAAAGTCCGGTGAGGTAATAATATCTTCTTCAGGTCTGTGTAGCTCGGACGCTTGTCTCGTTCACCAACAGAAGCTGGCTCAGCGAGAGAGATTACCTCATCCACTTGAGGTCTGTCACAGCATATTTTGACAGTTGTGCACAAGATCTGTGGCTGAGCAGTGCTGTAAAATTGCAGAGGAATATACTTACTGGATGTCTGCAGACTTGCCTCTGGTTCTTTACCTGTGTAGTTTTTCAAAGGGCTATGGGATGACATGGGATGTAAGGCTTAAACAATTGTGTGCCTGTCTTGCACTGTGTAGACCATAGCAGGCCATATCCAATGGCTTTGGGAGATATTGCTAAAATCAGTCAGTCAGGAAATAAGTTATTCAGGAAAAACGTAGGGCAGAGCCTCAGCTAGTGTAGATGAAATCGGTGTCGCTTCATCAAAGCAGGTGGATACCGATTTCCACCAGCTGAGGATCTGGTTTTGTTTCACTCATGAAACATGATGGGCTAAAGGTTGCCTTCCTTTCCCCCAGCACCAAACCACAATGCAGTGACCCCAGATTTAAAGAAGAGCAGCAGGGGTTGAATTTAACCCAATAGCTCGTGGCTGCCAGGTATTAGACTGTGTAAACTTGTGTCGTTCCATTGACCTCAGTTTCCACCTGTGGGCCGAGCAGTCCTGGGACACTTAAAAAAAACACTTCCCTTCTAAATTCTGCTCCCCAATAGACAAACAATTCAGCCAAAGACTTTTCCAAACTCTTGTTAGAGTCCCTGAAAAATGCAAAGTACCTTGACAATAGCCCATGTATTTTTAGTGCACCTGAGTTGTTTAAAAAAACCCACAGTCGTGCCTTTGGTGAAGCTATGAAATATTGCTTTTTTTTTTTCCAGGTAGAGAGCTCATAAGCTAACCCTGAAAATCCAGGCTTATAATCGAAACCCTGACAGACTCTTAGCTATTCCTGGCACTACTGAGTGCCTCAATAAATTCTCCCTGGCTTTGCACTTCCCATCATGATTCCACCCAAATGTAATACATTTGTAGCAAGTAATCACTTGAAAATGTAGGCAAAAGCTTTTAGATGAATAACCTGCTGTTTTGTGAATATCTTTATTAAGGAACCCTGATTGAAATATTAGTTTCGCAGCAGGGAGGGTAGCTGTATTTTTCTGAATAGGGTTCTTATCAAAGTCCTTTAAACATTTAGCCACAGATGTGTTTCTCTTTCATTAAAATTTTTAACAATATCCCCAGAGCTTTTATTCCAATGTTTTTTTTTCTTAAGAGCAAAAGCCCTTTAAGATCTTTCACAATGGTTGGGATGAACTTTGTTTTCTTGAGGCTGCTCAGATCTGGTTTCAATGACAATCAAAAGAGGAAAGGGAAAGGTGGAAAAGATAATGTCAATAAGGTAGAACCACAGTGATTGGCGCCTTGATCCATGGAAGCCCTTAAGAACATGGGTAACTTTCAAGCTGTGAATGCTATGGACAAGCTTAAGTGCCCACTGCGGAAAAGGCTGAAATCTGCCCAAAGCTCGAGCTTGCTGGCCTGTGTGTTGGGGTGATCTAGGGCGGTCTGGGTGTACGTCAAAAAGTGGGAGGCTGTTAGTTTCAGGCTGAGTTCCTCCACCACTTCTAAGCTATGCTGGAGGTGCTGAGAAAGGTGAAGATGGAAAAGGAGCTCATTCAATGGAACCGGGTATCCATTGCGTATACCCCTTACATTACCACCATGGTACGTCTAGAAACTCATCACTGGGTCCTCCGTTCTGAAAACACAGGGAATGAGATTTTAGGATGTGAGCTTTACCACTGGCTTCAATAGGAGGAGGGAGCAAGCCTTTAATGTAGGAGACCTCGCTGAAGGCCTCTGCCCTGAACTCTGTGCAGAGGAGTGAGGTGAAGATGGCTCTGTGGTAAGGTTCTTCTGGTTTATGTATTAGCCACATGGGATTTAGGCAGGTCCTGATCCACTGCATGTGTGTTTCTAGTGGAAGTTCAAGGTCGATAACAAGTCTGTGGGTTGTTGAGAAGCATTTCATCGCTTGCGGGTCGGTGGCATTTCCAAAGAGGGCGTTGTCCGCAGAGTGCAGGTCAGTCTGAAGTGGCAGCAGGCTGAGAAGAGTGTTTGATTTTAATAAAGCCAAGACAAAGCCAGAAGTGCCTAGGGAGCTCCTCCGTCGGAAGAAATCCAGGAGCAAAACCGACCAATCTGAAAGCCCAGGTGGCGTGAAAGGAGCTGATCTGATTGCTGGTGAAGGAGTCCGCCTCAGCCTCAGAGGAGCACGGATCTCGCCGCTGCCTGCACTAATTAACAAACGAAAGCCCGCAGAGATAATGTGCCGTCTGTCAGATCCTTTGTTTAAGGGGTTAAAAAGAAAGCCACGACAAGCAGCTTTATTCGGAAAGGCTTGGAGATTCCTATTTGCACACTGGCCTCGGAAAATGTACGGCCACTGCTCAGATGTGCTTGTCCGGCAGAGTGCCGGGCCAAACCCTCAGGGCCAGGGGGTGGCTGTGAGCGCTGAGTAGGGGGAAGTGTGCGGTCGTGATTCCCCCTGCAGCAGAGCAAGGGCCAGATGTCATCATGTGGTCTCCGGCTCCTGCTCCAGGTGGGAGGAATCTTCAGCCGTGTACTGTCAGCGAGTTGGGGTGTTTCCGGTGGGGTCTGCTGGGCTCCGTTCTTGGCCCTGCAGAAGGATCTTATCCATGACTTGGCAGAGACTATAAAATCGTCACTGACCGCTTACAGATGACCCCAAAACTGGGGGAGTGGTAAATAAGAAGAGGCTAAGTCACTGATTCAGGAGCCTGGTCAACTGAGCACAAGTAAACAATGTGTCTTAATTACAGCGAAATGTAAATACCTAGGAACAAAGACCGTAGGCCGTACTTACAGGATGGGGACTCTATCCGGGGAAGCAGCGACCCTGTGAAAGATTTGGGGGGCCATGGCGGTTAATCAGCCGAACCCGCTGTGGCCAAAAGAGCTAAAACAATTCTGGGATTGCAATAGGAGATTCAGCTACGATAAAGTTGAGAAGAGAGGGTCCCTCCCGTCTCCTCTTTGAAGTCCTCGATTTATGTACAAAGCATAAAAAGAGAAAATACGGTAACATCAGAGGGCGAGGGGGGGGGGAAGGGGGAGTACTTTGGAACTGAAGTAACACCCTAAGTATGATAGACAGCTTTGAAGGCATGAAAGAGAATCAACATTGAATAATGCTTCTCAATTACAGGAGGCAGCGCACAAAGGGAAAAAGGCCTTGAAATAAAGCAAGCGGAAGCTCCAGCCCGCCTGTCATGCTTTCTAAAGCAGAGCCTTGTCCCTGGGCTCTCAAAAGACATCAAAGAGGGAAAGGTGGCAAAGCTCACGTGGCGGAGGATTTGAAAGGGGCTTTTAAGATCTCGCTCCCAGAGTCTCGTCATTGGCTAGGGTGGGCTTTAGACTAGTCCCAAAGCGAGGGGCCCCTCGAGTGTGCCTCACGGCCAATGGAACTCGGACGTCGACTTCGGTGCCCTTAAATAGCAACAGAAATTGTGCTCGCACTCTCGGACGGACCCCCTTCTGGGGCAGACTGACCGATCCTCCTGAGAGCCATACACAGAAGCGACATGTGAGGGGGGGCATGTGGGGTCCAGTGGCTCCCTCCCCTGATTTCAGACCCTTGCAAAGCTTGCTCTGCGTCGATGGTGCTGCCTAGTGGTCAGACTTGGCAGAGTGTCTCCCTATTGAAGCACAGTCCTGTCCTTCGGTGCCCCCTCCCAAGGGTTCCCAGCCCCCCTTTAGCACAGAGGCTGGGAGGGCTGGGCCCTGGAACAGTCAGTCTTTGGTTGTTGTATTGTCTTCGGAGTAGGAAGGGGAGCCTGGGCCCACCCTCTCCACCGGGCTCCGGTCTAGTGTGGGCAGCTACATCCAGCACCTTGGGGTGCTAAGCCTCTTCCCCCTACCCCAATCTTCTTCTGCTCCCCAGAGCACAGCACTCCAAGCGAGTCTCTGACCCGCACACCCCATCTTGCAATGTGGTCTCTTAACAAACACGTGTACTGTAGGCTTCCGAAATGACCAGCTAATGTTTGTGCAGCACTTAGGAAGGGAAAAGGGGCAGATATACTGTAGGTGCTGAGTATTGTTCTTTATTTAAAAACCAGAACCAAGAATAACTTTTCTGGAGGGTTGTTTTGCTTGAGTGGTGGGTCTGATACCAGTAAAACCTGGATAGACACACTTGTATTCATTTTATTGAGGGCCTAATCTAATTCCCATTAAAATCAATGGAAAGACGTCTGTTGACTTCCATGGGCGCTGGATTGCACCCTAAGTAATTACTATCAGGGAGCTTGTGCCCCAGGTGAAAGGAGGGCTTCTTGACAATGTTTTGCCAACATGTTAATTTGGAGGGAAAAATGACACTCGGACCAATGTGAACAACGTTTGTCTTCCAGCTTCATTTTAAATTCAAAGCAAAAATTGATTTCAATTGCGTGGCACTGAAATGAACTTCCTTCGCGTTTCAGGGTCCCCCCGCACTTTCTGTCTCATCCTTCCCAAAGAAAAAACTTTCATTTCAAATCAAGGTTGTGGAAAAATCAGAAATTGGTGGGGGAGGGGGATTGGAATTTGGGGGAGAACTTAAAACAAAATGAGATTTTTTATTTTTATTCTACTTTTTTTTTCTCTTCCAGAGAAAGGCTTTCCTGCTTTTGAGCCCTTCCGGGGGGAGGTTTTCTTCTGGGCACAGATCTTTCTCTACTGAGTCAGTCAGCCACTTCCTCAGTGATGTTCACCTCTTCCCGGGGCTCCTCAGAAATGTCTCCATGAATTTGGGGAGTGGTCAGGGGACATGAGATTCCATATTGTCCACGCACAGAGCCTCTGCACACTTGAAAAGAGAGATCACAGTCAGAAGCTGAATTAAATTGTCTCTCTGTGGGGACGATGGCCCTTTAAGGACGCTTCAGTCAGTTATGGTTGTGAGTCAGCATGGAGGCACAAAGCTTTGTGACAAGTTGTGTGGTGCACACAGAGGTAAAGGTAAAACGAGGGCATTCCAGGGCATGTCTCCCCAGTATGCAGTGTGATTGTGACATCAGAGGTATTCCCACCAGTCATCATACATTACATTTGCATACGGCAGTCCTATTGGTTAAGATTGGACCAAGTCAGAATTTTTTCATCAAAATGCTTTTCCAGCAGATAATGCAATCTCTGCAAAACTGAAGTTGTTCGGAAGTTTTGATTGTTTTTTCTGAACATTTTCAGTTTTCCATCAGGAAAAATGAAATTCAATCTTTTGGTTTGGGTGAGTTTGACCCAAATTGGCATGTTTTTGCACTGTTAGACACACAAGGTTTTGTTAAATAGCATTTTCCCATGGTGATGCATTGCCTAGTGGGAGCTGTAGGTCAGACCCCCATTCTTACCTATGCACTGGGCTCCCTGGCTTCCCTCTCACTAAGGAGCATGGTGCATTGTGGGAGTCAGGTGACTACAAGTGCATGATGGGAGATGTAGTCAAGCCAAGGAGCTTTGCAATAGGGCCAAAGTGGGGCATCAAGCTGCCTCTTGGGAGTTATAATTCAGACTAATCCCCACTATAGAGGAACGCAGTTTAATGATGAACTAACCAGAAATTTACCTTGCTTTCTTGCCTGCATATTTATGCCTGCCTCTGGAGATTTCCACAACAGTCATCTGATGAAGTGGGTCTTAACCCACGAAAGCTCATGATCCCTAAAATCTGTTAGTCCATAAGGTGCTACAAGACTCTTTGTAACTTGCAACAAAGTGTTTCAAGGCAGTTCAGCCAGTGAAAATGAAACTTGGATCCTCTTGAAAGAGTGCTATGAAGTATGGCTGAAATTTTCCAAAGTAACTCGTGAGGTTAGCTGCCATTTTGCATTGCCCATGTGAGCTGGCTGAAAAGGGTCTGGTCTTTTTCAGAGGCCAGGTGCTGAGAATTTCTATAAATGAGGAGCTCTTAAAGTATTTCAAATCGAGTAGCCTAAATCATTAGCTACTTCTGCAAATTTCAGACATGTTGACTTTTTCAGAGAGTAGTATCTTTTGTGAATCCGTTCAATTACTCCGCCTCTGCCGTCAACCCACGCTCTGCTTCCCCAAGGAGGTTTATAGTGGAAAACTATCCTTTGCGACAGAGTCGCTTTTGCAGCTTCGGACTAACACGGCTACCCCTCTGGTACTATTGCCTTTGGATATTTACTGGGCACAGTGCAGTTGTGAATAGGTTCTGTTGTCACTAAAGATCCTGCGTGCCTCAGTTAGTAACAACTATCATAAAACAGCTGAGACAGTCCCTTCGTGGGCAGATTCCTTCTGTTGAGTACGAAAAATACAGTCTCATGTAGCAGCAAAATACTGCTGCAGTAGATGTCCGAGCATAATTCAAGATTCCTAGGGAATATAACGTTTGCATGCATAATGCTAGAGGAGTACTTTTTATTCTTGTTGACTGAATTGCCTAAGATTTTCAAGCTTTGGTTCTCAACAGCTCGGGGGTTACCTTCTGTAGCTCCACTGATCTTAGCACAGCACGGCATGCACTGAACCCTGTTCCCCACATCAGCTCTTTACATAGCCTCATTAAGTTTGCACCAGGCCAGCTGATGATTCACAAGAAGAAATATCATCCAGCGGATCTAACCCTGCGGAGCCAAGCCAGCTAACAGGAATAAACCATAATAAAATCTCCTTTTAGCCAGTAGAAAGCAGATCTGATTCTGAACACTGCCGGCGGGCAGATCTGCGGAATGCAAAGTTAATATAGTTACCTGGGCATTTTTCAGAGCGGAACCACGTTTTGGTGTTGATGGAAAAGCATAATTGTGTATTTTGCATAGGGCAAAATAGGCCTTTTGCAAGGAGTGGCTGGATGCTGATAATGCTAGCTACGAAAAGCATCCAAGCAGAACCGTGGTGCTCGTCAGAACGCCGGTCCCAAATCTCTATTCCAATTATGTTCATTCTTATTAAAAAGAAATACAATCGTGCCCCGTTTTTGCAGCCCCTTTTGAGGAAGAACTTTGGAAGAAGCCAGGCGATCCTGCAGGGTGTGGGAGCGAGAGAGGTAGCGGTGGCGTGAGAGACAGAGAAGGGAGATCCTCTGTGCTGAAGACTGGGAGGACATAAAATATTAATGGGGGGGGCCAAAGGCACAAGCTGAAAGGAGCTCACGGTTTTCAACAGAACAAGGAAATTCTGCTCTCAACCAACGACCACAGGTCAGGTTCTCGGCTCTGTTGCAGCCCATCTGTGACAGTGTAGTCGGGCTGCATGTTGGCCAGATCTCCCCAGTTTAGGGAATTTCCTGGGGTAAGCAGGATCTCCCAGTGGGGTAGTGTTGGCAGAACAACTCTACACCTGCCCACCTCTTGCTCCTTCTTGTAGGGGATGTGCTACGGTCAGGAATGGGAAGTGAGAATGAGGCAGGGGCATGGCTAGAGCAAGCAGTACTCTGGCTATTGTCAGCCGTGGAGAGGCCCACGAGGGGTTGTAACTTAGCGCGGCCCTGTGGTCTCTTCTTTCTTCATCTGTGTTTCCATCCATGGAGCAGTGACAAGGGGACACAAGAGAGTCATTCCGCCACGTTCTCTTTCCCTGGCTTTGTGGCCAACTTCGCCTTTAAACCTTTTTGTTCTAGGCCATTCTTCACCAGCTCGATCCGACACATTCTCTGCGGCCGGGTTTGCCTCTGGAAGTGAACTGGCAGGTCTTCCTGCCTTGGCTGGTGACCCCTTCAGTGGGGGGTCCAGGATGATCAGAAATGGCTGTATGAACCCTGGGCCGGGTGCCCAAGGAGGACTAAACACTGCAGATGGCTCCAAAATGCCTGAGCTGAATGGAAAAAGGAGACCAGCAGCTCCGGGCCCTGTTTTCTCAGTTCCTCTGATCTTGATGTCATGGCTGCTGAGAGGCCATGCTGGGCAGGAACCGGGCATTATTGCGGAATGGGGACCAGGTCCCCTTCCCCCCAGTATAGCAGTATGGCCTGGATACAGCTCCCATGATTTGGGGGAGTGTTCCGCATCGCTGAGTGTTTGAGATCCTCTGAGGAGAAACACTATAGAAGAGCTAGGCGTGACTCTGTCGCTATTCAGATGCAAAGTACCGTTGGAAATAGCTTTTCATTTAATGAGATTGACAGATCCGAACACGCCCGACAAGAGCAGCAGCTCTTCATCTGCTCCCCACCTGGTAGCCTCACTCCTCTGGAAACCAAGTGCCTACGCCGGCTGTGCCGGGGGCAGAGATTAAAGCCACGCACGTTTGAGAGGCCGCACAGGAGGATAACTGAGAAATGCGCCAATACCAAGATCAACACAGCTACAGAAATGTCACCTTCACAGCAAGATGGTGCTGCCATAGTCTCTGGCTTAGTGCTGTTTTCTTTGTGTGGATCACAGCATCACCCTAAGGCCACATGAGAGAGCTACGCAAAGGAAAGGGTGAACTGCCATCGTAAAAGGTCTTAAGGCAGCGTGGCCTAGTGCCGAGAGCACTGTGTTAGGATTCTGGAGAGCTGGGGTCCATTCCCAATTCTGCTACTGCCTTGGCTTGAATCCAACCCAGAGCCCAACTTCTGGAACCATTCAGGGTGCTAACGAACAGTAACGTGGGCCTAGACATTTCACCAGTTCTTCTGAAAGCATGGAACGCACCAAAGCTTTAAGAACCACCATGCCACTAAATTACCATTTAACGAGACCAGATTTGCATTCAGAGTGGATTTCTTTGACGGATGTGTACAAGTCAGGCTTAGCTGTCCTGTAAATAAAGCTGCTGTCAAGTGACTCTGAGGCATTGTTTGGGTTTTTTTGTTTTTTTTTGTTAATATGCACAGGAAAAATTCAAAGTCTTGTGTCAAAGGGAAAAAAAGAGAAACCCGCTGATGCTGAAAGATTAATGCGCAGTGTGATGGAGCTTGTCAGAATAAACAATTCATTATTAAAAAGAACTGGGGCATATCCCGGCTAATTCTTATTTTACGCAGAGAAGGGGAGGGGAGAGGATGAAAGGCCACTATTTTGGTGGAACTGGTTTAGTGCGGAGGTATTTTAAGATGGGCAAGCACCACTTTGTGTTTCAAACTTCCTGCTGCCAAATGCTACTTTGTCTTTCCAAAAGCTGGCATTCAGCCCATCACGTCTCTTAGACACTGTTTCTGCTGATCAGAAAGTAAACGTTTCTCCGTGTGCGTTGGCCAGATCCAGAGGGGGCCTGAGCCGCGGCATGGCAAAGTTTAATCGGAGTCTCTGCCCTGACTTCGGTGGCTCTTTGCACCATTGATCCAGATACTGCTCTGTATTTGGGCTGCTTTGCACCATCCCCTGGCACAAACTGGCCCTAGAACAGGATTACCCATCCACTGTGGGCTTTTCTAGCATAGGGGGATCTCCCGTGGTACAGAGCTGCACTTCCAACCACCTTCAACAACCTCTTCGTCCCCAGCTTCCTTCCCAAACGCCCCATTATGTAGTGTTCTCCCACTTTCTCTCTGCACCTTCTTCCACGAGGCCCTGGCATGCTGACCTGACCTGAGCAGGCACATAGCTTGTGTATTACAGAGGATCGCACTGTGCCATCTGTGTCCAATCCCAGTGTGGACTCCTCAGGGCCCAGACCATCATCCTCTTGGTTGCCACAGCATGGAACATGCTGATGGATCTTGGCCAATAATGTGCCGCAATCAGCCGGCTGAGGGTTCTTTTTGGCGATGATTCCGTTTGAAGACACAGAAATCTGAAATCTGAGGAGAAGGGCAGATGTAAATTTCACTTGCTGGCCTAGTAGGGCTCCAGCAGATACCTCCAAGCTTTGGAGCACATGGCTCTCAATCACCAATCAGCTCCAAACTTCACCGCTGGAATCTATCTAGCTATTTACACAATGGGACACACCAGAACACTGGTGCCAAACAAACACCCTCAAAATGTGGGGATATTTAGCAAAGCATATGGAAGGCACAATGTCATCTAGTCATTAGAACACCAGACGGGGACTCGGGAGATCTGTGTGGCACAGCTACTGGCCTGGTGGGTGACCTTGAGCAAGTTTCTGCCTCTTCCAGTGCCTCAGTTTCCCCATCCATAAAATGGGCATAACGATCTCTATCTCCTGTGTAAAGTGCTCTGTGAGCTGGGAGGTATTGTTCTATAAAGATGGGCTTAACCTGAAGCATTCACTGAAGTGCTTTGCTGAACAGGGACGGGATTACTCAGATGTTTGAAAATAAGCATGTGCTTAAGAGCTTTCCTGAATCAGGGCCTAGACCTAGATCTGTATCTGAATTTTGTAGCTCAGGCTTGTACTTGCTGGCATCAGCGCTGAAGAACAAGTCTGTCCTGTACTGTTTATCTCGGATAATCCCGTCTTGCCCTCCTGCCACCCAGATAGCACCCCGTGGGAGGTAATTCAATATTTGCATTTATCATTCCGCAAATGTCAGGTCTCAAATATTCGGTTCACATGGAATAAAGGGAAAAATTCCATTTGAATGCACTCCTAACGATCAAGAACCTGTTCCCTTCTAAAAGAAATTGTAGACAGACGTCCGTGTCTACACAAAAACGAGTGACTGCAGGGTACCCACAGTGGATGCAGATGTAACGGTAATAAGGCCTTGCACCTATATAGCTTATTCCCCTTCCTCTATGGGAGTAAGCTATAATGGAGATAAGCACATCTAGACCCTGATCGCCCCATCCACTCAAATGGGGGTTGTATCACTTTAACTTCACTGGCAGGGTTAAAGCAGCCTATTATCAACGCCTTGCTTTTCCGGCACTTCCCAGAGGATTCAATGGGCGCTTTGAGATCTCTGGAGGAAAACGCCTGCTTCGTTCCTGGATGCTTCACCCGTTTGGAAACCTGCATTCTCCTGACGCAAATGGCAGCAGTCCCTCTGACTTCAATGGCCACAGGACTGAGCAATTAGCTCCTGAGCCTGCAAGCCCTGCCAGGCATACTTAACTGTAGTGCCCTGAATAGTCCAACAAGCCCTGGGAGCAGATCAGCACATGTGTAAGTGCTATCAGGATCGGGGCCTTGTTCAGGAGTCTAAAGGTGGTATTTGGGGCCAAGCTTTGGGCACTTGATAACCACCTTATCCCATGATATTTGCTTCCCCCAGAAAAGAGCCAGTGAGCCAACCGCCTCTTTTATGGCAGGTTTGCATGACAATACCAGGAGTAGCTCCACTTGATTTGCATTTCAAATGAAGCAAGCCAGTGTTTAGTAAAACAGGGCCAGCAGGGGTACCTTGGAATTCTGTCAATGAGCAGATGGGGAGACCTCCTCTGTTTTATAGAGACAGCACTTTGCACTTCACAGGGGAAGCCAACACAGCAGAAATTTGACCACGGCTAATGGAAAAATACCGAGGCAGCAAAGACAGCCTGTGGAAACAGCATGCGTGTGTGTCTAAAGGATGCTATCAAAAGATTCTGTTTCACAATGCTGTACTTCCTAGCTTTAAAGAGGACACGTGTATGTACGGGTGTGTGTATATATCTATATATAGCTCATAAGAAAAATGCAGCTGTGATGAATAATAACCTACACAGCTACAAAGCAGAAGTTTCTCTTGGAGTATGGGCAAAATACCCTTTTTACCTTGGTACTGGTGGGACGACTGGATACATATATTTTAAAAGAAGTTTAGTTTTCAAAGGGAGAATAGTTAATGGGTCCTCAGGAAGATGATCTCTTTCCGACCCTACAGCGAAGCCCACTTACAATGCTAGGTAGGATAGTATTGGTATTACATCTGAGTCTTTGCAATACTTTATACATTGTCATCGGATGAGTGGAACTGCATTAAACCTCAAACTGCTGTTTGAGCTGAATCCTAGCTTGTAGAAAGACATCCCATTTTGATTTAAAGCCTTCAAGGGATGGAGAATCCAAGTTGTTACCCTCAGCAGATAACGGACGACCAGATTGAATTAAATACACAAGTGTCTTGTTTTTTCTTTTTTGAACAATAACCTAATGTTTAAGGCGGTCCAAAAGGAGACTGGGGCGGAAATAAAAGGAACACAAGAAAAATGTCCACAAGACGGGGAAGTGGGTGAACTAGGTTTTCTTATGTGAACCTTCCAAACGACAGTCTTAAACAAAGCTATCTTGAGCAAAGACATCATGTAAGAGTACAGCAACAGGGTGATACGTGAAGAAAACTTCAGGTGGAATAGACATGGAAAACGAGAGACAGGAGAAAGGGGAGGAAGTGGAGAAGAGGACAGAAGAGAATTTTTGATAAGGATGCTCCAGGTGGTCCCGCCCCATAGTGGGGTGTGTGTAATGGAATCTGTTGGAACATCTATTTTCCCTGTTGCGCTTTTCCCTTTGAAGAGAGAGAGAGAGAGAGAGAGAGAGAGAGAGAGAGAGAGAGAGACAGATTCTGGTCTTTGTTACTGAGGTGTCATTCCACTTTCTCCAGATTTACACTGGTGTAAATGAGATCAGATTCTGGACTGTGTTTCTTCACTTACAAATGCTCTGTCAGGTTTCACGTGGGACCGAAAGAGAACTTTACATGCTAAATCAAGAAGACGCAAGTCTTTCTCAGCTGCTTTAATGCGGGGGAGGGATAGCTCAGTGGTTTGAGCATAAACCTGCTAAACCCAGGGTTGTGAGTTAAATCCTTGAGGGGACCATTTAGGGATATAAGGGTAAAAATCTGTTGGATGATTTAATTGGGGATTGGTCCTGCTTTGAGCAGCGGGTTGTACTAGATGATCTCCTGATATTCTATGATTCTAAGGCTATCTGTAAATTCTCCCCAGTCTGTATCAGATTTCCAGCCATTTACTATTAACGAAGACAGCTCTGGACTTCAACACAGAGGTGTATTCCCACCCCTCAGTGAGTGGGAGACATCCATTTTATGAAACTAACAAGACTCTTTTTAAATAAAATGCTCCTGGATTGTCTGTAAAAAATGATCTGTAGGTGATGTCAATATAAGCATTTTTCTCCTATGACTTGAGGGACTTGAGTACCCCTCCAGCTAGTAATGAAACAGAAGCAAACATCAATTTAGCAGGCTATACATAACTGAGCTACATTTTTATCCATAAAGGGGTGGTCTTGATGGAACAGATTTTGGTGAGGCTGAACCATCTGAGTCTTCCTACGATGACAGATTTCCCCGAGGATTTTTTTTAAAACCGCCAAGCGCTCGCCTAAGGAGAGAAAAGAGAGAGACACAAATCAGCAGCATTTTTAGAACACCTTCCCTGGCTAGTCACTCCAGATGATGGAAGGTAACAAAAGGAACGATTCTTGAATGGGCTGTGAAATGGAAAATATTCCACAAAAGCTAATGCGCGGTGATCACGTCTGGGTTTATGAAAGGAAAGCTAAATGTTATGGCCAAGATTTTCAGAACTTAAGCACACCTAAGTCGCCCTGAAATTGGGGGCCTGAATCCGGGCCTCTGTGAAGAGCCACCGAGGTTGTGACAGAGGTGGCGTTAAGTGATGGCTTCTTTAGTGCTGGCAGGAATCCTGTCTATTTCAGGCTGGGAGGTAGATTTCACTCTCAATGGAGCTGCTGCTGATCTCTGCTTAGGGGAAGGTTCTCCTCTTTCATCAGCCGGGGGGGGGGGCGGACGGGAAAAATCACAGCCAGGGGTTCGGACTGCAGATCCAGGAGCGCACGGGCCATGCTCTTGGAAGAAGGGTGTGGGGCTGTCAGCCCCGTGCTTGCGCTGTTGCTCCCAGAGTCCTGGGAAGCCATTTTGGAGCTCTCCGCTCAGTGGTAAAAGGTAGTGCCCAGTAGCAAGTGTCTCTGAGTTGTGACCACGTGGAGGCAATCAGGGTTACACTGCAGAGTGTGGGGTTTTTTGCGGCCTCTCATGGTAGAGATGCAGGGGGCCTTTGCCTCCAGCGCGGCAGTGATGAAGGTCAACTGGAATTCCCCGTCTGTCCGTATCAAGCTGTTTTCCAGAGCTCATGTTCTCGCTGCTTCTGTCCCAGGTCATCCTAGGACCATGCGATCTGCCTGGCATGGGAGATGGCTCTTTGGTGCTCCATACCTCTAGCAGTAGAAAGGGAGCGATTGCATTAATTCCACTCCTCCTTCACCTCGTCAGCGGGCAGGGTTTTCTCTGCCAACGTGGCTGGGAATCGGGCAGGGCCAGTCCTGTTTGGGCTGTGATGTGGTGGTGGTTCTTCTCGCCGGTGGTGGGGAAATGTTCTTGGGTGCCACTCTGGGTGCTGTCCGCCTGCTTTGCGCCATTTCCAGAGTGACTCAAGCAGCTTCATAGCAATCCCCTGATGCTATGCTAGCTGGCTGTGATGCCCGAGAGACTGTTATGCCAGCTGGGAATAGGTGGCGTGCAGTGGCGCTCCCAACATCCCTGAAGGCCGGCTGAGGGCAGCGGTATAGGATCCAGCTACGGCAGCTGCCGACTGTCCTTCCCTAGAAGAACCCCCAGCTGGGGAGATGCAGCCACTTTCTGGATCCTTTGTGCCCCCAGGGAGGCTGTAAGAGGTCATATCACAGCCGAAACTATGGCTGTTGTCTGAAACCATGAGCAACCTCCTCTCCTCCCTATCTGCTGCAAACCTCCATCACTTGCAACATCATTGCAAGGGGTAGAATGGTTGCCACCTTGAGCTTACTGGTAGTGGTGCTGAGTGAAAAACTGCAGAACTTTCCTTCGAATCTGTGCCGTTATAAAAAAAAAAAATCTCCGCTATGCTATAATTACTCCATCCCTCAGTAGATGTCAGACTATTTCTAGACCCGTTTTTGCAATAATGACATACGGAGCAGTATTAACATTCAGCAAACCCCCCAGGCAATGGACCCGGGGCGGGGGGGAAACGAAATAGGAGAATTTAATAGTCATCCTTGCCTGTGTGGGAAGGGACCTCAGCATGACAGTGTTCAGACAACTCCGATCTCTCTGTTCCAACCGTCTACTTAGTGCTGAACGTGTTACTTTGCAGATTGGTTTGTATTAAAATCATTAAAATGCCGCGTCATGAACATAGGGCTGAAGCAGGCACAGACATTTTCCTCATAGACTGTCTAATATAAGATAGGAGACAAATGGGTCTTTAATGTGATGTGTATTGGTTCTGGAGCTTTCCGGCCAAGGTGATGGTTCCTCTTTCTTCAAATGAGATTGTCCAATGGGCCGGGTGTAAGAAGAGAAAGAGGCCACAGAATTGGAGAGAGGTTTTCTGTAAAGAGTAGGATATCCATCATCCCCAGGGACAATTAGAGCCCAATTCTGCCCCACTTACAGGAGCCAAACTCACACTGAAGTGAATATTAAAGTTCTCATGTTGATTGTCCATTCATAACCTCGCTATCATTGACATTGGTTTCCAGTCCTTTGAGTACAGGTATTGTGGGCCACTCATCCTTGTCAATGAGTCGCCAAGCTGCAACCCTTACTCATGAATAATCCTTACTTATGTGTGGCCAGATTTCTCCCCAGGTGCAGCCCTTGAACTCCCATAAATGCAGGGCCCTCACGCTCCATGTTTCCTGAAACACAGGATTCCTCCTAAGAGCTGGGAAGGTTTGAGGAGGACTCAAGTCTGTGGCCCTGCCCTTCTGGCTATCAGAGCTGGCTGGCCAACCCAGCAATGGGGCGGGGTTCATTGCGCTCCAAAAGGAGGACTGTAGTGGATACATTTCCCCACATGCAAGGTGGATTTTAAAGGAAGAATTCTGCTCTATCTCCCAGAGCACTCTGGCGAGTGATACATCTCTGCACCCTTCCGAGTGTGGGACCCTGTCTTTAAGGTATAGTCGAGCTTCAGGGTAGTAAGTCAAAGGGACTATTCACATGAGCAAGGTGTCCAGTCAATATGCTACCCCGGTGTAAATCCACTCGAACTCAGAGATCTAAATCTGGAATTTTAGGTAATTTTTAAAAAATAGCTCTCCCCCAAATCCTAACTGATTTTACAACCCAGTTGACAGCTCTTCATTTGTGTAGTGTCATTATGAACAGTGGTATTGATCAAGCAGTGAGTGAGTCATTAAACCTCAACTTTAGTGTCCTCGCTTGATGGGAAGATGGATACATTTTACCATCCGGTTACCCTGGCCAGTCATAAACGGAAAGTAAATAGAAAAGTTTCCAACCAGGTTTCCCCCGGCTCTAAAGTGTTCTGTGCCCTTCGGTTATCTTTTGACTTTCCTGCAGGAAAAAAGGAAAGTACAAAAAATGACATCAATTATTTTTCTTGTCCAATTATCTCCTGATCCCCTGAGTTCTTCTAAGTAATTCCATAGACCTAGGTGACTCCATACCCTCTGTTGAAGACAGCACGGATCAATAGCAGACATGGCCTATATATTAAAAAGAGAGAAAACCTCAGCTATTCAGTGAGAACTGAAAAGGAACAGGCACAGCTCTTGCAATCAGGGCAGTGAATAGAGGTAAAACAAGTCATAGCGCTCTTGGTGCGTGGCATTGCTACAGAGCTTTGCTCTCCCACTGATCTAAATTCCTGTTGATGGAAGTATAGGCACAGTAACTATATATATATATTTACTCCATAGGAATATTACGCAGCAAGAGGTCTGTAACTTGTTCTAGTTCTATTCACAGCCCTGGCTGTGAGAGCTATGTGCTTTCTATTCTCTCTCTCTCACTCTCTCTCTCTGTGTGTGTGTGTGTGTGTGAGAGAGAGAGAGATACATGTCTAGAAGTGTAGTCAGTATCAGTTTTCCATGACGGATTTCACCTCTTTGAGTCAATGTGTTTGTATGGAGAACTGGGCCTTGTAACAGAACTCTTCAGATCCCGGTGGGATGGGAAACGGGTGAAGCCAAGAGACCCCAAGACCAATGGGGCAGATGAATCTCCACTGTCCTCCCCTTATTTTTCCAGTCAACGTTTGGATTTTTTTCATGGGTGCTCAGCACCTTTTCACAACTAGACCACTTATTTAGGGGCCTAAATATGGCTTCAGGTGCCTGGTTACGGTCCTGACCCAACACCCGTTGAAGTCAGTGGAAGGACTCCCATTGACTTCAGTGGGCTTTGGATTAAGTCCTAAAGGCAGCCAAGATCTCGGTCTTCCTGTCTAGATCTTGTTAAATTGGGCCAACTATGGGGGAGGTGATTTCTATGGAGGTTTCTGGGACGCAGGGAAACGCCACCCAGTCCTTACTCAGGTACTGAGAGTCAGGGAAAGAATTGGAGTGGGGTATAGTTAGAGGCTCCCTGAGCCTCAATAGGCTCTTGTTAGGTTTCCCTTTATGGTATCTGCCCCCGCTGGGTTGTGGGGGGCTGTTTCCCTAGGGGCACTGCTGCTATGTTGGATCAGGGTAGGCTTCTGGGAGGAATACTTTGTCAGTTCCAAACCCAGCGAGACCCTCACGAGATAGTAGTCCTCTTCTTAGGCTCTTTGGGTTTGGCCCAAGTGTGTCTGGGATCAGCCAGCTGTCCCTACCTGTAACACTCAAGCGTGAAAGGTGTGCTTCTGATCTCGCTTGAGTTGGTTGTGCACTGGGGTAACTCCTCAGTGGAGTTGCTTCTGCTTTAACTTGTGCATGTAAAAAAATCTGAACAGGACCAATAGAATGCAGACACATATAGGACCTACTCTGTCCTAGGGACCTCCTGCACAACGCAGGCATCTTCTCTGTTGCATGGTTAGTTTTGAGTTTCTAGTTCTTTTTGTCCAAACTAATTATAAAGGAGCCCGGAGTTGGGGCTTCTGCTACTTTGCTTGAGATATTTTTCCAGAGCCCAATTGCCTCGCACAGCAAGGACGTTTTACAACTACTCAGCCTAAACTTTTTGTTTCTTGAGTTCATCCTATTACCTTGTTATATCCTTTTTTTCCCTTTTCATTATGCTAAAAGGATTCCTCTCCCTCTTTGGTGTTGGCCTCCTTCAGATCTTACACATTTGAATGTTCAGCCTTTCCTCAGAAGGCAAACCCTCATCCCCATAGCCAATCTGATCTCACTCTGGTTTGTCCATACAAACTCATAGAAAAGAGCTGCTGAGATAGAGGCACTAGCCCAAGGCGGCTGAACCAAAGCTGTGTAGAAAAGGGACCTCTTCCCATGACATGAGGGGCCTCACTCCAGCAGTGAAAAGAGTCTTAAGGTAGGTATCAGTTCAGTTAACACCCCCTTTAAAATCCCTTTCCACAGTCACAGGGATGTAAAGGTACCTTAGTGTCAGGCCCTGCAGGTCTCAAACTTGGGTCTGTGGGAGGCACAGTCTTCTACTCCAGTCTTCTACCCAGTCTTCTACCCGCACCAGGGTCCATGAAGCCCAACTGGGGCACAAGTCTCACCCCTATGTTCTGACTGGGTGAGCTCCAAGGCTCCCGATTGGATGATGGCCTCTATTTAAGCCAGAGGAGGAAACAGGAAGTTGTCTGTAGAAGTGGGTGTCACCCTACTGTGGCTAGTTGATTGGGTGTTTACCCATCCTGCCTTATGACCCGGACCTCTGGTATCCTGACGCTGGATCCCTTCCCTCCCGTTTTGTCTCCTGCCATTCTGACCTGGCCTGGCCCCGTGGCCTGCACCTGATGCTAACGCCTAGGCCACCCATGCCCTGGCCCTGACACTACATGAGAACTGACCCTGTGGTGCAGCATCTTTAGCTCCAAATGGCCTTTCCTGTTTCCTCACAGGAGCCAGGTGAGAATTAATTCACATTTAAACATATTCCCCTCTGTGCCTGACCCTTAGTGAACGTGAGTCCAGTACAGCCCCAGGTTTGGGAGCCTGGTTCTTCAGCTCACGCTGTAGAGAATTAGGGTTCTGGAGCTCACCAGTTCAGTCCCTGGCTGTCGAAGATATAGTTCCCACAACTTGATAGTTCCCAGTTTCACACATCCTTATTCTTGACCTGCACTATGTTCTCCAATTTCTTCAAGCTCCCGTTCAGAGCAGGATTAGGGGCCAGCTTCTTTTCTACAGAGACAGATCTGTATTGCTAGTGAACCATGCTGCTCACTGAGATGTCAAGGGCACGAAGCATTAGCCGGCAAGTCCTCTCCGCTCTCATCCTTGCTTCATCACTGTAACATCAGACATATTTCTTTCCAGTGCTGTGTGGCAAAATATTGCTTTCCTTTGCTGTCCAGAGCTAAGCATGAATAGGGGGAGGCAGAATAAATGTTCTCTGGTTTCCTTGGAGAAGTCTTGGCTCAACTTCCTTGCAAACAAAATCCCTCTTGCCAACAAAGATATGAAAATAAAACAGATCCAATTTCCCCAGCTAGAGTTATTGCAGCTGAAGCAGAAAAAACTTTAGCCAACTTTCCCTTTAAAATATGGATTGAGCAAATTATACTCCACTTGTTCCCTTCTTTCCCTTTCCCCTCCTTATCAAACGCTTTCAGACCCGCAGTCTCCAGTGGATTTTCAGCATTCTCATCTGTGTGGCGGTCTCCTGTGGAAGCAATCTCACTTGTTAATGATCGACTTGCCAGCCTTTTAAAAGCGAATTCACTGGCGAAAGTTGTTTCGGCTCTTTGTTGTTTAATGGATGAGCTCTGGTGTTTTGTGCATCCCGGGTAACTGCGCATTCAACAGAGACCCAGCGCTGCAGCAAGCCCCCTCCCTCCCGCAGTACTTCTCAGCTCCCCTATGTTCAGAAAACTTGTCAGACAGAAAATCTTCCATGTCATCGAGCTTATTTCTCAACAGCCCATGAAAAACCATGAGTAAGAGTCAGAGGAGCAGGCTACTGAATTGCATGTCTGTCTCCATAGCCCAGGAAGCTCAGTGCCTGCAGGTAGGCAGATGGTCACTTTGTTTCGGGAAACAGGTTCCAGGCCCCAGAGGGCCACTGTTGCCCTAGAGGTTGGGGAGTGAGCTGGGCGGAGGATTCTGTATGTATCATTTGACATTCGCCTGAAGGACAGGCAGTGGCCTCCCACAACAGGTGGTGCTGAGAACAGGCCGGCAGTACCCAGAGCGTCCGATTGTGCCGACTGCATTGCAGGGCTTCCCTGCCCTTTGTACTGTCGGCGGCAGCCGACTGCATGGGTGAGGAGTGTGCAGAATGAGGAGTGATGTGGTGGGAGGAAAGGTGCTCTCGATGCAGCCGGCTTGTGCGGTTAGAGAAACCCAGCTCTGAGGACAGCCCTCGGCTCTGCACTGTGTTTCATCGGGGCCTCTTGTAGGGCGGTTAACATAAGAACATAAGAACATAAGAACGGCCATACTGGGTCAGACCAAAGGTCCATCTAGCCCAGCATCCTGTCTACCGACAGTGGCCAATGCCAGGTGCCCCGGAGTGAGTGAACCTAACAGGTATGATCGAGCGATCTCTCTCCTGCCATCCATCACCCCCCTCTGACAGACAGAGGCTAGGGACACCATTCATTACCCATCCCGGCTAATAGCCATTTATGGACTTAGCCTCCATGAATTTATCCAGCTCTCTTTTAAACCCTGTTGTAGTCCTAGCTTTCACAGCCTCCTCAGGTAAGGAGTTCCACAGGTTGACTGTGCGCTGTGTGAAGAAGAACTTCCTTTTATTTGTTTTAAACCTGCTGCACGCCAATTTCATTGAATGGCCCCTAGTTCTTCTATTTTGGGAACAAGTAAATAACTTTCCCTTATTCGCTTCCTCCACTCCACTCATAATTTTATATACCTCTATCATATCCCCCCTTAGTCTCCTCTTTTCCAAGCTAAAAAGTCCTAGCCTCCTTAATCTCTCTTCATATGGGACCCGTTCCAAACCCCTAATCATTTTAGTTGCCCTTCTCTGAACCTTTTCTAGTGCCAGTATATCCTTTTTGAGATGAGGAGACCACATTTGTACGCAGTATTCAAGATGTGGGCGCACCATGGATTTGTATAAGGGCAATAAGATATTCTCCGACTTATTCTCTATCCCCTTTTTAATGATTCCTAACATCCTGTTTGCTTTTTTGACTGCCGCTGCACACTGCGTGGATGCCTTCAGAGAACTATCCACAATGACTCCCAGGTCTTTTTCCTGATTGGTTGTAGCTAAATTAGCCCCCATCATATTGTATGTATAGTTGGGGTTATTTTTTCCAATGTGCATTACTTTACATTTATCCACATTAAATTTCATTTGCCATTTTGTTGCCCAATCACTTAGTTTAGTGAGATCTTTTTGAAGTTCTTCACAGTCTGCTTTGGTCCTTACTACTTTGAGCAGTTTAGTATCATCTGCAAACTTTGCCACATCACTGTTTACCCCTTCCTCCAAATCATTTATAAATAAGTTGAATAGGATCGGCCCCAGGACTGACCCTTGGGGAACACCACTAGTTACCCCTCTCCATTCTGAAAAAGTTCCATTTATCCCTACCCTTTGTTCCCTGTCTTTTAACCAGTTTTCAGTCCATGAGAGGATCTTCCCTCTTATCCCATGGCAGCTTAATTTACGTAAGAGCCTTTGGTGAGGGTTGCTCAGCTCATGCTCGCCTGGCTCTGAGGAAACTCTGGAAGGGCGAATGTACAATACGCGCCGATAAATAAGTCAGCTGCAACCCATGCCACCTGCTCCCTCAGTCCCTCTGCTTTGCTGCAGCATGGCCAGATGGACAGCTCTCCTTGCAAAGCCTCCCTCACTCTAGAACCAGGGCAGAGAGCACTCTCCCCTCCCCTTCCTGCTTATAGCCAAAGAGGACGCCTGAATGATCCCACAAAGCACTGGAGTCCGGGCTCGGTTTAAGCACGTGGCTAGCCCTGTGGACGCTACTCATGTACTGCAGGTTAAGCACTTTGCAGGATCAGACCCGGAGAGAGCGGGAGAGATTGCAAGCTTTGTCAGGCAAGGCTTTTGGGAGGTCAATATATAAAAAACTCCAAACCTTGTCATCCTGAATGACGCCGTGTTTGTTAATGTGCCTGGTGAATTGTGACATGGCTGGATATCAGGCAGAGGAACGTCCCTGAGACAGTCAGTCTGTTTACTCTTTGGAGGACCAGGGGCTTCGAGAGCTTCAGATGTGTGAGGTTTATCTTTAATGGCTGTATTTCTCCGCCCATTCATCCATCCATTTATTGATCTGTCTGTCTGTGTAGGATTTGATAGACCGCTGTCTGCACAACCTCTGAGTGCCTCCTAAATAGAATGGAAAGACACTAAACATCTTTTTTTCTCCTTCCCAGGCAGTAGGAAAAGTAGTTTGATCGGTAGCTAGAATTTTCATCTGTTTTTGTTTAGGGGTGTGTGTGTGTGTGTGTGTGTGTCTGTCTGTCTGTCTACCTCTGTTTGTACAAGAAGAAATAGCTGAGGGAAAGCTCACCCAAGAAGAGTTTTGCATTTAGTCCTAGGCGTGATCACAGATCTCAACACTATCATTTCCTGTAGCAGGGAGTTCCACAGTTCCAAAGTTCTGTCTCCTGCACTCACAGCCTTTTGCTTATCACCTATTGACTGGTGGTCTCCACCACAGTTGGCTAGCCAGTTATTAAAACATGTATTAATAATTTGTTAATCCTTTAACTATTTAGCAATGGAACTTTAATAGAAAGTGTGACCGAAATAACACAAATAGAGGTGGGTGTGCAAGATTGCCTACTCTGGGGTCTTAACTTCCCCATTAGATAAGTAGCTTTCCCGGCTTAAAGGGAGTGTATAAATGGTGCTTACACGCCTCTCCCTGTTACTAAACAACATTTTGCCGCAGCTTCTAATCGATGGGCTTAAGATTTAAATGATCATTTTGGCTCATTCTTAGTGGCGAGGGACTAAAATGTCTCTCAGTCTTTTCACTATTTCTAACCCTTAGACCTTAGGGACTAGTTTATGAGGGCTTGTGTACGTGGGGAAATTTACCCACATAGCTATTCGTGAGTCACTCTGATTTGCTAGAAGTGTCCACATGTTGATTTATTCCAGAATGGCTCTAGCACTTTACATTCACCCCCTCCCTTATTTCAGCATGACGTCCTCACCTAGACAAGCTCTAAAACGGATGGTGGGAGCACACAGGGGAGTGAGCAGGAGTAATGCCTCCTCTTATACGCCTACATGGCCGCCTTGTCTTGTGAATCTGGGTGCGGGGGGGATACGTGTGCACCTGTTACTTCCTCTCCCAGCAGGTGGGCAGGGAGTATGCTCCCCAATCCCCTGGGCGACGTAGCTAAGCGAGTCTGGGATGGGGTGGTTGGGTTTAGTCACTTCTCACTTGTAAGTAGCAAATTCCAAGCTCCCCAGAGCCACGAGGGAGCCATACTCTGATTTCAGGGGGACTACTCAGGGAGTAAGGTATTACTCAGAAGGAGTAAAGGTAGCAGAATGTGGCCCATTGGTGCTCCCTGCATGATAGTTGGTAACCTACACATCTCATGTGTGCTATCGAGAGTAATACCAATGCTGAGCACTAAGGTAGGTAAGTATCCTCCCCAATTTGCCAGCTGGGGAGGCTGAGATAGGGCTCAGCAGTCATGTAGCCATGTATATAAAGGGCAGATTTTCATTAGTGCCCTGCCCCCAGCATGCAGCCAGGAGGCTGAGTGAGCTCCTTGGCAAATTTGGGCCGGATGGGTCAGGTGACTTGCCGAAAGCCCCAGAGAGACAGAGTTATTGTCACAGTCGAGAGCCGTGTTCAGAGTCCCAGTCCTGCTCTTAGATGGCGAGACCTCATTTCTGTTGCCAGCTGGGAGACATCGTCTGCATTTGGATCAGACGCTTTGCAGGATTTGCTGTAATGTGGCCTGGTATGTTCCGTCACACTCAGCAGCTTCCTGCAAACAAGAGGCAGACTTTCCAGTCTGCCGAGTCCCTGGGAAGTGTTGGGTGTTATGATACAGCCAGGCTCCCTTTTTGTGTCTCACTTTTCGAATTCCTGACTGCGAGCCCTGTTAAAACAGGCTAGGACCTGAATGTTGAATTCTGTGTGTTCCCGTGAAATAAGCATTGGAGAGATCCAATTTTCGAAGAGTATCCTAGTTCATTTCCATGAGAGAACAACTGTAACAGCCTCAGTTAGCTCTTCCTATTAGGCGACGTCAGATGAAGAGCAGCATATGGGACTGTTAATGTATAGGCCAATGCAACTAATTTGTACTAATTTTCGTGGGCAAACAGAAGCGACCCAGAGTCTCACAAGCAGCATGTGTTAAGATAACGGGGATTTTAATACTGCACAATATTGTGATCCGTTCTTTCCATTCATGATTTTCATAGCAAGCTGCCGCTTTAAGGGTTGAGGTGAAGGGGACGTAAATTGAGGTGAAACAAAACTAGTTGCTTGCTGTGTTACTGCCGCCTTTGCTAGGATCCTTTGCAGCAGAAATGT
This sequence comes from Sternotherus odoratus, assembly GCA_032164245.1. NCBI lineage: Eukaryota > Metazoa > Chordata > Testudines > Kinosternidae > Sternotherus > Sternotherus odoratus. The sequence continues at coordinate 6,144,683 of JAVMKO010000007.1, read as the reverse complement.
TTGAAAAAATGCTCACACCCCAGTGGGTGACTGGAAAACTCTTCCCAGTGCACTTGCAGGTTAAGTTTTGAAGTTGGAAGGAAGCGATTCTTATAGGAAGTAGGAGGACAATGGAGCAAGCCTCTCACAGGGCACTCCTCATCTGGAGTTCATCATTGAACATGGTTCCATTCCTATGGCAAACGGCAGCTCATTATGGGAAATGAAAATACCAGCCTCTGGTTAGAGAGGTGTGTTAATTCTTTGTACTGCCTAGTGGTCCCCAGCTGTCAGTCACTTTGGTCCAGTGTGTGTGAACTAGTGGTCTGGTCAAGGAAAGGTGGAGGGAAGGTCTCTCCGTTTAAAGCCAGGATTTTTTTCTTTTCAACGTGTGTATGCGGGGACGGGGGACGAGGGGGGAAGCTGAGCTGGAGCGGGGGGTGTCTACCCTTGAGTGTTAACCAAATTAATGGATTGCCAGTTAACTTGGGATGCTATCACGTGGGTACACGCGAGTCTGGCCACGGCACGGATGTTTGTTCCAGGCGCACAGAAGACTGATCCTCAGCCCCGAGCCTGTCTGTTTTTCATCGGGTTGCAATCTCCCTCCCCACGGGCTGAACTTCGCCGGCCTCCCCTTCACAGCCGGACTCAGAGAAGAAGCGGATGAAAAGTGCCCTACTGGTCACGGCATTAGCCTAGTTCAATTCCCTGCTCTGCCCCAGACTTCCTGTTTGGCCTTGGGCAAGTCACTTCCCCCTTGCCTTGTGGGGATAATTGCGCTGACTTCACAGAGGCGATGTGAGGATAAATGAGTTAGAGAGTGAAACGTTCATATATTGCAGGGGGGTGGACATGCAAGTCCCTTCGAAATGGCTGGGGCTGCTCTGGATCGGCCTCTCTGTGCTGGTGCTGAGTGGTGATTTTCGGCTGATTTGCCTTCTACACCTGGGGCCTCCTTAGCTGCCTGGAAAGGAAGGAGATGAAGAGATGCACAGGCAGGCCCCTGCTGTCTGTGTTTGCCTGGCGAGCAGCAGGAACCCTTCAGCTCCGTGAGCTCCTTGCTTCACAGCTGCCCGTTGTTGAAATTGATAGTGACAGCTTGATCAGCAATTTCTGACACGTTGCTCTGCATCAAAGAAGGGGAGGGGCAATCTCCCCTTTGCGGAGACGTCAGCCGGCTCAATTATTCCAAAGTCGTCGAGACAGCCGGAATGAGACCTCCAGATCGCCGCTTTCTCCCACCTGCCGCTTCGTTTCCCACGGTGAAGGGTCTGACTTGGAGGGTGCGTTGACATTAGGGATCCCTGGCAAGGCCCCATTTAGATTCGGGCCAGACCCAGATCCAGCGTGAGCCCTGGTATCTTTGCAGAAGGAAGGCAGGTTTGGGGGTTTTAAAGCAGAAAGGCTTCTCGTGCTCCGGCCTTGCTCACCACGCATTGCAGGATGCCGGTGAGACTTTAGAGGGGTGGGGAGCATAGACGTCGCTTTAAAAAAACCAATGGCGCGTTCTCAGGTCGTTCACTATCTAGCCCGAAGACTCTGAGAGGCCGGGAGCATGTCCCAAGTCCCGGGCGTGTTCTTTGCAGTTTCCCGCTCTTTTGGGAACATGATGCTAACGGTGGTACAGGGCCTTGGTGTGGGGTCTGCAGGGTGTGCAGCGGGAAAGGCTCTGCCTACGACTTAGGAGACTGGTGGGTTTATTTTGCTTTGTATCTCAGCTTTGGGCAGCCGGCTATTGGTGAAGTGGCGATTTGAGCCACCAAGACTCAAAGTGAGATGCCCAAAAGATCCATGAAAGGCCCTTTAAACGCTGCGAGAGCCCCTCCTTCGGCGTAAATGGCTCTCGGCAGCCGCCGTGTCCGGAGGCGTTCTGTCTGTGGTAAATCATTGTCAACTTGTGTGGACCGTGGGTAACTTTGGGGCGAAGCGAGGGACGTTCCAGAGGGGTGTCCATCGCTGAGAGTGTGTTCCCTACAGACGTCCACTTCACCGCCACCCAGCCGGCTTTTTTCCAGTGTAATCATTCTCGCTGTAATTCCCAAGGGGGAGACTAGGTACTTGTTGTGTTTTCTGCTAGGCCAGCGCTGTCTTCCCATGCTCACGCCCCATCTGTGGCTGACCTTCTCTGGTTACAACTCCAGGGCCTGGTGTCTGCTGCGCGTTGACAGCAGGCTAGCTCTCCTCCGTTTTTACAGTCTGTGGGGGAGCACTTCTCTCTCTTCCTCCGCGGGTGCAACCGCAAGTTAATTTTACATAAACGAGCTGCCAAGAGGAACGGATGAGATTGGATCCTGGGGGAATGAAAGACACAATTGGAGGCCACTTGCGTACGCTGAAGCACGCACGAAGGCTGGGATATACACAGGAGTGTACACTTCGTGCATATGAACCCACCTGTGCACATAGTCACAAACATAAAGATCTCCGAGTGACCCATAAGACAAGAATAGGACATAGTATTTCAATGGACTCTCTTCCCCTGGAGATATTTCAGACCAGTCTGGACACAACGCTGATAAACCTGCCCTGCCTTGGTAGAGGCCTAGACGAGCCAGCCTATGTCTTTTCCACATCTCCTGTCTGTGGTAACCATGTCCCTACATTTCAGCACTAACAAGGGCATCGAGGGAATGGATGTACGGACAGTGAGTGGTGGTTTGTGCAAGGAAAGAGAAAGCAGAAAGGTTCAGGTTTGGGTCCCACAAAGACGTACACAAACTCGGTGATGTGGGACTGTCAGCTGGACTCGCCTGGCCACCAGGCCTCTGTCCTGTTTCCACGGCCTGGCACGGAGAAGGGATCGGGAGGCCCAGGCTGGGCTCACTCCCGTGTCTGCCACTGTGTTGCTCTGCACTGACCATGCAGCTCAAAGAGGCCCCTGGGTTCTTGCTAATGAGCGTGTTGCTTTCAGTGCTTCCCTCTTCCTGCCGAGGTACGGGGTGACCGTTCTGATCTGCGGCGCCTGCTTTATCACCGCCTGCGTCCAGCCTCCCCTCTGCTCAGTGCGATTCCCCTGCCTAGGCTAAGCCGACTAGCCGTGGCTTCTATTCAGTCTCCTCAGAACTCAATGTGGGTCTGGGTCTCGCTCTGGTTCTCCGTTGAACTGGTGCTTGAATACTCATACGAAGGGGCACCAGGGGGCTATGCTGGGGTGAGTGAGGGCAGAGTTCTCATCTGGCACATGGTGTCATTTCCTTAATGCGCCAGGCGGCAGACAAGCAGACCAGAATGGTTCACCTGGCTGTTTTGTGCTTCATCGGAAGGAACCAGTTTTGAGGCTAATTGATTGAAACCCACAGTGAAGTCAGATCTTCAGCTGGTGTGGACACGGTTAACTCAGTTGGCTCCCATGGAGCTTGGCTGATTCACACCAGATCTGGCCCTAGAGATGCTGCTAAAGACTGGTTCTGTGTGGAGTGATTAAACTGGTTTAATTGAACTTGCATGTCAGAATAAGGGTAAGAGAAGGATAGAGGGTAGAAGATACATGGAGGAGTCATCACAGCCAATCAGGAACTTTCATTTGTTAGTAGCGTTCTCAATTCATTTCACAACTGGCTTTAAAATGTCACACTGACTTCAACAGTAAAGCAACACAGTAGGACCTTTCTAAGTAATTGCTACAACTAACACACCCACTGTGTCATTTTTTTGGGATTGTTTTTACAAAATGGAAGTAGTAAATAACCATTGAGGGGGAAACTATGAGCCCCACTGAGCCTAGATTTTCTTAGTGTGGGTCTGACGTCACACCCAAAACCTCTATTTTTAAATCTATCACATGAATTTATTCCAAGGAAACTTTCCTGTTATAGCTAGTGCACTATAAAAAGGACTCTTTGCACCAATACAAAATAATAAATCATCTGCTACCTGAACAGTTCAGTTAAGCGAGTGGATCAATAGGAATGTTCCAGGAAGGAGAAATGCACACGGATTTATGATGTTCACTTATTGCACAGATACCACTGAAATTCGCTATGGGATCACGGATGTGTGGTTATTCTATACAACGAGGCAGCCTGACAGTGCATGCAGGCTTCTCTTTCCAGAGGAAAAATAATGTTTAAAAAAATGATTAAATTAAAAATGAATTTCAATCTAGCAAAAAACATGCTACCAACCTCCTGCGTGTCTACAACTGCACGCCGGTTGTTGCATGGCACATACTTGAAACTGTGTGAGAGCAGCGGGCTTGGAGTCCCTCTCTTCCTGGTCTACAAGTGCAAGCTTCTTCTGTGTCATTTAAAGGAGAATCTCCCAAAACTTGCACTAAGAGCAAGTCTTCATTCTTAGCCGTATAGGGTCTATGGCACACACAATGAAGCAGTGTGGTTTGCCTCCATTTCACTGCTGTACTGTTAACTTGGCACAATAACGCAAGATCGAAAGTGGTGTGGGTTGCTCTTTTTTTTAACCAGTTTGCCATTTTGCACTTTGGCATCCTATGCCTTGTTATGCACAGAGGAGGTCAAGCGTGATCCAATACAAGCTGACTTGACAAAACAAGAATTCGCCTGCAAAGAGCTGTGTACACGTAAATATTTCAAATGCTCAACGGAAAGAGCTTCTATAACCTGAAAGGCTGAGTCCAGAGAAGTTATCTTGGCAACAGAGCCTGTAGGAACACCTGAATCATAGAGGATGTTTACATTGCCTGCAAGAGTGGTATCAAGAAGGAGGAGTCTGAAATAGATTGAACAGCTGACGCTAAGATGACCTGTGACAATCAGATTGCTGCTGGAGAGATTGTGACACCGATCCGGCGGGTAGTGAAGACGTACCCTTAGGGTCTGATCCAAAATAACCATCCCACCAATTCAGCCCAGGTTCCTTCTCCTGCAATACAATCAGACGAGGAGGAATCTGAATACAGTTCCCTGCTTTTGTGGCTCCGGGGGATGTTGTATCCATTCTTCTTCTCAATGTGTCATGGATTCTCACAGGTATCCGGGTAGCAACAGCTTCCGAAAAGAGAGCAAGGTTAAATGAACGAAAGAGAGAGATTGTGATATTACATTGGTGTAGCAGAGAGAAGAATTTCTTTCCATGGCAAGGGCTGAAAAGGTGGCTATTTGTATGATGGATTAAAATGGCCCAATACTTTTAATGGAATACACTTTTTTTTTATCCTTTTCCAAATGGCCACACACAGGAGGGGAAGTTAAAATGTTCTGCAAATCTTCAAACTCTTTGTGTCTGCTATGATTCAGAAAAGGACAAATTTACTTCTCCCCAACTTCATTAACAGAAGGCCGAGGCATACCTGAAATAAAAGCTTGGTACAATCATTCCGAAATAGCTAAGTGGGAAGAAGAAAGAAAATCTATGCTAAAAAACCTTTCCAGTCTCTTATTCTCTCAAGCTGGAGGCAGAATTTTGCTTTTATCAATGCGTGACCTGAGATATTAGGGCCAACAAACAGAGTTGAAAAGAAACTTTTGTTTCCTGAAAGTGCAGAGGATGCTAAAAGTGCTCATTGAAACCTCAATGCAGATCGCTTCTGCGTCTTCCAGTCCCCTCACAGCCATCATTATCTGAGCCAAATGACTCAAATCCAGGATCTCTCATTTAGCTATGCAAATCAGCTTGCTTTATATTTGTTTTAGCACACCCATGACTCTAGGGGGCAGGGTAGCCACCATCAATTCTACGTTGAAAATGCAGTGTGAACAGCTAACCCTGTTTTTGTTCTGTAACATTAGGAAGACTTTGGGATGGGAAGGGAAAGTTATTTGGCATGCTAGGATTTTTCATGGAAACTCTATGTAAGGAGTTTACATGGAAAGACCCTGTAAAGCATTTTGGCAAAGTTGGAAGTGGAGGGAAGAGGGACAGTTAGAATCTGACCTGAATTCAGAGGTCTGCTGTGGGTGGCTTTTCCTGCAGGGCTTAGTCCCCCGCCCTGGCTTTGTAAAGCATGTATCATGGCTCTGATTAATGCACTGAGTTTCTAGCCCTCATGACTTCCGAGAGAACCTTCCGAAGGCCTGGGATGACTCTGATTGGAGGATCAACTTGAAAGCCCATCTGCTGTGTCAAGATGAACTACTTAATCACCGGTCAAGTCAACAAATGGAATGGGGAGTAGAAAATGGCAGTGAAACCAGCTGGGTTGAGAATTGGGGGTTATTGCCAAAAAAAGGACAGAAAAGAAGGGAGAGGGAAACAGGAGAGAGGATGGGGAAGAAAGAGAAACAAAAGGCTAGAGATAGCAGTGGCTTAAAGGGGGAAGCAATCCTGAGTGATGCCTACAAATAACATAAGAACCAAGGGTCATCCAATGACATTAATAGGCAGCTGGTTTAACCTAGGTTTCATTACTACAGAAGGCCTTACTCTTTCTTTAATCTCTTTTTAACCATCAGTGGGCATCTTACTGTGTGCTCTGGGGAGCAGCTGGCTGTCAATTCAGACTGCGGCCTACGGGCCATACATAAACACCGAATTCAGCCGTCTTCTGCAAATGAGTTTGCAGCCCTGCTGCAGGTTGTGTGCTGGCGGTGCAGAGAGGGAGTTTTGGCTCGAGGCATTTCAACAGTGAAGAGGATCACTGAGGAGCAGGGACAGAAAATTAAGGCTCCATTTTGCAGCACGTGTCCTGCGACTGTGGGCCCATAAAGGAGGTTACGTCTGGTTTGAGTTTAGAATTTCCTTTGGGGTTTTGCTCTTTTCAGAAAGAATAATAGTCCCTCACGGAGACCTGGACTGCACCTAGGAGACTAGACTGGCCTCTTCAGGGGCCTAGGGGTCCTCAAAGGAGGTTTGAGCTGGCATCAGCTATAGGCGCATTAGGGAGGCATCATTAATATGCTGGTATTATTGATTTGATAAATGATAATGGTTCCTCTGGAGCTGTTAGGGCCTAATGGGTAAATACATATTTGAGTTTGCATACGGTGCATCTTTGGGAAACACGCATTACTTCCCTGATGGACTGGTAAATCTGTATTTACGACTTCAATCAAAAGGGAATTTTTGATTAAGTAGGCTTGCCTCTTGCTTAGCTCCCTCCTCCCATTCGCTTGATAGATAACGACCAGGGGGTTCATATGGCTGCTAAAAGAACGGCCCATGTTCCCCTTTTGCAACCCCACTGAAGCCAACAGAGTGGCGAGAGAGGTGGATTTAGGCCACTGTTTAAATCCTAAACTTCTTATGAGGGGTTTATTTTGCAGAAGGATATGGCTGTTTGCAGAGAAACCGGTTCCTTCCCAGGACACTCATCATCATCATCATAATCCTGTTTTGTTTCTAAAAGATCTGCTCCACTTTACTGACAAGTGGCCTGAAAACCATGTCTTAATATACTAATTCGGACTAAATGGTCCAAGCCCAGAGCACCTTTTCCTGTGGGTGGTTTCAGTGGGGTTACTCATGGAGTAAAGTGCTACTCAAACTGACTAAGCAATTTAAAGCTACCACATTTGTCCCTAGGTCTCAAAGCAGTTTACAAAGGAAGTCACCTGTTTTACAGATGGGGAAACTGAGGCACAGAGCTGGGACGTGACGTACCCAAGATCACACAGTGGGCTGATTACAGAGCTGGGAATAGAACCTATGTCTCTGGATGCCCATTCCAGTGCTCTATCCACCAGACCACACTACCTCCTTATATGCCTGTAAAAGTACACCTGAAGATGTGCAGTATTTAGCAGCAATCCTATGGTAAAACTACTGGAAATACATTTTAATCTGAAATGTCTCGTACCCGAGGTCTTCTGGGCCAAGTTTCAACCTCGCGTTAACATTTTCAAGATTGATGTTTTAACCCCCTGAAAACCAGTTACGACAATACAAGCTAAAATGCATTGCATTCCCGGAGTGCAGCGCTCTAAAAGATCTGCAGATTTAATGTTGGAGTCATCTGCAGAAACTGCCATTTATTTATCTATTTAGTTATTTAAACTATACTAGCACCTAGAGGACTTGATTAAATCGGGGCTCCGTTGGACGAGGTGCTGACGTACAGTGAATGACAGCCCCTGTCCCAAAGAGACTTCTCTCTAGAAGACGAGATGTGGCAGGCGGGTGAGATAAATAAGCAGGCAGTGGGGAAGGAAGACAAAGTAACTATAAGAATAACTTCTCAAGTCTTGTTTACAACACTGCTTCTAAAACATCCAAGAATTATGTTGGCTTTTTTTTGCAACAGTGTTACACTGTTGACTCCTATTTAGCATGTGATCCATTAGGACCCCAGATCCCTTTCCGCAGTGCTCCTTCCTAGGTAGTCATTTCTCGTTTTGTACATGTGCAACTGGGTATGGATCACTTGATGATTACCTATTCTGATCATTCCCTCTGGGACACCAGGCATTGGCCACTGTCAGTAGACAGGATATTGTGTTAGATGGACCTTTGGTCTGACCCAGTGTGGCCGTTCTTATGTACTTAATGTGAACTGATTGTTCCTTCCTAAGTACTTTGCATTTGTTATTGAATTTCATCCTATTGACTTCAGACCATTTCTCCACTTTGTCCAGATCATTTTGAATTTTAATCCTGTCCTCCAAAGAACTTGCAACCCCTCCCAGCTTGGTATCTTCAAGTCATTTTTAACAAGTTCCTTCCCTGTTTTAGCCTCTGATCCTTTTTCAGTGCTGTTCACTATGTTAGACATTAGCTCGCTATTAACCTTTTGCTGAAAACTGAAACAAATACGTCATTTAGCGCTTCTGCCATTTCCACATTTTCTGTTATTGTCTTTCCCCCCATATCAAGTAATGGGCCTACTCCCTCCTTGGTCTTTCTCCTCCTAATGTCTTTGTAGAATGTTTTCTTGTTATCCTTTATGTCTCTAGCTAGTTGAATCTTTTGTGCCTTGGCCTTTCTAATTTTGTCCCTACATACTTGTGGTGGTTGTTTATATTCATCCTTTGTAATTTGATCTCGTTTCCACTTTTTGTAGGACTCTTTTTTTTGAGCTTCAGATCGTTGAAGATCTCCTGGTTAAGCCAGGGTGGTCTCTTGCCATACTGCCTGTCTTTCCTATGCAGTGGGATAGTTTGCTATTTTGCCCTTAATAATATCTCTTTGAAAAACTGCCAACTATCTTGAATTGTTTTTCCCCCTAGATATGCTCCCTATGGAATCATACCTACCAACTCCCTGCGTTGGCTAAAGTCTGCCTTCATGAAATCCAGTATCTTTATTGTGCTGTTCTCCCTCCTACCATTCCTTAAATTCACGACCATGGATAGCTATGCATGCAAAGAGGATGAGAATGAAGTCTCATGTTATAAGGCACCTACTGAAGGGTCAAGAAGGGACTTTTCCCTCTATTGCGCTGTCACCTGATACGTGCATTTCTCAGTTTCGAGAGGAGATTTTTTTTCTTTTTGCCTTTATCTGGAGCACTCTGGTGCCAGAGGTGGAACATCGACTAAAAGGACCAGTGGCCTTACAGTGGATGGCTAATCCTATATTTTGTTTAATGAAGTCAAAGCTAATGAGAAGGAAGTGTTGCCCCAGACAGAGAAGCTGTGAATGATACCTGCTCTCAGAAGAGCAAGAGGGAGGCGTGAGGTCATCTGCTCGGAGGACACATCCAAAGCTTTCTTTTCCATCATTGAGATGAAATGGCAAAATACTAGCGAGACAAGGCGGGTGAGGGAATATCTTTTATTGGGACCAACGTCTGTTGGTGAGAGAGACAAGCTTAGGGTTAGGGAAAGATACTCAGTGTGTCACAGCTAAATACAATGTGGAACAGATTGTCTAGCATATGTAGTTAACACATAGATGTTGCTGTTAAGTTTCTTGCCAACAGAACTTGACCCAGTAAAGATATTCCCTCACCCATCTTGTCTCTCCAATATCCTGGGACGAACAGGACGATGACTTCACTGGATATGGAAAATCCTGTCTGTTTCCTTGTTTAAAATGGATCCGTTGTCTCATGAATTAGATCAGCCCGAAAGTAAGAATCCCATCTGCCATCCCCAAAGATCACCAAGCCTCGGCAATCCCCATGAGGAGAAGTTGAGATGTGAGGCTGATGTTGTTTAGCAGTGTGATGCCTCCACCCAAAATCAGACTGAGGAAGCTAGTCCTTCCTGTCTGATCTCTTGCCAAGGACAGAAAATGCAGTGCATTATGGGAATTGACAGCAAACAAATAGGTCTCATCATAACACAAAGATTAAGAAATTTTAGAGATAGAAAAGATCTCTTTAGGTCACTGAGTCCATCCTCCAGAGACCAATTCAGGACGGTTCCCTTAACAGGATAGTCCGATCTGCTTATTTTCAAGCCTGATTGTTAAGTATCTCAAGACCACTACCCTATTCCACAGTCCTAATAGATCTCACTGCCTGAAGTTTTTCCTCCTATTCAATCTAAATGTTGCCACAGGAGACAAATGAAACAGCATTTTCCACTTGTACGAGAGAGACAATTTCTACGGCAATTTCATTAGAGGATACTGTGAGTCTGGGAATCTGTGGATGTCAAACTTAGTTTACAAGGAATCATTTATGAAAATCAGCTAGTACTGCAAGGAAAGAAGTTGCAATTTCTTTCAAACCACAAAATCCCTGATTCAGATCTGGTTGATTTACCCCAACTGTGGATCTGGCCCTATATATTTTATTTCTGTCTTAATGTTTTGATTTAGAATGTCTGAAACTTGCTAATGAGTATTAATGAATAAGATTTTGTGATACTCTACACACACAGTTTTCCGAGTGATAGCCGTGTTAGTCTGTATCAGCAAAAACAACGAGGAATCCTTGTGGCACCTTAGAGACTAACCAATTTATTTGGGCATAAACTTTCATGGGCTAACACCCACTACATACACACTTACCTGGAGGTAGAAGGGAAGTCCCTTATGAGGATGTGGTGTCCATCATTGCCAGTGCAAATGTACCATGGGGGCATTAGGGAATGAGTGAAGAGGTGTCTCATAACATGTTATTTCCTTGCTTTCAATGGTTTGTTCTGGTAGACACTGTCATACTTAAACCAGATTCATCTCTTTAAAGCAAATAAATTCACGGGCTCTGTCTCCAGACCTAGATTTATACCTACTTCTAGATGCAGATATAGATTTGCTGGTTAGAAAAGTTGTTTGCTGTGTCAAATGATGAGTTAGTAGATCGACACTATTGGTTGACTCTTGCTCATCTTAGTAGCCCCCTTGATCTCACGTGAACAAGGCAAGGGGGTCAGAGGTCTAGGTTTTCATTTATTCCTGAGAATGAAAGGGTGGGGTGGAAAAGTGGCACATACATTTTTGCCAGGCAACTGAGAATAGTATTATGTACAGAGGTGTCTCGTTGGCTTGGTAACAGAGATACTTGGTGTCACAACAGTCAAAAAGAATTGTTTGGAGGTATTTGTGGAAGTTATGGGTAATTTGGCAAGATACAAAAGCCAGGAATGAAAGTAATCTGATAAGAAAACATAACTGGGGCCTCTGTATATTTTTCCTGTTTAGTGGCATTTGCATAAGAAAGCCCTTTGTGCATTGAAGTCTCAAAATAAATATGGCCTTGGACTTCCTGCCAAATGAGCAAGTGGTAAACGAAGATTCCTCCTTCCCCACTCCCCTAAGAAATCAGGTCCCGTAATTATTGCTACAATCTTTTTCAGTAGCTTCAGCTTCCTGGTATTGAATGAATACTTTTTAAAGATCCTGTGTGACTTAATGAGAAGACACTAATGAAAGGGAGAAAAGCTTTTATCTGAAATGCAAGAAATGTAACACTGTAGCCTTGAAGAAAAAGTCTCTCTGCGATGGTATGTAAAAAGCTGGCTTAGATGTGAAATCAAGCTGAGTCAGTATAGAAGGAGGGCAGTTCTGAAGATAGGCTGCAAAGAGAAGTGACCCTTTGACTTCTCCAGGCCCTCTCTATCAAAGCCCTCTAAGATTAACTTCAGGAGCGCAGATGATTAGATCAAAATCATGCTGTGACTCAGAAACGCAGAGACATCCAGTTGTCCCTTCTGTTAGTTCTAAATAAGGGTCTGATACAAATAGAATGATCAAAAAGGTTCTTAGGCTCTCTATGGTGTAAAGCAAAGCAAGATGTTAACATCTTTTGTGGATCTTAAGGTTTATGGTTCTAGGTGGTAGCACATTTTGAGAGTAGCTCATTGACCTTTCATAACTTTCAGACCTAATTTTCAGACACCGTCTCTGAAACTTCGGCCACAGCTATAAGAATCTCCTTGCCATGTAAACTGCACAAATGCACGTGCAAATTGTCACCTGGAGGTACTTTTGCAAGCCATTTTCCGATGGGAAAATGAAACACAAACAAGTCTCTTTGCACCCTCAGCTGTAAGCTCTGCGCATTCGCCTTGTGCCCACACAAGCACTGCTGACACCAATCAGTCCTCACTGACAAGATGCCCCTTCTACTCCTGGCCATTTATCTTGTATGGAAATGTCCAGCTCTCTTTGCTTAGAACATCATTTCTAACATATTTCTGCTACTTTCTCCCCCTGCAAATCTCCTCAAAAACCCGCCACTTGCCATAGTCCACCCACCAAGTCCCTGAAGCATAAATATGTCAATACAATGTTTAAGAAATTAACTTGGGCCCTTATTCAGCCAGTTCATCCAACAGGTACCCAGCTTTAAGCCTTGGATTGAGTAGGATTACCAATGTGCTCAAAGTTAGGCATATGTGGGGGTACCTTGTTGAAGCATGGTGCCTGAGCGAAAGTCCATCGCAGCCAGTGACAAGACTCCCCTTGACTTTTGGGTCAGGCCTCTGATGTCTTGCCACACCTTACTTTATGAAATCATCCCCTAACCAAATTTTGTCTCGTGCTATTTTCCCCATTGACGTGTCTTTATCGTCCTGAAGGCAGATCCTTGGGGCAGGAATAGCATCTCTTTGCAGCTATGGTGTGTGACAGATAGGTCAGACTAGATCCTTGCTTGGTTCCAGGTGGCTTTAAAATCTATTTATGTTCTGCATCTTCCCATGGTGCTATATACAGCAATTCAATAATGAGCTAAATTAAACCAGCCCACTGGATTACAGTTAGGTAGGAAAAGTGGTTTAAATCAAGCTGCTTCATAAGCAATGATACAATGTGATGATGCTTGCACAATGAAGACATGTGCAGATGACACTAAACTGGGAGGAGTGGTAGATATGCTGGGGGGTAGGGATAGGATACAGTGGGACCTTGACAAATTAGAGGATGGGGCCAAAAGAAATCTGATGAGGTTCAACAAGGACAAGTGCAGAGTCCTGGACTTAGGACGAAAGAATCCCATGCACTGCTACAGGCTGGGGACTGACTGGTTAAGCAGCAGTTCTGCAGAAAAGGACCTAGGGATTACAGTGAATGAGAAGATGGATATGAGTCAACAGTGTGCCCTTGTTGCCAAGAAGGCTAACGGCATTTTGGGCTATATAAGTAGGGGCATTGCCAGCAGATTGAGGGACGTGATCATTCCCCTCTATTCGGCATTGGTGAGGCCGTATCTGGAGTACTGTGTCCAGTTTTGGGCCCCACACTACAAGAAGGATGTGGAAAAATTGGCAAGAGTCCTGCAGAGGGCAACAAAAATGATTAGGGGGCTGGAGCACATGACTTATGAGGAGAGGCTGAGGGAACTGGGATTGTTTAGTCTACAGAAGAGAAGAATGAGGAAGGATTTGATAGCAGCCTTCAACCTCCTGAAGGGAGGTTCCAAAGAGGATAGATCTAGACTGTTCTCAGTGGTAGCAGGTGACAGAACAAGGAGTAATGGTCTCAAGTTGCAGTAGGGAAGGTCTAGGTTGGATATTAGGAAAAACTTTTTAATTAGGAAGATGGCAAAGCACTGGAATGGGTTCCCTAGGGAGGTGGTGGAATCTCCACCCTTAGAGGTTTTTAAGGTCGGGCTTGACAAAGTCCTGGCTGAGATGATTTAGTTGGCGATTGGTCCTGCTTTGAGCAGGGGGTTGGACTAGATACCTCCTGATATCTCTTCTAACTCTGATATTCTATAATTCAATTCTATGATTCTATGAATATTAATTCTCTTGGCTTTTAAACACGTCTCAGAGTGAGGAATCCTAGGGTCGCTCAAATGGGAGATGAAAATTGTTCTCCCAGAGGAGCATGGACGATGTCATTGAGTTTAAGGCCAGAAGGAACCACCTGATCATCCAGTCTGACCCCTCCTCGTCACAGACCACCAGCCCAATCCAGCACCCACACGATAACTGAACAACTGAAATAAGACCAAAGTATCACAGCCCATGGGAGACTAGACTGGTATGTGCCACAGGCGGTGAATGGGAGAGACCAAGAGTAAGGAACGATAATCCTTGCAACTGATCCACACTCCGTGTTGCAGAGGAAGACAAAATCCCCCAAGGTCACTGCCAATCTGAATTGAGGGAAAATTCCTTCCCATCACCACCTATGGCAGTTGTGTTAGACCCTGACCCCCCCAAGCAAGAACCAGCCGGCCAAGCACCTGAGAGAGAGAGAGAGAGAATGATTGATGTCAGCTCCCTGCCATGGCCCTCCCAGTGTATCATCTCCAGCCATGGTCACCCCGATGCTTCAGAACAAGGAGAACAAAAGCCCGCAGAGTACATTGTGAGGGAAGGGAATCCCTTCCTGACCCCCTCCAGATGGCAGGCTGAAGCCCTGAAGCATAAGCTTTAGAAACATAATTCATTAAGTCAGGTTCTCTTCCCTGCTGTGAGCGGTTTGCCAGTCTCTGTAGCGCAAAGAGGCCAGAGACTGGCTGCGTCTTATTTATTATTATTATTACATTTATTATCATCAGGCTTAAGATGCCTAGTCATGGGCCCAGACCTGTTGTGCTATCCCCTGCGGGAGATTCCCTTATCACATGGGATTCCCTACAGGCAAAGCTTGAGAGTAGCCAGTTCTTACCCCGCCCTTCAATATATAGATTCAGCCAACAGGGTCTTGCTTTCTTTCCCTAGAAGCTCTAGAAGGAAAGAGGGAAGAGCCATCTACGGTGTCCTCCTGTCTGTTACTGTAATTGCGAGTCTCGGTGGAATGGAAATTAATTCTCAGGAGTTCTGTCACTGAACTGCTAAAAAAACCCAGCTAAAAGCTGCTATCCTGTAGCCAATAATAGTGAAACCGGAACATTTGGCGGAGGAATACAAGAGACGTAAAAAAAAGTGCTTGCACACCAAAATACGAGTTAAAATGTAACATGACATTACAGCTTTTTGGAATACATTACATTCCCATCAATTAACAATGGTATCACAGTGCAATATTCGGAGCAATTAGAGAACAGCTTTGAATTCTCTGATGAGTTAAGACTCAACAGGAACCCTGGGAACTAGGTGTCCTTTCTTCAAGGTGCCCTTTACACTGAATGAGTTGAGAATTAAATATCTAAAGGATTTGAAAAGTCAGCCGGGGTGGGAGGGCGGGGGGGAGGGGGTAGTGGCTGTCTGGTCTAGTTCATACGTAACATGCCAGGTTGTGACTGCATTATGCCATGAGGAAGGCATACAAAGCAACGCTTAAAGCAATAGCCCTATCTCTTGTTCTGTTGCCGAATTCAGCTTCCCGAGTCACTAGTTCACTGTGATCCCGGCAGCTCCAGCTGGAGATAAACTAAGGACAGATAACCTGACAGTGCGCTGAATCTAAACCAGTGCGATTACAAGTGGAAATCTTTCTAACTAGGCACTTGCACTGTGCTGTCCACATTCGCCTCTGTGCTCCATCTCACCACTGCCAGGTAATCCAATGGGTAATCCAACTCAGTCGCCAGCTGCAGAAGCGCCTGCTGGTGTATTTTTTGGCCTGTTTCGCTGTTTTCTTTGCTAAGTGTGGACCTTTTCCTGCCTCTGAGCTCGGCTCACCTCCCTGTGTCTGATGGAAAACCCTTTCCAGAGGCAGAGGAAGCGGGATGGCCCCATACGTTTAGCTACTGAACGTGCAGAAGCAGAAGTTTTGTAAAGGGACCACTCAGTGCAGTGAAATCCCCTCTCTCCTTACAGGACTGCAGGCTGGAACCTTGCTGCTTTATCCAACTACCTAGAAGATTGGGGGGAAAACTCCCACTGATGAAACAGGAAGTAAGGGAGCGGTGGAGCATGGCTCCATCCCAGAATACTCTGGGCAGCCCAGTTAACCCCCATTATGGCCACATTACTACAAAAAAGAGCCAGCGTGTATTTACCTGACCCTTAATCTGTTCTTCCTAACATGCATGCGGTCTCCTTCTTGTATATTTTCTTTAGGGGCTACCAAGGACATGGGAAAGATGTTGGGAGGGGATGAAGAGAAAGATCCCGATGCTGCCAAGAAGGAAGAGGAGCGACAGGAAGCCCTGAGGCAGGAAGAGGAGGAGAGAAAAGCCAAATATGCAAAGATGGAGGCTGAAAGAGAAGTGATGCGACAAGGGATTCGAGACAAGGTAGGTGTTGCTTTTTCAGAGCATGCTGTGCGAACCTGTGAGCGCTCTTCCTAACAGGGAACTGGTATTTTATGCTGATTATGGAATCACTACGGGACGAGTTTAGGGAGTGATCAGGATGCTCCAGGTAAGTGCTTTGCAGCGCTGAACTTTTAAGCTTGCACTCCAGCCCTGAGCCTTCTCCTGGCTAAACCCGCCTCATGCGTTGAAAAGAGTTTTGATGCCAGAATGGGAATTCTGGATGGATGGAGATGCATGGTCAGTATCTTTTAGATTGCTCATTAATAAGTACAACAATAACTGAAATAAACCATGACCTTTCCCATCCCTACCCTTGCACCGTTTGAGTCTCCAAGGTCATGTCATTGGTTTATACAGAATACTGTCACCCAATGTGTGTTTGTTCTAAGAAAGTCCAAATATCTCCTGCTATTCAATGTGTTGTTTCCAAGATTTCCTGAATGCTTATGGATGAAAAGGGGCAACTCATCTTTACTTCCCATGTTTGTTAGCATGATACTGGTCACTGGGGAACCAGTTTGTCTGATGGAATGGTAAAATAGAGATTCACTTTAACATCTGCAAGAATTAAATATCAGGAAACATTGTTCTAGCCTTCGTTGCACTAATGTTAATGGGAAATCCAGGTGCGGAGCAACCACAGGGTTAGGCCTGATTAATAAAGTAACACAATAATTTTGAGGATTGTAAGCAAAGTTTAAAGGGTGATTTGGGGGAAAAAGTACAAATTCAAGCTTTGCTAGGGAGATTGATGTAACTTACACTGCCACATCTGTTTCCCGTCATGTTATCTGCCTGTATGGCCCTGTGTGGAAGTGTAGAGCAGGTCTGCTGACTCTCTGTGATAACCAGATCAAGAGGGTGTCATTAGAACAAGCTCCATGATCTAAAAGTCTAAGTGGTTCTCAGAGGTGGGAGAAATAGCAGAAGGAACAGGAAGTCCTGCAGGGAGACATCCTGGAATTGAACTGACCTGAGAGGACTTTTAAACAACAGTCTGCGGAGGAGACCACAAGTACGGTTGTGCATGAGGGCTTTGGTAACAAAGAGTCCTGTGGCACCTTAAAGACTAACTAAAGTATTGAAGCATAAGCTTTCGTGGGCTAATACCCACTTCGTCGGATGCAAGCATGAGGGCTTTGTTACGTATATTGCATGGAAAAGGTAACAGCAGATCCCAAGAAAGAAGGGGTTGAGTTTCAGACAAGATCTTATTGCATGGTGGTAGGGACGGGGCCAATTTCCAGAATATATTCAGGTGACCAGCGTGGGGATGGCGTCAGTCAGACTGGGGCTCTTGAGTGAGATGATGGGGCTGACTGTCAGAATTGGTGCTTGTCCAGTTTCTACCTCTATGTAGGTTATGATGACCTCAGAAAGAGACAAGGAGAGAATTCAAATCCTAGCACAAAACAGGGAGAATCAAGGTCTAAAGCAGGGATCCCCCAAACCTTTTGAGACGAGGGCCATATTAGATCTTTGAAGGGGCTTCACGGGCTGCTGCCACGGGCTCCCCCCTTTGCTCCTCCGGCCACACCGCCGGGGCACTCACCCCTTTGCTCTTCTAGCCGTGCCGCTGCCACGACCACCCCCCTTTGCTACTCCAGCGGCACCGCGGGGCACTCACCCCTCCACACATGGGGCCACCGGCAGCGTCTCGTGTGGGGGGCAGCGGCGGCTTCTCCATGTGCCTGCTCAGCTGTGGCTGAGGGGCGGGGGGCGGATAAATCGACGCTGCGGGCCGGATCTGGCCACAGGCCATAGTTTGGAGACCCCTGGTCTAAAGAATAGGGTTATGGACCGTGATGTAGGCATTCTAGTGTAGTAGTCAGAGCAGGCTTTTAACCCCCTGTTCTCCCTGTGTTAGCTCCAACCCATTGGCAAGTCCAGGCAACTTATTTGATAGTTATATGGTAAACATGAGAAAGTCGGCAGTTTTCCAGTACTAGCGTGCTGTGGCACTTCTGTATTTTTATGTCTGATTTTGTAAGCCGGTAGTTTTTAAGTGAGGCGAAACTTGGGGTGTGTAGGACAAATCAGACTCCTGAAAGGGGTACGGAAGTCTGGAGAGCTTGAACTGCGCTAGATGAGTGGGGTGGATCTGAGCTTCGTGACCGGAATGATAAGTGTTTCCTGGTTGTAAGGAGTGGCTGGCGTGAAAAGAACGATGAGGATCGAAAGGGCTCCAATCTCTTCATTTTTCTCGTGAGCAAAATCCCTAGTCGCCTACCTTTGAAAGAGGGAGCTGTTTCCTGAAGAATTGGAAAAGTTGTATTAAGTCTTTAAAGAGCAGCTTGAAAGAGCAGACATCTTTTTATCTGATAGGTCCACTGTGGGGGAATAATCCTCTGCCTGGCAGAGGAAATTGATTTGATGATAAGAGACAAAGGCTTGCAATAACTACGATGAGACCCTAATGGATGGAACTGGGAAATCTGAAATGAACCGAGATGTGACAGAAAGAAGTTTCTACTATTTGACAGTGTTACATTTTTGTTTCTCAGCTTAGTAATTGACCTTGGTCTTTGACAATCACCGTGAAACTGGAACTCTGGGGAAAAGGCAGAATATGGAGTGCAGCATATATAATATTCAAGAAGGTCTTCGCCTCTTTCCTTCTTTCTTTCTTTCCTTCTTTACTTTTTCCCTTCCTTCTTTCCTTTTCTTTAATTTTTGAGTTCTTGACTTTGCATCCTTAATATCTTTTAATGCGATTTTTAATGTAATTTCCTGTGTTTTAAAAAAGCAAATTGAGAAAACAGAAATTCCATCATGCCAAACCCTCTTGAATTCTCATTATCAGGGTTAGACCCATTAGAGCAGCGGAGTCCAATACATTCGCCACTAGCCACATGTGGCTAATAGGCTATTGAATTGTGGCTAATGCATGTGGCTTTTTTATAATGTGGCTAATAAGAAAAATTCAAAACCACAAGTGTGGCTAGCAGTGTGGCTACCATCGAATTTCTATTGGACACTGCTGCTTTAGAGACAGAGCACAGACCCTCTTCCGAGCTGCAAGACCGACTGATAGCAATAACACGTTATCATCCTCTTTGTGGACCCACCAATGGAAGGGGGTGGGGCACACTTTTGGCCAATGGGATTCATAGCTAAGGAGTGTTGTGACTGAAGAATCATCCGTTCGACTCCAGGTTTTGAGACAAGTGTACTCTCGTGATAACAGACACTTCTGTCCTCATCTTGTTCCAGTATTCCCGTTCATTTGGCCAATGTACATGGCAGAGGGGCATTGCTGGCACATGATGGCATATATCACATTGGAAGATGTGCAGGTGAACGAGCCCCTGCGGGTGTGGCTGATGTGATTAGGTCCCATGATGGTGTCAGTTGAATGGATATGTGGACAGAGTTGGCATCGGGCTTTGTTGCGAGGATAGGTTCATGGGTTGTTATTTTTGTTGTGTGGTGTGTGTTTGCTGGTGAGTATTTGCTTCAGGTTGGGGGGCTGTCTGTAAGCGAGGACTGGCCTGTCTCCCAAGATCTGTGAGAGTGAGGGATCGTCTGTCAGGATGTGTATTGACTCCGCTCTGCAATCACATAATTCCTTTGACAATAAGCTCCAAACCCAGCAGGCCAAATTTTCTCTTGGTAAAATTTTCCTTCTGTTAAACAGCTTTCTAGTGTTTACAAAGTTCTCTGATTTTAGTGAAACCGGGGGATGTTTTATTCTTGGGAAAGAACTTCAGATGTAGCTAGCACCAGGGGGCCTTAAAAATGCCAGCTCTAACCTGCTTGAAAACCTGGTTGTGAAGGTGTACCATTCCTGTGGAGGGAAATATAATATTCATTCTCCATCACAGACTACCCACAGCTAGAGAGAGCCAGAGGACTGTTCTCCTCAAGTCATAAGAATGGCCGTACTGGGTCAGACCAAAGGTCCATCTAGTGCAGTATCCTGTCTTCTGACAGTGGCCAATGCCAGGTGCCCCGGAGTGAGTGAACCTAACAGGCAACGATTAAGTGATCCCTCTTCTGCCAGCCATCATCCGCCTCCGACAAACAGAGGCTAGGGACACCATTCCTTACCCATCCTGGCTAATAGCCATTAATGGACTTAATCTCCATGAATTTATCCAGTTCTCTTTTAAACCCTGTTATATTCGTAGCCTTTACAACCTCCTCAGGCTAATCCCAATCCCCTCCTAATTGCTGTCAACGAGATGCTCAGAATAATAGGACAGCTCCTAACTAGGTCCCAGGGGAGACACTCCCATTGTTACTGGTCTATTTTTCAAAATGAGGAATTACAGTAGCATTCTCTGTTTACATAGCATCTTCCAGGATCCTAAAGCACTCGAGCGCTTCATCAGCCACTTCATCCAGCGTTAAACGAGAGGTGAAACGCGACGGCTGTTTAAAAAGTGCTTGGCATTATACAACCATCCATGGGCCCAAACCACAGCTGGGATGAGTCAGCATTGTACCACTGGTATCGGCTGCAAGATTCTGGTTTACACCAACTGAGGCTCTGACTCCTTAAGACTGGATTGAAGAATACCATAATCCAAATGGCAACTCTATTGAATAGAATTGCCAGCACTCTAATTGGGGCCGGGCATGAGAATGGTCCACGGGCCTTTCATGACTGCAAATAGTCACCCTGGGTGTTGTATTCGTTGTGGTTCAATGGCTAGTGCAGGGAGCTGACCCTTAAGAGTCCTGGGTTCTAGTTGTCCCTCTGGCAGTGACTCGCTGTGTAGACAATTTATGGAGACCCCTTTGAGCGTCAGTTCTTTGGCTGTAGAATGGAGAAATTAACACTTGCTCTTCCTTGTACGGCGCCTTGAGATCTCCGGATGCAGCAGCGTATCAGTGCTTCATATCACCATCCAGTTGGAGCTCCCGAATAACACCTGTTATACTGCTATAATTGTAGCAGTATAAGTAGATGAGCCGAGGGCTTTTTATCCTCAGAACACTCTTGTGAAGCAGGGCAATGCTATTGTCTTCATTTCACAACTGGGGAACGGCGGCACAGAGACCAAGTGACTTGCCCAAGGTCAGACAAGGAGTCTGTGTCAGAGGTAGAAACTGAACCCGGCTCTCCCAAGTCCCAGGCCAGGGACATACCCCGCTGCCTAAAGAGAAGACAAATGGCATCACTTGAATCAAATTCCTGACCATTTCCTCATAGCCAGCAAAAGAATCATTAAAATATATAGAAAATATATTCTCATGGGACCAGCAGTACTTCAGGTTTATAATGCTGGGCACATAGGACATTATCGGTCAATAGTGCCCACAATCCCAACCCACCAGTGTCGCTCAGGGACTCCCCCCCACTACTATCTGGGGGGCATAGGTTGCCCCAGAAGAGGTGGGGCAAAAGGCACTACCATAGGTCTGTCCCATACCTTACCCGTGGGAGCTAGCTGGGGGCAGAGTGCTGCACTGAGCAAAGGGGTGTATGATGGGGCAGACCTCAAAGACGGTGCCCTGAGAGCGAGGGGAGACATTCTGCTTCCCAGAGGCACAATACTTGCTGCTTTTTCCTTCATGCCTACCCTTAGCTCTGCCCATCAGGTACAATGCAGCTCATTGCTGAGAAGGAGGAGGGACATGCTGTGTTTGCCTCCCATTCTAGGGCTATACTCATCTAAGAGCCAGATAGTCCAAGGTAGGTAGGTGTCTGAAGATACATGTACGTACATCGGGGGATGTTGAAAACTGCTTAAGCACATTAAGCACCAAACACCGACTGATTTGAAGAGTCCTTAGGTACCTAACTCAAAATCCCATGCGGCGTCTATTTGCATCTTTAGGAACTAAAGTAGCTTTGACAATCCGGGCCTCACACTAACTTTTCCATCCAGTCACAGCGAGGGACTCAAATGGTTAGTGAGCCTCGTTAACACTTTTTAAAGCACAGTCCAGTTCCATCACTTCTTATTAACTTTCATTTCCAGTCACCGGTGTGCACTATTAACAAGAGAGCTGCTTGCATAAGATTCACCCAGCAATTTACTCGATAGATTTCACGCTATGTTGAATAGGTCACTCAGTAAATATTACCCTCTATTTCCTCATTACTCACCCAGTTTTCAATCTGGGCAGAGGTTTTATTAATATTGACACATTTCATGAATTTTCTCTTTACCAAAACATTTGCAAATAATCTTTTCTATTATCTGCCCAGCTTGGTTTGCAAATTCATCCTTTTCCCCTTTCCTGATTATTCTGTTTGTTTCCTCAGGACTGAGGAATATGGTTCTCAGTTGTTGTCTTCACATCAAAGAGTGGTTCAACATAAATGTTTCCTGCTATACTAAGGAGCTACCGTATATAGAGCAATGGGGGTGTATAGGGTTCTAAAGGGATCCCCTGGATTAGATACCTGCATAATGGTTACCAAAAGGTGGCATGTCATGTCTCTACCAAGAACCAGTAGCCCACTAATCATCATAGTCATTGTGAAATGTGTGTATCTATTTAAGGAGTTATGTATTTATACCAAAAATTCTGCTTTTGAATTTAAGACACGTCACACACAACACACAGTCAACCTGTGGAACTCTTTGCCAGAGGATGTTGTGGAGGCCAAGACTATAACAGCATTGAAAAAAGAACTAGATAAGTTCATGGCGGATAGGTCCATCAATGGCTATTAGCCAGGACGGGCAGGGATGGGGTCCCTAGCCTCTGTTTGCCAGAATGTGGGAATGGGTGGCAGGGGATGAATCACTTGATGATTACCTGTTCTGGGCATTCTCTCTGGGGCACCTGGCACTGGCCACCGTCGGTAGACGAGATACTAGGGTCTGACCCACTATGGCCGTTCTTATGTGCTTATGACATACCTCGGAAATGTTCCTTTCAGGCAGGAGGTAAGTGACACCTATCTCCCTGTTTGGCTGTAAAGCATTGTCAGGATTCTGGGTGAGCAGTACCCTACAAGCCATGGGAGTATCTTCCCCATGAAGTCTAGGCTCTAGGTTGGGTGTTGTGATTTTAGTTTATAAGCACCATTTGTTTCTAATATTTCTACATGCCGTGACTTGAATCGTTTGTTAAATGGACTCATATTTGATGCCACTCTGAATATATCTCATTGCTGTGTGCTAAGTGGAGCGGGGATCTGAGGAGGGACTGGTGAGCTGGGCACGCTGTTTCTTTGGAAGCAGCAATTCGGTGAATACTGTGGCCACCCAGGGGACCAAGGGATGGAAACTCCAGGGAGACTCCTGGAAGGCTGGGCTGGGCCTATCGCTAACTTGCAGGGCCTGTGCGGCTTTCAGGAGAGGGCCTGTCTTGCCAGCAGGCAGTGGGGCTGACCCATGGCAGGCACAGACAATGATTATCTTTTACGCCAAGGGCAGGTGGTAGCAAAGTGCCTCACAGCCCTGGGTCCCTACAGGCAGCAATGCATATATAAGCTTGCTGCTCAGTATAGCAGTCAGCATCTGTGCCGAACCCCTGTACCCTGACTTCAGTGGGTGTTGGATGAAGCCCTTATCCAGAGCTAAGGGTCTGTGTAAGTCTGACCTGCCAGATTCTAGCACGGCAGCCATTACAGCCGTTCTGTCATGGCTGGGCTGGATCCGGTGTCCGCTGAAGTCAGTGGGAAAGGCTTTCCTTGACTTCTTTGGACACTGGACGAGGCTCCTTCAGTGGGAGCGAGGCACCTAAATAACTTTGAGGGTCTGGCCCTAAGGCTGTGGTTAGACTGGGGTTGTTTTAGCGCTAAAACCCCTCTTTAGCACTATAATAGCACTGCCAGTACACACTCCCAAGCCACTTTTTCCGCTTTTACAGACCTTTTAAAGCAGCACTGGTATACCTCAAAACGAGAGGAATAAAGCTCTCAGCGCTGCTGTTGTAACGCAAGGGATGCAATGTGTACTGCCCTTGCGTGATAGTGAGCCTCCAGCCTGCGGCATCCTGGCCCAGAATCCCCATTGAATCCTCTCTGGCCACCATTTAAAACTCTTCTGTCCCGTCCTCAGGTGACCCCCACGTCAGACCCTCCCCCAAAGTCATATAAAATTTGGAAACCGTGCCGCTCCGGGCGGCAGGGCTGCAGGGTCCCCTGCTGCTCCGGGCGGCAGGGCTGTGGGGTCCCCTGCCGCTGCGGGCGGCAGCCCGGAGGTGCTCCCAGCCCCTTCCCTGGTCCCCGCCGCTGAAACCCCCCCAAATAAATGGTTAGGGAAGGGAGGTGCAGAGCCTGTCAGTTTCAGAAATGAAACTGACAGCCAGAAGTTCCCTCCCTTCCCAGTCCCCCCTCACCCCACTCCTTTTCAAAGAGGGCTGCACCCAGCTGAATGCTGGGATACCTGCCCTATCCCGCAACTGCTTCTGCCGCCAAAAGCGGGACAAATCTGTTCGCTCTCTGGCGCTAGAGGGCTTCAATCTGGACACCCTCTAGCGCAACAGCTGTAGCGCTACATCCGGAAGCGCTATAAACAACAGCGCTTCCCCCTGTAGTCTAACCACAGCCTAAGAGACAACTCAAGGAGAACCAGACCCAGCCTGCTCATCTTCCCCAGTGAAGCCGACGCAGCAGAGGGAAGTAGATGAAGACCCAACCCTCTTCCCCCTTAGCGCCTTCTTCTGCCTGTCTGAGAACAGCAGCGCTCCTGTACCTGTGCTGATTGGACAGGGCTCTCTGCATACATCAGTATGTGTAATTAGATGAAGTGGCAGCTCTCGCTGTTCAGCGCTGGGGCACTGCTGTTTGACGAGACAGAATCAGCTCTTGGATTAGTTCTTGCCTGCGATTGAGGACAGGGACGTCCCTAACAGGGAGAGTTATTAATGGCTGGTAACAGGACGTGAGAAGAGGAGAAGCACGGTGCCACTGCTTTTGAAGTAGTAGACTCCTGCCTGGGATTAGCTGGCAAAGGCCAATAGTAATAGGATAGCAGCTTTCATCCCAGAGCTCTTTGCAGACTCCAGCTCGATCCTGCGAGTGCTTACTCTCAGGAGCAGTCCCTGTGGCCTCGATGGAACTACTCACGTGAGTAGGCGCTGGCAGGATCAAGTGTTAGGCAAGAATAGCTGTTTCTGTCTATAGATCTCAAAGCATGCAAGGAAATAGGTCAGTAGCATCAACTCCATTCTACAGATGGGGAAAGCTTGGCGCACGGAGATGAAGTGTCTTGGCTGAGGAAAGCCAGTTGGCCAGTGGCAGAGCTGGGACGGGAATGGGTCAAGGCGGTCTGAGGCGGCTGGGGATGTGGAGGAGAGTCTCGCCACAATCTTCTCTAGGGCCTGCACTGGAAATGGCAGACGCAGTGCTGGTTGTCCCGGTTTTTGGCCTGAAGTGTGTGACAGTGCTCTCCAGCCGGGGACGAGACAGCCTCCCGGCCTTCACCAGCCACGGACGTGCAGCCGGTGGGATGATGTGCTCTTAACTCCACTAGTACTTCAGAGAGCAGCACGGGCTAAGCTCAGCCCAGGGAGACCAAACCCCGTCCCCTGAACCCTCCTACCACGCCGCCCCTCCCCCCGAGCCCTGCTCCCCACGCCGCCCCTTCCCCCGAGCCCTGCTCCCCACGCTGTCCCTTCCCCCGAACCCTGCCCCCACGCCGCCCGTTTCCCCGAGCCCCTGCTCCCCACCCCGCCCCTTCCTCTGAACCCTCCTCCCACGCTGCCCCTTCCCCCGAACCCTGCCCCCCACGCTGCCCCTTCCCCCGAACCCTGCCCCCACGCCGCCCGTTTCCCCGAGCCCTGCTCCCCACGCTGTCCCTTCCCCCGAACCCTGCCCCCACGCCGCCCCTTTCCCCGAACCCTGCTCCCCATCCTGTCCCTTCCTCTGAACCCTCCTCCCACGCTGTCCCTTCCCCTGAGCCCTGCTCCCCACCCCGCCCCTTCCTCTGAACCCTCCTCCCACGCTGCCCCTTCCCCCGAGCCCTGCTCCCCACGCTGCCCCTTCCCCCGAGCCCTGCCCCCCACGCTGTCCCTTCCCCCGAGCCCTGCCCCCCACGCTGTCCCTTCCCCCGAGCCCTGCTCCCACACCACACCTTTCGCTGAGCACCTGCCCCCACGCCGCCCCTTCCCCCGAACCCTGCCCCCACTCCGCCCCTTCCCCCGAACCCTGCCCCCACGCTGTCCCTTCCCCCGAACCCTGCCCCCACTCCGCCCCTTCCCCCGAACCCTGCCCCCACGCTGTCCCTTCCCCCGAGCCTCTGCTCCCCATCCTGTTCCTACCCCCGAACCCTGCCCCCGCACTGCCCCTTCCCCCGAGCCCTGCTCCCCACCCCGCCCCTTCCCCCGAGCCCTGCTCCCCACGCTGCCCCTTCCCCCGAGCCCTGCCCCCCACCCCGCCCCTTCCTCTGAACCCTGCTCCCCACGCTGTCCCTTCCCCCGAGCCCTGCACCCCACGCTGCCCCTTCCTCTGAACCCTGCTCCCCACGCTGCCCCTTCCCCCGAGCCCTGCTCCCCACGCTGTCCCTTCCCCCGAGCCCTGCTCCCCACGCCGCCCCTTCCTCTGAGCCCTGCTCCCCACGCTGTCCCTTCCCCCGAGCCCTGCTCCCCACGCTGTCCCTTCCCCCGAGCCCTGCTCCCCACGCCGCCCCTTCCTCTGAACCCTGCTCCCCACGCTGTCCCTTCCCCCGAGCCCTGCTCCCCACGCCACCCCTTCCTCTGAGCCCTGCTCCCCACGCCGCCCCTTCCTCTGAGCCCTGCTCCCCACACCACCGCTTGCCCCGAGTCCTTGCCCCCACATTACCCATTCCCCTGAGCGTCTGCCCCCATCCCCCGAACCCCGCCCTCGTGCTGTCACTTCCCCCAAGCTCCTTCCCCCCACCCCTCCTCCCTGTCACTCGCCCTTATGGCCTGTAAAAAGTGATGGGACCCTGGCCCCCCAGCCCGGTGTCCCTGCCTGCAAGGACTTCATCTCGTGGCGTGTCGGAGGAACCCCGACTTCCCTCACAACCCTCTGCTTTGATATCCACCGGCTTTAACAGCGGACCCTCCAAACAGGTCCCCTGTCCTAACCGGTTAGGTGAGCACCAACTTCGAAATGCAGCGGCGGATGCTGATCATAAGTTGCGCTAGAATGCGTCCCGGGGCACTTGCGTCATGTGCTATTTCATGGACTAAGGACCATGACATCATCAGGATTTGCCTCGTTTATCCCGTCGCATCTTTCTTGCCTCCGAACGACTCCGAGATTTGTATAACTCTAATTCAAGGACAAAAGACACTCGGAAGGTCACCAAATGAGGAATTAAAGATCTGTTCTCCTGCTGCAGCTAAACTACCCCATTAATTCTGAAAGGGCAGTAATTAACCACGCGTACCCCTGGGGAGATGGCACCCCTTCGAGCGGAGGTTAGTTATTGGAATCTTGAATAATCAGCTAATAACTTACAGCGGCTCCAATGAAATCAGCAGCATCACACTGGGTCTGAATGCGGCCTCACGTTCCCATGTAAGCTGCCTCACAGAGCGGTAGTCAGAGGCATCATTCTCTCCTGTGAAAAGTAATACAAGCCAAACTCATCCTTTGAAATGCTGGTGCTTCGAGCAAGATCACAGGGCAGATTTGCATGCTCCTCTCTGCAGAGCTGTGCATCGGTTTTGACGGGGCTTTCGCTTCCTTCTCCTGGGATTTGTGATTGTCGCAGAGAATTAATCGTTGGCTGTGCCTAAAGAGGAGGGGGATCTCAGGGTATTATTAAGGTCATATGCAGGCCAGGGTGAGAAACTTTGCGGTGTGTTTACTTGCAGTATTAGCCTGGCCTTTGCCTTCCTTTTTCAGTGCTGCCGAATCTCTTACCGGAGGGTAGGGTGACTAGATGTCCCGATTTTATAGGGACAGTCCCAATTTTAGGGTCTTTTTCTTCTATAGATTCCTATTGCCCTCCAGCCACTGTCTCGATTTTTCACACTTGCTCTCTGGTCACCCTACCTTAGGCTTGTCGGCACATGGAGTCATTCCAGAAGAGCTGTTTTGCTTTCCATTCACACCCTGCCCTAATCTGAATTCACTTCCAAGTGTAGACAAGCCCTAAGAGCCTGATTCTGCCACCCTGACTCATGTTCAGAAGGGCGCTACTGTGTGAGAGGCAACGGGTGACAGCAGTCACTGCCCAACTCTCAGCATTCAAAAGCCATGAGTCAGGGTCCCTGAAATCAGGACATTTTAATGATCAATTTGAGGGAAGGTTCTTTACTCTCTTGGTGCTGAGCCTGTAGCAAGCTTTCCAAGCTGTTCGCTGCGGCCCTGAGGGCTAAACTCATATCTTTTATCAAATGAAACTGAAATGTCTCTTGTGTTCACCTGACTCCAGGGGCTGGGGCTTTAAAACAACCCACCATGAGAGCTGGTGTGGCTTTGGCAAAAGCCATGTTAAGGCGGGGGGGAGGGGGGGGGGGACAGCACTCAGGTGCCCAATACCAGGAGAGTGCAGGGAAGGAATTATGCCTCTCAGATGCCCTGTAGCCTCCACATTCCCTTCTCACACTGGGCATAAGAGGTGGGGAAACTAATCTGCCAAACGCAACATCTTGTGTGCCAGATCTGCTGCACCGACGGACCCATTGGCAGGGGGAGAACTAATGCTCTAGCCCCGCACTCTCGCCTGCTCTGGAATGGAGGGACAGAAACACCAGAGCTGCCTTAGGCCTGCTTGTCTAGACCAAGGTACCACACAGAGGCATCCGAGCAGGCCAGGTAAGCCCATCAGAATCTAGCCCAATGAGATCATTTGCAATAGAAGGCCGTCCTCTCCCTGAGGAACGGCAGCAAAATCTAGCCCTGGGCTCTTTTCCGGGTACTGCCATCCGCTTAAACAAACATTGCTGTCACGGTCCCCCCAAGACACGGGAGCCCTGCAAAGCCCTGGGGACGGAACGTTCAGAAGATCTCAGCGGATCTGGGTCCAGGTGACCAGAAGAGCTCGGTACGTTTGGTGTGGTGCTAATCTAGATGGGAGCTTCCCGGGCCGTTTTGAAAACCAGGCTTGAGGTGGGTCTGTCCAGGTCCCTTTGCTCGCTGGCAGCTTCTGAGATATTTCCTGCAAGTCGCATTACCCAGATCCAAAGCCCGTGTTACTCAGAAGCAGTTAGAAATCTACATTGTGTCGGGGATGGGGGACGAGCGGGGGGGGGGGGGGGCAATAATAAACAATCAGGACGCAATCAAAAGAATCAAAGCTTAGCCCTCAGCACCTCATATAAGAAAGCATGCCAGGGCTTGTTTGGTTTTTATCCAGCAAGCCCAGTGGTTTAGTTTCCATCTTGTTTAAAACAATGAAGTCGTTTTCCATGCACTGCTGAAGAGACCAGGGTATTGAAACCCAGTTTACATCTATTGGCAAATGCATCACAATGTTTTGACAGTTCCTTTTTCCAGATTTCTTGCTTCTGACGCGCGTTGATTTTAGGGAGCTGCAGAACGCTCTGGTTTTCCGCTTCTCTAACAAGCCTCAGAGGTGATCTGGGACTGCCCTCTTCAAGAAATGGCATCACGATCCCGCTCATTTGATAATCTTGCAAACTGGCCAGGGAAGGAAAATCAACCAAACAATCATGTAGGTCAAAGGGAGGCTTGTTTTCATAACTTCTCTGTGCTCTGTTCTGACGCTGGTTCAATAAGAAAAGTTCTCACTTATCTTCCTGTTTTCAAAGCCAGTTAGTTCCCTCTCACTGTGATGCTGTGAAATTGGCTTCATGGGAACACCTCGTTGTAGGCTAGATTGAGTGTCAGAGCAGAGGAAGGGACAGTGTTTGGCCAAAGTGTCGCAGGGTTAGCGCCGATTGCGATGTTTTCGGTGAAATGTTTTTTTGCCGGGAAGGTAGCTAAAAAAAATCCCCGAAGTGCTGGGTTGAAAAAACACCTAAAAACAGGTCTGGAAAGTTGTGGTTTTCCAAGTAAAAATTACTTTGTTTGAACATTTCAATACATTTACACTAAAGTTGTAAAAAACAAAGGGGGGGGGGGGAGGGGAAGGTTGGAATTGAAACCTTCAAAATAATCCAAAGGAAACAATTCTGTTGATCTGGCCCGAAACATTTTCGATCCATGAACGTTTTTGAGATGTCGACGTCTCATCCGGAGTTGGGATGGGAAAACCCACTGGAGATGTTGCAAATCCTCGGTGGTTGGGGAAACCACTTCTCAGCCATCCCTACCTAGGCAGAGCTGTGGGAGCAAGTGTGATGGACACACGGTCCCTACCTCGCTCTCCCTCATTGTCCTCACAGGAAGTAAATTACTTCTCCTCTTTTCATGGTGCAGTTCACTCCTCTCCACCCACGCGTCTGGCCAGCTACTCTGGCTGGCGAGTAAGATGGGCAGGGCCGAGGCTCCTCCCACTCCCCTTCCTTAATTGGCCCCCTTCCTGCCCACTTGCCATGGGGCTGAATACTGGGCAAGCAGTCCCGGCTTCTCCCCGACATGGCTGGAGCTGTAGTCCGAGCAACTCTTGGCCGAGGCAGGGAGGAAATGCAGGAAGAGGTTTTCTTCCCTGGCATAGCTAGACACAGTCTAGCCCTGGGTCATGTACAACAGCCCCTTTATGGAACACCCCCCCCCCCCTGTGTGTCAGGGCACAGCCATCTTCCTGGGTCACGCCTCCAATGGTTAATTCAGCCAGCCCAGGTGTAGGGATGCTAATTTGGAGTTAGCTGAACTTCTCTGCTCTGGGAATCTGTCTGAGAATCTCCCAGGAATAGGGCTTCTTGCAGGATTTCCAGTCATTTGGGGGCCTCCCGTTTGTTGGCTGGTCAGAATGAGCACAAGCCCTTCCTTGGGACATGTTGTGATCTCTTGCTCCAGCCCACTGGCCCTGCACAGAACCTTGTCAGAGCTGATGCTACTGGCTGGATTGGGGCCTACGTTCGGGAAGAAGCAGTGGGCTTCTCAGGGCTCGTCCTCATTACGGCAGGGAAGGATCGATCTTTGGGCGATCGATTTATCGCGTCTCGTCAAGACGATCGCCAGCAGCTCCCCCATCGACTCCGGAAGTCCAGCTCGCCAAAAGGCACAAGCTGGAGTCGACGGGGGACAGCGCCGCTGACTGCCGCCGCCATGAGGATGGCAGATAAGTCAGCTGTAGAGACGTCGATTTCGTAGCTGAAATTGCATATCTACAGTCGATCTCCCTCCCCCCCCCCAGTGGAGATCAGCCCCTCAGCACACTCACCGGTCCCTCCTAGCTTCGTGCCTCCAAGTCCCTCCAAACTGCACTGTCGCGCCGTCTTGCCTGTGCAGCGGAACGCAAAGATGCCCTTTCCGATATAAACAGACAATTTTCGGTGCTAACTATGTTGTCTCATTTAATAAACGTGACATGCACTCCCAGCACTTCCTGCCGCTTCGGGCCTCGGTTTCGCTCCTTCTTTGTTTTGCTGGGGAATCGAACTTTGCCTGAGTATGGAGAAGGTTTTCAAAACATGACTTACGAGCACCAATCTCACCAAAAACCAGAGTCGCTTCCGGTCTAGCCAGGAAGCTAAAAGTAGCAGTGTGGACATCGCAGCTTGGGCTCTTATTTCGATCTGAGCGCTACTTTATTTTTTGTTTGTAATTTTTTCCATTGTTTTGTTTCCCATTTTTGCAGAGATTTGCAGTTATCCATTCTTGCAACAATCAGTTTTGATCACCCGTGAGAAAATTTACAGGAGAAAAACTTCGATCCAAAAGACAAACATGTTTCAGTGTTTGTGCCTCATTTCTGGCATGATTTCTGTTTTAAATAACCACTTACACAGTTAGAAGTATTGACAGGACAGGGCAATATGTAAGAGTATAGGATGGAGGCTAAGACCTACCCCAGAGCTCTGTGCAGAGCTACGACTCCATGCACAGATCTACCTTTTCCAGTGCTAATTGCACCTCAGTAGCACCTTCCTCCCCCTTCACACACTCCCCTAGCCCCGTGGAGGGTTCTCTGTATGTCTGGGATCCCCAGTGTGGGAGGGGACAGAGTGGGTGGGGAAGAAGGAGGAGATGGAAGGCGGGGTTAAGAGGGGCGCAGCATAAGGCTGAATCTTGGGGGTGTCCCTGGAAGTGTAACTCCCCTGGCACTGTGCTGCCAGGGAGCTATGGCAGGGGGTCACGGCCAGAGGACAGAGCCAACATGGGGGACTAGGGTCTCTGGGTGGATAGCTCTGGCCTCCCACAGCTATGGAGATGTGTCCCTTTCTGTGGGGCAGTTGGGAAGGCAAGCCCCATGCCCCCCAGATGGGGAGTTCTCCATGGGAGGATCCTTGCTGAGATGTCTCCCCCAGGGCAGTCTATAGAGGTGCAGGTTTATACCCATAATTCCTTCTGTTTTGTTAGGAGAGTCAGTGGCATCTGCACCAGGATAATGCCAAGGTCCTGCCTTTAAATCATATATTGATACAGGTTTATATACATCCGTAACATGAACACAAAGGCTGACGTGAAAGGGTCCGTGGTTTAACATGCAGGAAGCTCGGCCATACAATGGATCAGTAAGAACCCAAGGTGCTTAACAGGAAACAATCACCTGGAAACCTCCACACAATTTACCACAAACAACTGTACTGCTCCCCCCAAAGCCTTAACAGTCAGAGCATCGGGATGGTGTGGTACCACGTAAGCTTAACAGGTATTAAAAATAGTCACAGCTCCGCTAATTAAAATCAAACATGAAGCCACCCCGCAGCACGCCTGTGTGTCACGGAGTGCCCGGGCGAGGGTCTGGAACTTGCTCCCTATGAAGTCAGTTGGGACTCCGAGGGAAAACGTCCTCTCTCCGTACACAGCCTGTCTTCAAGGCTAGGAGCTTAGAGGTCCCCGTTTATACCTTCCTGGGTCTGACCTCGGAGCATTCAGCACCTTCTGCCCCTCCGTGCGCTTCCCCCAGCGAGCCCGCCCGGGTGGGGTCCTGAGGGAGCCCATGGATTCTGCACCCCAAATCCACAATCAGACGTGACTCTCAGCCAGCCAGTAAAACAGAGGTTTATTCGTCGACAGGTACATGGTCTAACACTGAGCTTGTAGGTACCCGAACCCCTCCGCTGGATCCATTTTGGGGGCCCAAGGGAGGCCAGACCCTGCCTGGGCCCTGCCTCCCTTCTGCCCACCCAGCTTCAGACTCCAAAACCTCTCTCCCGCCAGCTGCAGACTCCCAACTCAAACTCACTCTCTCCAACCTCTCCTCCCCCCTGGCTCAGCCAGGTCAGGTGACCTCCCTCCCCCACTTGGAGTCAGATTACAGCTTCAGGTATGGACACCTGCAGGGAGGCTGTGCTTTGCAACACTATCAGCCCCTATTCCTTCACATAGACTCTCAAGCAATGCATAGGGGAAACTGAGGCACACACACAGTATTCCTACTCCGCCACACTGTGTAAACAGAGTAACTTATGAGCGAGCATAGAACTAAGTGATCGGGAAATAGCGGATTGACGTCGCCGGATTTTGAGTTATAAAACGTTGGGCTCATTTATAAGTCAATAAACTAATTACCACATGTAATTGATTAACTTCGTTAGGTGGGGATGGCGAAAAAAAAAAGAACCTCGGTCCCCACTTCAGCTCTCGTTGGACAGTTTAATTTGCTGACGGTCCTGTTAGGATACTCGGAGAGGTTCGAGTGATAAAATGGTCCCAGTGTTGGTACGATCGGCATTGCGCGGGGTCCTCGGCACAGGTGATCTTGCTACTGTCACTGGGCAAAAATAAGTGGGAAATCACCTTGACTGAAAACTATGAATTACAGTGAAGGCAGAGGAGAGGAGTATTAACCAACTTCACAACGCTGGGTTACAGTCCCCGCTACTCTACGGCAAGGTCTTCGTTGTGTCTGAGACCTTTTGGAGCCCGGCACATTTTGTTGCCCTCTCACTCATGGTGCCTTTGCTCTGTTGGTTTTACTCCTGGAAGAGTACCATGAGGCCTGAGGGCCCCATGCAAAATCCATAGGAGTCAATGGAAGAAGCCTGGTTGATTTTAGTGGCTTCGGATCAGACCTGGAGTTAGTTTGCGCCTGGCGCTCCATGAGTGGTAGCTTATAAGCAGTGCTGTAACTTGTTCCTTCTGTCAGAGAGGTAGCCATGTTAGTCTGGAACTGCAGAAGTGACAAAGAGTCCTGTGGCACCTTAAAGACGAACTAAAGGCTTTAGTTCGTCTTTAAGGTGCCACAGGACTCTTTGTCACTTCTTGTTCCTTCTGGGGACAGCTGAGTGGTTTGAGCAGTGGCCTGCTTAAACCCAGGGTTGTGAGCTAAATCCTTGAGGGGACCATTTAGGGATATGGGGCAAAAAATCTGTTGGATGATTTAGTTTGGGGTTGGTCCTGTTTTGAGCAGGGGGTGGGACTAGATCTCCTGAGGTCCCTTCCAACCCTGATATTCTATGTCACATTCGGAAGCTGGAGGACTTACTCTCTGAGATCCTATATCTTAGCATGCAGTGAAACAGGCCACCCTAGATTTCTGTACCAATCCGTGGCTAATTTCTGCAGTCGGGAGGAGAGATTTCGGCAGAACTCATTTCATTAAATGCTGCAACACATCTGCGACTGGGATAACGGTTTAGCCTTTTGCAGTTCTACCCCTGCATAATGCAGGTAGCTGTCCAATTCCAGGAACCTGGCATTTCACACTCTAATGGCCATGAAATTAGTTCGGGACTTAATACGTTTGGTCTTGGTCATAAAAAGAGGCATAAACAGTCTGAAATGTCATGAAAACCCCATGCAAGAGGAGAGATTCAAACAACATCTCCTGGGTAGGGATGCCATTACATGCCATTTTGTGTTATTGATTGATTAAAAGCCATCCGGGCAGCTAAATGCATGGCAAGAAATCACAGAGGTCCTGATCCCCAGTCAACGAGACGATGCCCATTGACTTCAATGAGTTTTGGATCAGATCCCTTAAAATATGACCCCTGGTTTCCCAGTGCAATCTGGCACCCTGGTGCTTTGGTGGGGAGCACAGACACTTCTACTGAGCTGCCCTCACCCAAGACTGCAGCAAATTGCTCTCCCCACGCTCTGGGAGGCAAAGTGCCTGTCTTGTATACGGGGCCTTCTGAGCCAGTTTGGCCCCACCCCACCCCTTCCAGTGGGATGGGGGCATGATCTGCCCCTTGATGCATGCTGGTGTCTGATGACCTCTAACAATGGCCCACAGTGGACAGATGCTTGAGTGGAAGTTCCGGGCTTGGAGTTGACAGGGTTGGAGCAGTGACGCTATTTTCCTATCCTGTGAGTTAGCTTCTCTCCACTCTGCCGGGGAATCCCCATCACACTTGTTGTCATAAATATAAAGGGAAGAATAACAACCCTTATGTATGCAGTAACATAAAATCCCTCCTGGCCAGGGGTACAGGATCCCCTTTCCTGTAAGGCGTTAATCAGTTCAATTAACCTAATTGGCACCTTACCAGAAGGACCAATGGGAAAAGATGATACTTTCAAATCTGGGAGGGAGGGGAGGTTTTGTTTGTGCTCTTTGTTTGTTCCCTCTCTGGATAGAGAGAAAGAAACCAAGCAGGTAAACCACCTCTTGAAAAGAGACCTGAAATCATACATCTAAAATTACAGAAATTGTAAGTAAAGGCAAGGAAATGCATTGGAGTATCTTTTGTTTTAGCGTGTGAATTTTCCCTATACCAAGAGGGAGGTTTATTCCTTTTTCACCCCCTGTAACTTTGAAGCTAGGCCTAGAGGGGAATCCTCTGTTTTAAAATCTTTTTATATAACTTGTAAAGTTACCTTCCATCCTGATTTTGCAGGTGTGATTCTTTTACTTTTTTTTTTTTAAATAAAATTCTTCTTTTAAGAACCTGATTGATTTTCAGTGTCCTAAAAACCCAGTGGTTTGGTCTGTGCTCACTTGTAACCAATCTGTTAGTATATTATTCTCAAGCCTCTACAGGAAATGGGATGAAGGGACTTGGGGGAATATTTTGGGGAAACAGGGACCCCAAGGAAACAGGCACTCCTTTTTCCTGGATCTTTTTCTAGATCACTTGGTGGCAGCCATACCGTCCAAGGACAAGGAAAGGATTTTGTGCCTTGGGGAAGTTTTTAACCTAAGCTGGTAGAAATAAGCTTATGGGGTCTTTGTGGGTCCCCACATCTGTACCCCAGAGTTCAGAGTGGGGAGGGAACCTGACACTTGTGTTCTGTAGTGAGAACGTGTGTTCTACTGCACAGTTATAAAATGACCATCTGTTTGGGCTCAGCTAGGGGCTTGCTGTCACAGAAACACGGGTTCCCAGGGTACCCGTGGCATAATACAGGGTAACTCGGGTGACATGTAGAATCTGAAAGCAGTATTAGAAGACCTGACACCAGTTTTGCACTGAGATCTAAGGATACAATCCCTCTGAGTAACGTGGGGCCTTTGTTTTGCAGGAATGGGCCCTAAATGACAAGGCTTTGCATGATATTTATTATGAGCAGGATGGCCTGCACTGATGCCTGCCACTCTGTGCTCTCCTGCGTAGTCCCCTTTCCTGATCTGAGAGTCTTATGGCTGGGGATGGATATTTGTTTTGCAGAACAAGTGACAGTTTTATAGACTTATTTAACGAACCCATTGTAGCAGCCTTCCTCATGCAGGGTAGAATCTACCCCTCTGAGTAATCCCATTACCGATGGGAATGATTGCATTGACAAGTCCCAAAGATCCCACCCTGGGACCGCTGCATATTGCGTGAATCACAGCTGTCTCAATGTTGCCTTCTGTTCCGCCCAGCCTATGTTAGCTCCACCCGTCGTCTCCAATCAGAGTGAGATTGTGAGCTCTTCAGGGCAGGGGCTGTGATGTCCTAGGTTAGGGCAGCACCTAGCACAATGGGGCCTTGAGCCAGACCTCTGTGCCCGACCATATTACAAATAAAAGTTGGCGGTGAGAATCGCAAAGGCCCCAGGTCATTGTCCTGACTGCCGGGCTCATGAAGGGGAAGCTGCACAAGCTGCGTTCGGAGCAGCTTGAACCAGTCAACGTCAACAGGAAAGATGCCTTAAAGCCTCTTTTGCAACTGCCAGGAGAATTAGCGGCATTCCCACCTCTAGATCCCCGTCTGGGAGAACGCTCCAGCCTGGGCTTCACTTTAATGGGCACATCCACTGAAGTCATGTGCTGAGACGCTTTGGCACACCAGGGGCTCAGGGCAGGAAAGAGCTAAAATCTAGAATCCAGAACCTAATGCAAAGCCGAACTGGGCTGCCCATTACACGCTTAAACCAGATAATTTAAGTATGTTTTTTTCAAAAATAATAATCACTTTCTACTAGCTGCAAATTAAAGTGACGGACATTTTTATTTAGCGCTCTTAAACGGCACAGAAAATGTCCTACAGTATTTAACTTATTTAAATGCAAATGTACAGATTAATACAGGAACAATGACATTGTTATGCTAATTACAACATCTTTCATTTTCTTCCACTAAATACTGATTTTCTCTTCCTTTTGTTTCATGTGCATTATTTCCTTCTCCGCCTCCCTCCCTCGCCACTCCAGCGCCGATAAACCTCTTCAAGGTTTTCTCTTAACGTTTCAGTTCTATGGAAAGCGATGTTCTCTGAGCCTTGGAGCTCAGCGAACGTGGAATGCTGTCTGGAAAGGGCACAGCACGGCATTCACATTGGTAAAGGGATGTTGGACTTGCTGCGAAATGGAGAAACATTGCATTGTAGACAGGAAGGAACGCCTCTCCTTGTGAGCCCCTTTGGAAGGGTAGGGGAGAAATGAATCACTGTGAACCTATGTGATACACCTGAGGAAAAGCCTTCCAGCTTTTGTAAGCTACTTTACCTTCCTCACAACAAGAATAAAAGCAAAGCAATACGGGAAATGTCAAAAAATAATAATAAACCAGCCTAAATATAAGACACTGAAAACAATTAGATTCAGTTCCTCTCCTCTGGATAATACTCCTTCCTTTCTCTCACCCTTCGTTTGTCTCATCTGTTCAGGCCCCGATCTAGTTTAGATTTAAGCGTGCACTTAAGTACATCCCTATCAGCCAAACCTTTACGCACGAGCTTGATTGAAACCCCATTAAAATCAATTCATGTTAAACATGCTTAAATGCTTTCCTGAATAACTTGGACTTAAACAGTTGCTTAAATGGTGATTAACCACTGAAATTAGGTACCTGGGGGCAGGGGCGGATTCTCCTTCTCTTGAAGTCTTCAAGTCCAAGGTCTTCCCCCCTGGACTGCCTTTCTGGAAGAGATGCCAGTTATCAGGCTCAATGCTACTGTAACTGGATGAAATTCTATGGCTTGTTTATACCAGAGGTCAGACTGAATGTCCTAATGGGCCCTTCTAGCCTTAAAATGTATGAAACTTAAATCGAAACATGTATATTGGGAGCTTAGGGGCTGATCCTGCAAAGAGTTATGTGCATTCTTAACCTTAAGCCCATGAGCATTCCCATGCACACAAATTATGATTAGCAGGGTTGGAGCCTTTCTCTTCTCCTATGCATAAGGTCCCAGTGAATTTGCGATACTGCAGAAGTTGCGGATTCCGCAATATTAGGCTTCCACCGCCATTTTGATTTGAATGGGCTTAGTTTGCACACTCCCCAATTTTGCATGCATTGTGAGATTTACGACACGCTTTCCCCCCTCACTAGTACAGTAGAACCACATTTAACCGAGCAGATAGTGGCTGGGACTCAGGCTGTCAGCCCCGGGGGTGACTGGAGTTCCCACTTTCAGTCCCGCGCGTTAATGACTATAATAAAATTGTAGCAAAATGTCTGGTTATCAAAACAATTAGCAGGCATAACATAATACTTGAGTGTTCTTATTGTTCCCAGAAAATTTTTCTTAGACAAATAGGTCTTCTCTGGCTTTTCCAAATTACTGCTATTAATAAAGATCCGTTGTTACTTTTCTGTGATTTTCCACGTCTTGCCCGCAACTCAGCCGCAATTATTTGATAATCATCCCGCAATTCAAGTAGGACCTTACCTATGCAGCTACCAAAATAACAACAATACTCAAAAACTACAGGAGCCGTAATCCAGCCTACAAGAGTGACCAATATCAAGTGTTAAGTCGCACCCGTTCTGTACAAAATTTCATCCCCCCAAATGAAATTGAATTCCCGATCCAGCCATTTCCTTTCTACCCAGGCATAGGCCAATTTCAACACTAGCACCGGGAAACACAATTCCACTGATGTCGGTAGAGTTGTACCTATTTATACCCATGCTAAATTTGGCCAAACATAGCGTACAAGTGTTGTTAGTCTAGTGGCAAAGAAGCTACTAGTTTAGGCTCCTTGCCTGAGGAGGCTGTGAAGGCTAGGACTATAACAGGGTTTAAAAGAGAACTGGATACATTCATGGAGGTTAAGTCCATTAATGGCTTTTAGCCAGGGTAGGTAATGAATGGTGTCCCTAGCCTCTGTTTGTCAGAGGGGGGTGATGGATGGCAGGAGAGAGATCACTTGATCATTACCTGTTAGATTCACTCACTCCGGGGCACCTGGCATTGGCCACTGTCGGGTAGACAGGATACGGGGGTGGATGGACCTTTGGTCTGACCCAGTATAGCTGTTCTTATGTTATGATCTTAGGCTCCAAGCCTTCAATTTATATTATGCAGGTTTAAGTCACTTCTCTATCACGGGATTCTTATGTGACTGTGGACTTGTCACTTTGCCTCGCTGTGCCTCAGTTTCCCATCTGTAAAATGGGGATAACAGCTCTCTGATGTGTTGTGAGGATATGTGCATTAAAGACTGTGGTACTCATACTACTGTGATGGATGCCAGGTAATTATCATGGATAGCTAAACCTCTGGGTTTACAGCTCTGGGTGTGGTGAGAGAGTGGGATTTGGACATCCAGTAATCCCTGCGCAAGCAAGTGTTCAGGGAGTGAAAGAACCCTTGGCTCCATTCCTAATGTATCAGCCACCAGTGCTGGCTCGGCACGGGGATGAAAAGTGGGGCAGGGCATATGCTGCACCCCAGTAAATTATCTGTCAGAACAATGGGGGAGCAAGAGACAAAGAGTAACTCCAGCGGGACAGGAAACGGTTTTCCAGTCCTATGAACAATTTTTAGATTTCAAACTTTTTTCCCATCTCAAATCAGGCCTGAATGTCAAAATCTTGAAATGTTCATGAACCAAAAATCCATAAAAAAAATTCCATTCAGGTCAACTGAAGTGTTTCATTTTGATCATTTCAAAACGTTTTGTTTTGATTGCGATAATTTAAAATAAAAAAAATCCAATTAGCTTAAATGTCAAAAGAAGATGACATTTCTATACAGAAAATTGGCATTTTGTTTTGAAAATGTCAAAGTGTCCTGGACAATTTCAAAAAGTCGTTTTCAAGTGGAGCAATTCAGCACAGTGGACCCTTTCCCACACAAAGTGTCAGTTTTAATGAATTGGCATTTTTCTAGGAAAGAAATATTTCAAGAAAAAATTCCCAACTAGTTCTAACTGGTGGCCCCTCCCTGGGCAGACTCCCCCACTCTGGGCTGAGTGAAACAGTTCCATCCAGTCTTTAATACAGCGGCTTAGTGGGGAGGTTGGGTTGCCTTGTCTTCACAAGTCAGTAAGGCTGGGATCCAAAACGTACAAGTTGCACTGTAGTTCTGCCTCTTAAGAGAATGGTCACGGTGCTAGCTGTTCTGTGAAGCCTCAGAACGGAGGTAGTGCCCGACCCTCAGTTGCTGGAAATCAGCATAGCGCCGTTGAGTCTGATCGCGGGAACCGCACTATGAATCAGGAGTAACTCCAGGAAAGTCAGTGGAGCAAATCTGTAAACGAGATCAGAATCAGCCCCTAACCAGTGGCAGGCAAGATAAAAAAAAAAAACCAACTAGGATTAATACAATTTGAATTAAATTGCACTCAGTGAGTTTCTGGGTAAGGCACCTGGGGAAAGACAGCCCCATGAAACAGTCCCTGGAATAATCAGGTGCAAACAACGGTGTTTAGAAATTGGGTCCATTCCAGCCATTAGGCACATGGGGCTCGGGTGAAAACCGTGAAATCCCCACCTAAATAAAGTCATGCCTTTTGCCTTCAGCTGGAAAAATTGGTAGTTTTCCCAGGGGAAATGTTTTTAAAAGAAAAATCAGGTTTTCATGGTAAAATGCACCTTCCCCCTATGGCAATTGCTTTGCATCATCTCAGACAATTAGAGACGGGAATGAAACACTTCATTGCACTTTGCCTGATGTCAGGTTGGTACAAAATGCTTGGATCTCTAATGGCTCTGCTTCATTTAGCTGCTCCGGAGTAATTAACACGGCTAGAATCACTGGGTTATTTGGGCTGGGTTGATAGTTGCTCGTTCTCCAGTATCGTGGCAGGACTGACGGGAGGGAATACGTGTGTGAAGCTACTGGCTGAAGGCTTCCTCTGTGCTGTAGAAGTGAGTGCCAGTTACATGAATGTTTCCAGAGGTGGAATCTATCTCAGTGGGCGTGATTCGATGCTGTATCATGCCAACTTTGCAATGATGGAGCCCTGCTTCTCTTGGTGGAGTGTCACTGGCCTCAAATAGAAGTGCCACCTCATTATTAAATAGTTCTGTTGCAACAGCAGCGGTACTTGTTATGTATATTAAGGGACGTGAAGATCGGGGCCTTATTGTGCTAGGCGAGAACTGGACAAAATATTTCGCCTGAAATATTTTTGTGGCCAAAAATGCAGCTTTGGTGACACCAGAAGAGTTGGTGAATCCATAGGCGCCAAGTTCCCCCAGCGCTGGTGGGGGCGGGTGCTCCCCACCCCACCCCAACTCCACCCCTTCCCCACCCCCATTCCAACCCCTTCCCCAAAGTCCCCACCCCAACTCCGCTCCCTCCCTGCCCCATTGGACCCCTTCCCCGAATCCCCGTCCCGGCCCCGCCGTCTCCCCTGAGTGCACTGTGTTCCCCCTCTTCCCCTCTCCCTCCCAGCCACGCGAAACAGCTGGGGAGAAGCAGGACAGGGGAGGAGGCGGAGCAGAGGTGAGCTGGGGCGTTGCAGAGGTGAGCTGGGGGGGGGAGCTGCCAGTGGGTGCTCTATGCCCACCAATTTTTCCCGGTGGGTGCTTCAGTCCCGGAGCACCCACAGAGTTGGTGCCTACGGGTGAATCCGCCAGTCACACCAAATAACTTGTGTTGAAAACAAAACAAAGCAACACTAAATTTCAGGGGGGAAAAAAGCTGAACGGTTTTGATCGTTCCGTTTGAGACGACTTTTCGTTTAGACTGTTCTGTTTCCCATAACGATGAATTAGTCCTAGGAATTGTGATGGCTAGAATAGGTAAAGAAATCAGATGAAACACACCATCTTACTGAGCAGAGACTGGAGTAAAAGCTATTTATTCACTTGGCGTGGGGAGGAACATTGAACATGGGTGGACTAGTCCAATCACCTCCCATGAGAAATATTGATCATCCGTACAAGGCACTTAAATAGCATGAAGTGAAGAGCAAAATTTGCAGAATTCATTCAATTGAAAATAGAGGAGACAGAGATGACAGAATCACTCCGGACCTGATCCAGTTCCCACTGAAGTCAATGAGAAACTTTTATTACTGTTAACTTCCAGGAGCTTTAAAGTGGATTGGCTCATATATTTGAAACACCGGGGTTATACTGGGAAATGTAAGTTCCTGGCACAGCTGGAGAATTAGAAATAATTATGTCTATTCGTTGTTCCATTAAAAAGTTGCTAAGATATTGAGGGATGCTTGCTCTATCTCCAGTGCATTTCAGCTGGGTCATAGTCACCGTTAAAGGGAAGCAAAACTAATGGAAATAAATATCTCTGCGGTTTAACCCAGAATATAAAATCCAAAGGTCAGAGGTACCCATTGTCTCCCAGGCTTTCGGTAATTACTTGTTTCAAATACAGTGTTTAAATCCTTTCCCAAAGACTCTACTTTTAAGTATATATAGCGAGCGAGAGCGATTTCTAGTGCCAGCTGAGTAGTGTACAAAATATGAAGTCTATCTTTGTCCACCACCTAGCATGACGGGGCCTTGGCTTGAGCTCCTAGGTATGTGACAATAATAAATGATGCTTGTACTGCTACTACAAATGGATGATAGTATCTAGCTTTGCTTCGTTTGGCTCAGTAGTACCATGTTTTCAATCGTGGTTTTCAGCGAATCAGGCTTAGAATGAAGACGTGTGTCTGGGTGTGGCTCAGACTAGTGCGCATATCTCCTGCACGCCAACCCCTGGCTCACGCCTTGCTCCCGGGAAGCAAAGCTTCCTTTGAAAAAACGAAGACGGGCAGGTCGACAGCTCAGACTTACCTACCCCCGTTGCTCGGGGCTGTGAGAAACGTCATGCCCTGTGTGACACATTCAGATCGACCTGGCCCCCACTGTAGATGTAATTTGGTCAACGGAAGAATCATAGGAGTGTAGGACTGGAAGGGACCTTGAGAGGTCTAGTCAAGTCCCCTGCACTCAAGGCAGGACTAAGTATTATCTAGACGACCCCCGACAGGTGTTTGTCCAATTTACTCTTAAAAATCCCCAGTGATGGAGATTCCACAACCTCCCTAGGCAATTTATTCCATTACTTCACCATCCTGACAGGAAGTTTTTCCTAATATCCAACCTAAATCTCCCCTAGTGTAATTTAAGTCTATTGCTTCTTGTCCAGTCCTCAGAGGTTAAGAAAAACCATTTTTCTTCCTCCTCCTTGTAGCAACCTTTTACGTATTTGAAAACTGTGATCATGTCCCCTGTCGGTGTCTTCTCTTCCCCGGACTGAACAAACCCAGTTTTTTCAATCTTCTCTCATAGGTCATGTTTTCTAGACTTTTAATCATTTTTGTTGTTGTTCTCTGGACTTTCTCCAGTTTGTCCACATCCTTCCCGAAATGTGGTGCCCAGAACTCCAACAATTCCAACCTCCAGTTGAGGCCTAATCAGCGTGGAGTAGAGCAGAAGAATTACTTCTCGTGTCTTGCTGACAACACTCCTGCTAACACATCC
The DNA here is from genome assembly GCA_032164245.1 of Sternotherus odoratus. Classification (NCBI taxonomy): domain Eukaryota; kingdom Metazoa; phylum Chordata; order Testudines; family Kinosternidae; genus Sternotherus; species Sternotherus odoratus. The sequence continues at coordinate 6,100,427 of JAVMKO010000007.1, read as the reverse complement.
CAAGATGATGTTCGCTCTTTTTGCAACAGTGTTGACTCGTATTTAGCTTGTGACCACTGCGACCTCCAGATCCCGTTCCACAGTACTCCTTTCTAGGCAACCGTTTCCTATTTTGTGTGTGTGCCACTGATTGTTCCTTCCTTGCTTGGGAGAGCATCATCATTCTCCTCTTCCCCAGGCAAGAAGGAGACAACCCATTGGAGCCCAGCGTGACATCTGAGCCCCTCTTCCAGGGAGAAGCCAAGTTCAAGAAGCCCAGAGGCATGGGCGTCTCTCCAACAGAACCCCAACCGAACACAGGGGTGTTGAGGCTCTGCTAGGGGGGAGCTGAGCCTAAGTTGTCTGGCGATCCTTAGGTCTGCCTGATGTGTCTGAATGTCTCAGGAGATTTCCAATATTTCCTGCT